>OY992876.1:225864504-226267004 GCA_963921405.1 Cepaea hortensis | reverse complement strand
ATGTGGATGTCTAGACCTGTTTTAACATATTTTACCTTCCAATTTTACGTATACTGTGTGGGGTGGGTGATTTTTAGGTAGGAAATATGAAAGGGGGGGGGGGGGGGAGGAATGACGTTCTGAAAATATGGTGAAGAGGGGCACGGGCCAAATTTTTGATAGGAAGGGGGGGGGGATGACGTTCTGAAAATATGGTGAAGGGGGGCACGGGCCAAAAAAGGTTGAGAACCACTGCCTTAGAAGAATATGGAATAGACCAAGTCATCAGACTGCTGAACGCAATATACGATACTGGAGGTATACCTCCTGAATTATGTAATTCTATATTTATTGCAATCCCGAAGAAATCAGGAGCCTTGTAATGCGATCAACAGCGAACAATTAGTATAATGAGCCACATCACGAAGATTCTGATGAGAATTATGATGCAAAAAGTCAGGAAGAAAATACAACCCGAAATAGGAGAAGAACAATGTGAGTTTGTAGAAGGAAAGGGTACAGTAAATGCTATGTATATACTGAGAACAGCAATTGAACGTTCTATAGAAGTAAACAAAGATCTATATCTTTGCTTTATTGACTACACAAAGGCTTTCGATAAAGTAAGACATGTCAACATGATAAGGATGATTGAAGATCTACAAATTGATGGAAAAGACCTTAGACTTGTAAAAAACATACATTGGAAACAACAAGCTGCCATCAGAATTGATAATAATGTGCGTCAATATCAGCCTATTAAAAGAGGTGTGAGACAGGGATGTATAATGTCTCCAGATCTTTTTTCCCTGTACAGTGAAAATATTTTCAGAAACATAGAAGATATGGAAGGAATCAACATTGGGGTCGATACATCAATAACATTAGATATGCAGATGATACAGACTTGATTTCAGACAATGAACAGGACCTGCAAAATTTAGTAGATGCAGTTGTTGCACACAGTGAACAACTAGGGTTAGAACTGAATATTAAGAAGACACAGATTATGGTCGTCACTGGAAAGAAGGAAATACCACAATGTGATATACAAGCAAATGGCATATTCTTAAGCAAGAGAATCGATACAGTTCTCTCGGCACAGTCATAACATCTGATGGGAGATGCCTTGAAGAGATTAGAACAAGAATTGCCATTGCGAAGGTAGCCTTTTGCAAGATAAAAAACATATTGACCAATAAAAAGATATCAATTGAAACGAGAAAAAGAGTGTTGCAGTGCTACATAGAACCTATACTTTTGTATGGACGTGAAGAGTGGACAATAAGCAGTCAAGCTGAAAAACAGCTGATGGCTGTGGAAATGTGGTTTCTGAGGAAAATGCAAAGAATACCATGGACAGACAGAAAAACCAATGAACAAGTCCTTCAAGAAACAAATGAAGATCGTAAACTGATTAGAGATATCTCCCCCGATGTGTCTCCACCTTGCCGTGGTGGGGGAGCTTGAATGTCCCAATGACCCCAAGCGCTGTGCCAAAGGATATAAACTACATATTGGACAATTCTTGGGATAGGGACCAGACTAAGAGAGACACAACCTGCTGCTCTGCAGGTAGACTGAGGATAGCAGTCTAAATCAGGCGAACGATGCCAATAATCTGTCTGGACACAATCTCTAATGTTCTCAGCCGAGGGGTATGGCTGAACGTCTCTAAGCCATAAACCCTCGGATGCGAGAGCCTGACCGACACATACCTACATCAAAATTGAGGTGAGGTACTGAGCACGCTACATGCTTGGTGCAGATACTCGTTCGATGGCTCTTAGCTGGGGGATATGAGGGATTCCCGGATGAGAGGGCCTGGCCATTTCTCGCCCACAGACGCACGGAGATAAGGTGCTGAGCCGGCAGCACAGGTAGCCTACCTCGTGAGCGAGTACTCAAGGTGGAAAAACACCTCGGTCGCATGTTCCGGTGAAAATCTGTAACCGTACTCATGGAGTGAGTGTAGTCAAAGGTGGAAGATTGTCTTGTTGACACTAAATGGAATGCTTGGCTTGCGAATCCATTACGTGGCAGCCGGAAGCAAAAGCTTGCTGTGTGGAAGTCGAAATAAAGTCTAACTTGTCTCGAAACCCAAGGAAGGCTAACCTCATTAAAAATGCCCGCTGAAGTCGGAAGTGCCAGCCTACGGGCGGCAAAATAAAAATGGCACTACGCAATTACGTCAGAGTGAAATGTCTTTCGTGACCGAAAAAGCTCTAACTAGTCTTCCCTCGTGCTAGGAAAATCTACCTAGTTTCCGAATGCCGCTCTTGTTCGGAATATCTCTGACTAGGTAGTTTTCCGAATGTCTGTCGTGCCTGGAACAGCTCTGACGGGCACAACGACAAGCACATGTCCGTGTCGAAAACTCGCTGAGAGGATACCGTCTGCAGACCTGTTTGGTTTGTGCGGGAACGGCCCGGGGCGAACGAAATGCCCAATATATTGAAGTGAGGAATTAAAGCAGCCATGAGCAGGACGAGACGATTCCCTCGGTGAGCCCAGCACCAGGGCTCTATGCGCCGGCCCTGCAATTATGGAAGCAACCCTGGATGGCGGAAAATGCCATGGACTGTCCCTGCCTTCCCTTGAGGGATGACCGTTGTCTTCGACCGTTCCAACTTGGCCAGCTGGGTTGTGGACGATACCGCAAAATTGAGCGTCTCCCAGGAATGCTACCTGGTCAAAAAAGCACGCTAAAGCCGGATGTGTTAACCTACGGGTTTCGGCCCAAGGGCGAATAACTTAGACACACCGCAATCACATCTGAAAAAACACTCCGGATGAACGCAAAGAAGATGAAGATTAGAGATATTGGACGTAGACAGTGAAAATTGTTTGGGCATGTTATGAGAAGAAATGAATTGGAGAACTTGTGACGACTGGCAAGATCGAAGGGAAGAGACCAAGGGGAAGACCGAGAAGTAAATACCTGGATGGCTTGGCCACATGGCATGATCGAGACAGGAACACGGAGCTGATTCACGACTCTGGTGATCGAGTGAGATTGCAAAACATGACCGCCCACGCTTATCGGCATGGCACATAATGGATGGATGGATTTGTTGTATTTAACATTTAGCTGTGTATAGAGGCAGATATTTGTTGTATGTAATAGTTAACTGTATATATAGACAGACATTTGTTGTATGTAACTGCAATATACGAGGACATACATTTGTTATATGAAACAGCAATATACGAGGACATACATTTGTTGTTTGTAATAGTTAGCTGTATATATAGACAGACATTTGTTGTATGTAACAACAATATACGAGGACATACATTTGTTGTATGCAATAGTTAGCTGTATATATAGACAGACATTTCTTGTATGTAACAACAATATACGAGGCCAGACATTGATTGTATGCAACAGTTAGCTGTATATATAGACAGACATTTGTTGTATGTAACAACAATATACGATGACAGACATTGATTGTATGCAACAGTTAGCTGTATATATAGACAGACATTTGTTGTATGTAACAACAATATACGAGGACAGACATTGATTGTATGCAACAGTTAGCTGTATATATAGACAGACATTTGTTGTATGTAACAACAATATACGAGGACAGACATTAATTGTATGCAACAGTTAGCTGTATATATAGACAGACATTTGTTGTATGTAACAACAATATACGAGGACAGACATTGATTGTATGCAACAGTTAGCTGTATATATAGACATACATTTGTTCTTGTAACAACAATATACGAGGACAGACATTGATTGTATGCAACAGTTAGCTGTATATATAGACATACATTTGTTGTATGTAACAACAATATACGAGGACAGACATTGATTGTATGCAACAGTTAGCTGTATATATATAGACATTTGTTGCATGTAACCAAAATATACGAGGACAGACTTTTGTTGTATGCAATAGTTAGCTGTATATATAGACAGACATTTGTTGTATGTAACAACAACATACGAGGACAGACATTGATTGTATCAACAATTAGCTGTATATATAGACAGACATTTGTTGTGTGTAATAGTTAGCACATGTAAGGAGACAGATTAAGGACATAGATGTAAGGAGACAAATGTAAGATTGATGTAAGGAGACAGATGTAAGGAGACAGATGTAAGGAAACAGATATAAGGACATAGATGTAAGGACACTTATGTATGGAGAGACAGATAATAGGAGACACCTCTAAGGAGACAGGTATAAGGAGATTTGTGTAAGGAGACAAATATAAGGTGATATATGTAAGGTAGATGTAAGGAGACACTGTAAGAAGACGGATGTAAGTATACAGATGTAAGTAGACAGATGTAAGAAGACATTGTAAGTAGAAAGATGTAAGGGAAAGATGTAAGGCAGTTTAAGGAGACACGTGTACGTAGTGTACCTAGACAGATGTATGGAGACAGATGTAAGACAGGTGCAGTGGGACAGTTGTAAGGAGATATGTGTAAGAAAATATGTATAAGGGGACATATGTAAGGAGACATATATAACGGGACAGATGTAAGAGATATGCTGTATTTAATTCTTACCGTTGAGAGACACAACACTGTTAGGGTCATATCGGTTCAAGATGGCGTCCAGCCGGAAGTCTTCGCTGGTCACCGCAGGCATCACGTCCTGAAAGGGAGGTCCGAAGTGGTCAGCCGTAACCCTGAGTGCACGCTCATCATGCTCCATTGACTCCAAGGGAGACTGGTGATGTTCCTGGGCGTCTTCTTCAGATGATGATGACGATTCACTAGAGCCAGGGGTGCTCGGTGTCTGATGTCCGATGGTCGCTGTTTCATGTTGGATGTTTGGTGAGTAGTATCCGGTGTTTGGAGATCGCAAACAGGTGTTTAAGTGACCAATCACCCGTTTCAACGTATCCTTGACCCTGAGGAGCGGGAGATGGATGTTGCTGGTGAGTAGCGGCACGTTCCTGCTGATGTTGTGGACCAGCTGGTGCAGTGTGGCCAACGCTGTCAGGTAGAAGCAGACGGCGGGAGATCAACGACTGGCCACATTCAGGCCACAGAGATGATTGCTTATTAACTACGGAGATAGTTTACTGAGCAATATGGAGATTGAATCAATAGATCAGATGGAATAACAATACTGAGATTGATTCACTAGATCAGATGGAATAACAATATGGCGATTGATTCACTAGATCAGATGGAATAAAATGAAGATTGATTCACTAGATCAGATGGAATAACAATACGAAGATTGATTCACTAGATGAGATGGAATAACAATACGGCGATTGATTCACTAGATCAGATGGAATAACAATACGAAGATTGATTCACTAGATGAGATGGAATAACAATACGGCGATTGATTCACTAGATCAGATGGAATAACAATACGAAGATTGATTCACTAGATCAGATGGAATAACAATACAGGGATTGATTCACTAGATCAGATGGAATTACGATACGGAGATTGATTCACTAGATCAGATGGAATAACAATACGGAGATTGATTAACTAGATCAGATGGAATAATAATATGGAGATTGATTCACTAGATCAGATGGAATAATAATACGGAGATTGATTCACAAGATCAGATGGAATAACAATACGAAGATTGATTCACTAGATCAGATGGAATATCATACGGAGATTGAATCAATATATCAGATGGAATAAAATGAAGATTGATTCACTAGATCAGATGGAATAACAATACGGAGATTGATTCACTAGATCAGATGGAATAACAATACGGAGATTGATTCACTAGATCAGATGGAATAATAATATGGAGATTGATTCACTAGATCAGATGGAATAACAATACGGAGATTGATTCACTAGATCAGGTGGAATAATATGGAGATTGATTCACTAGACGAGATGGAATAATTCACGCGGATTATTTGGACCCTTCAATGAAATTAATTGGAATGATTGCATGCAAATAATTATCCTCCTGAAATTAATGACTGAAAATTACTTGAAATTACCTAAGATGATTGATTAGATCACTTGGATGACTGATTGGTTACTGCCTGAGATGATTGATTGGTTACTGCCTGAGATGATTGACTGGTTACTGCCTGAGATGATTGATTGGTTACTGCCTGAGATGATTGATTGGTTACTGCCTGAGATGATTGAGCGAGACAACCTGAGATGATTTAATGGTTATTACCTGGATTTATTGATTGGTGAATACCTGGAATTATCTGGAATAATGATGTAAATATGACCGGGCATTACACGAAGTAATTGATGGTATAATCTCTGTAATTACTTGAAGTAATTCACTGGAATTATTTGTAATTATTGACTCAAATTACCACAAATTACTTGTTATCTTTGACTCAGATTGACATTAATTACTTGGAGTGAATTACTGAGATAACTTGATGTGATTGACTGAGATTACTTGGAGTGATTACTTGAGATTACCTGGGGTGATTGACTGAGATTACCTAGGATGATTGACTGAGATTACCTGATGTGATTGACTGAGATTACCCGATGTGATTGACTGAGATTACCTCCGATGATTGACTGAGATTATCCAATGAGACTGACTGAGATTACCTGGGATGAATGACTGAGATTACGTGATGTGATTGACTGAGATTACCTCGGGTGATTGACTGAGATTACCTGGGATGATTGAATGAGATTACCTGGGGTGAATGACTGAGATTATTTGATGTGATTGAGTGAGATTACCTGGGGTGATTGACTGAGATTTACATGGGATGATTGACTGAGATTACCTGGGATGATTAACTGAGATTACCTGGGATGATTAACTGAGATTACCTGAGGTGATTGACTGAAATTAGTTGGGGTGATTGACTGAGTTTACCTTGAGTGATTGACCTTATATTACTTGGAGTGATTGACTGAGATTATCTGGGGTGATTAATTGAGTTAACCTGGAGTGATTGAAATAGATTACATGGGGTGATTGACTGGGATTACTTGATGTAATTAACTGAGATTACTTGATGTACTTGACTTAGATTACCTGGGGCGATTGACTGAGATTACATGGGGTGATTGACTGGGATTACTTGATGTAATTGTCTGAGATTACTTGATGTAATTGACTGAGATTACCTGGGGTGATTGACTGAGATTACCTGACATAATTAACTGAGATTACCTGGGGTTATTTACTGAGATTACCTTTAGTGATTGACTGAGTTAACCTGGAGTGATTGCCCGAGATTACCTGGAGTGATTGACTGAGATTATCTACAGTGATTGACTGAGATTACTGGACTGTGATTACTTGATGTAATTGAGTGAGATTATCTGGGGTGATTTACTGAGATTACCTGGCGCGTTTGACTGAGATTACCTGGGGTAATTGACTGAGATTACCTGATGCAATTGACTGAGATTACTTGATGTAATTGACTGAGATTACATGGGGTGATTGACTGAGATTACCTGACATGATTGACTGAGATTACCTGGGGTGATTTACTGAGATTACCCTGAGTGATTGACTGAGTTAACCTGGAGTGATTGACCGAGATTACCTGGGGGATTGACTGAGATTACTTGATGTAATTGACTGAGATTACCTGAGGTGATTGACTGAGATTACCTGACATGATTGACTGAGTTAATCTGCAGTGATTGACCGAGATTATCTGGGGTGATTGACTGAGATTACTTGATGTAATTGACTGAGATTACCTGGGGTGATCGACTGAGATTACCTGGGGTGATTGACTGGATCTGGGAGATGATATTGTCCACTTGCAGGTTGGTCTGCACATTCCTGAGAGCTTTCATGTCGTGGTAGGGAACAGAGAGCTCTGAGAGCACTTGCAGAACATCTGTCACACATACACAACACGGTTATCATCATTCATGTTATGCTACAGCAAATTGACATCTGTCACACATCGATATCATGGTCATCATCACCGGTATTATGACATATGTCACACATCCACAACACGGTTATCATCACTGATGTCATGACATATATCACACATCCACAACACTGTATCATCATTGGTTTTATGATATCTGTCACACATCCACAAGACGGTTATCATCATTGGTGTTAAGCTACAGCAAATTGACATCTGTCACACATCGATATCATGGTTATCATCATTGGTGTTATGACATCTGTCACACATCCATAACATGGTTATCATCATTGGTGTTATGGCACAGCAAATTGGTATCTCCACTAGCATCATCATCATAATCATCTTCATTATAATCAGCATCACTATTATAATCAACATCACTATCATAATCATCATTATTATCATCATCATCACCATTATCATCATCACCATTATCATCATAACCATCATCGTTATCATAATAACCATCCTCATTATCTTCATAATCATCATCGTAAACATCATTGGTATTATCTTACAGCAAATTTATACTACGAATAGCATCATCAGTATCATCATAATCATCATTATCATCATCACAATCGTTTATCATTATCATCATCACGATGATCCTTCTGTTAAAAAGAATTATCGTAATAGACTTTCACAATAAGGATCAGTATGATTTCCACATTCAAACCCACATTCACATTCAACGTCATCATTACAATCATTATCTTTAGCATCATCATTTCAATCATTATCTTTAACATCATCACTACAATCATCATCTTTAACATCATGACTACAATAATGTCCACTATCAGCATAACCCGCTCTTCTATGACCATCACCCTATCCTCTACCAAAAGCACCCTCACCTCTGTCACAATTACCCACTCCCCTATCACCACCAACCACTACACTATCACCACCACCCATTCCACTATCACCATCACCCACTTCTCTATCCCATCACCCACTCCACTATCACCATCACCCACTTATCTATCACCATCACCCACTCCACTATCACCTTCACCCACTTCACTATTACAATCACCCACTCCACTATCACCTTCACCCACTTCACTATCACCATCACCCACTCAACTATCACCCTCAACCACTTCTATATCACAATCACTCACTCCTCTATCACCATCACCCACTCAACTATCACCCTCAACCACTTCTATATCACAATCACTCACTCCTCTATCACCATTACTTTCTCCTCTGTCAAAACAAATCAACAACTCATCTGTCGCCATCACCCACTTCACTATCACCACCACCCACTTCACTATCACCATCATCTACTCCACTATCACCATCACCCATTCCCCTGTCACCCTCAACCACTTCTATATCACAATCACTCACTCCTATGTCAACATCACCCACTTCTATATCAACATCACCCACTTCACTATCACCATCACCCACTTTACTATCACCATCACCCACTCCTCTATCACCATCACAAACTTTACTATCACCATCACCCACCCCCCTATCACCATCACCTACTCCTCTATCACCATCACCCACTTCACTATCACCATCACCCACTCCTCTATCACCACCACCCACTTCACTATCACCATCACCATCAACCACTTCACTATTACTCACTCCTCTATCACCATCACCCATTCCCCTGTCACCCTCAACCACTTCTATATCACCATCACTCACTCCTATGTCAACATCACCCACTTCTATATCACCATCACCCACTCCTCTATCACCATCACCCACTCCAATATCACCAATATCCACTCATCTGTCCACCATCACACACTCCACTATCATTATTACCACCCACTACATCATCGCCACTCACTCCACCACAACCACCATCATTATCACCACCATCACTATCACCGCCATCACGATCACCGCCATCATCCACTTCACCACACCATCAACCACCCAACCACCATCACCAACCCCATTTCAGTCACCCATACCACCACCACCACAACATCATCACCACAGTAACGTTTTATTTTCTCCTTATGGCGTTTTGACGTAATTGTACACTGTTTCAGAAACGTCATAACATAATTACCTGAATATGACAGTTGTTGAGGAGAGTCGTGGTCGCCCTTGGCAGCAAGCATCAAGGCGGCTAGCACTGAAGCGAAGAGCAGGCAGACGAGTTTGGAACCCATGCTCCTAGAGCCGAGGTAAACGCTGTGAATGACGCAATCTGATTACACATTGTGACCTGGGTTGCCAGATTACTGTGATAAAAGAAAGCCAAGTCATGAAATAAAAAGCCAAAAAAAAAGAAAAAAGAAAGCTGAACATTGCTCAATAAAAATATCTATTAACAGCATATTTACATCACATAAAAAACCTCTTCTTCAAATAAGAATTCATCTTCATTGTTGAGAAATTCAGTACAGGATTTATTATTAGTGATATGCACTTCGTTCGGTGCAATTTTATCAGACCAAGAGTGCTGCCACATCTATGGGCTACCATTATTTCACCTAAGTGATCGATGGTGCGTATGGCACTATGGCAGGCCATGCTAACAACAATTTGTAACTCTGCTAATTTGACTTTATCTTCAATTTTCTTACTTATTTTCATCACTGAAAACTGAAAGTGTTTGTGTGTGTGTGTTCGTTCGTGCGTGCGTGCGTGCGTGCGTGTGTGTGTGTGTGTGTGTGTGTGTGTGTGTGTGTGTGTGTGTGTGAAGAAGATGGCGAGCTCCGCTTGTGTTTTTTCTGTTGTTTCATGATTTGCGAGATTTGAAAATCTTGGAACAATATTACACCGGCACAACTTGTAATACGCCTATTCAGAACCATCAGTGGATTTCTTGAGCCTCATAAATGTCTTTTCCCATTGATCATTATATTTTCGATTAATAGTATAAAATGGGCCGCCCTTCCTGGCATAGGAGTTAACGACTTTCTTCTCAATCCCGTATACTCTCGTGAGTAACGTGACGACGGCGAGAATCGGTAGTGGTTCTAACCGCGTCTGTAACTTACCGGGTATGTGAGCCGGTCTCTCAGAAAGCAATGGCAAACTACTGAGCGTAATCTTGCCAAGAAATCAACAATCAGCTGAAAGATGCTGATGTTGACATCGATGTCCTGTAAAGGATATGCAAACAATTTTTTGAATCATAAGATATTTTCCACTTTGGCATTATAATGGGCTCAATAATACTAAATACTTGCCATGAAGGTATAATGAATTTGAAAACTTAATTGAACAGTAAGGTGGCTGCGCAGTGCGTGAGTGTGCATAGAACAGTACAAACAGTACGAAAACCATACGTGTTTAATACTTGTTAACTGTTACGTTCGTTTTCGAGAATGAACCAAAAGCAGTATAAGCTAAGCTTATTGGTTTGCATTTGATTTAGCTAAAAAGTGTTAAAACAAGATACAAATTAACTTGACCAATTAAAAAAAGAGAGGCATTTATAGCTAATTATTATGCCACCACAAATTTTAAAAAATAAAATTTAAAAAAAAACGCCAAACTGATATTTTGACGCCAAACATATTTTTGTTGTTGTTGTTGTTGTTGTTGTTGTTGTTGTTGTTGTTGAAAAAGCCAGATCTATCAGATTTAGCGTTTAAAAAGCGAACTGGCAGCCCTGCTTCCCGCGCTCGTGTTTGTCACAATCAGGGTTGTCAGGTTGGCCTTTTTAACGCCAAATTAGATAAATCTGGCTTTTAAAAAAGGTTTGGCGTCAAAATATCAGTTTGGAGTTTTGGCTTTTTCTTGGCTTTAAAACAATTGTAATGACATAATAATTAGATATAAATAATTAAGAGAACTGATGATAAATCAAATTAGCAGAGTTACAGATTGTTGTTAGTATGGCCTGCCATAGTGCCATACGCACCATCGATCACTTAGATGAAATAATGGTAGCCCATGGATGTGGCAGCACTCTTGGTCTGATAAAATTGCACCGTATGAAGTGCATATCACTAATAAGAAATGTTGTTTCACCTTCTTTAACATTTGATCTAATTCTAGATCAGCAAAACAAGAAGTATACACTCATCATTGATGAAGCCACTGATGTCTCGACCCAAAAGTATTTGTGCATTTTAGTTAGATACCTTGGAAGATAAACTCTATGGACTACTGAGTGAACTAAAAAAGACAGTAAGATTCATACAAGAGACAACATTGCAGTTATAAACATATTTCAGGCCAACGAAAGAAGAAGAAGAAGAAGTTAGAAACCTCAGTGATAAAAGAAATGAAATTACTACTAGTTTTCTAGGTTTTATTCCAATTCAGGAGGCTACAGGAGAGAATATATTTAATTTGATTAACAATGAAATTGAAAAATGTAACCAAACATTTAAAAAGTGCATTGGTTTTGCATCAGATGGTGCTTCCAATATGGTTGGATGCAACAATTCAGTTGGTCCAGAATGACAGATGGATCTCCTTCATGTGTTCAATATAAGTGTATTTGCCATTCATTAGCATTGTGCATCAAATATGCAGTGTCAAAACTACCTTTAAACATTGGATTTTTGCTGACAGAAATACCAAATTGGTTTAGACATAGCAATCTAAGACGAGAAGCATTCAAAATTATGAGCTCATCGACAGAACCTGCACCACTTCCTTTTGAGAAAATTTCTTCAACTCACTGGCTTGTTCGGGGAAAAGTAATGTTCAACATTCTAATGAATTGGGAAAAACTCAAGGCTTATTTTATTTCTGCTGAATTAGCAAATTATGACACTAAATTTAAGTCACGACTTATAAAGGAAATGCTTCTAGATCAAAGAAACTACCTTTATTTTCATTTTGCAACCCCTATTGTGCAGGAATTCCAAAGGTTAAATAGCCTTTTTCAGAAAAGTAAGGCAGATCCTCACGAATTACACGAAGAACTATTTTTGCATTACAAGAGTCTTAATAGTAGGATTTATGATACCAATAATAAGAAAAACGATATTTCGAATGTTGATTTTGGCATCAAATTCCTGTCAGAGTGTTATAACTACATTCAGAAAAGTTCTGATAATTTTGAAATTTAATTGCCAACAAGAGGTCTTAGATCTCAAAGAAAGTAACTTATATATGCTAGAAGAAGCACTTGATCAAGTTAGAAAGCGGCTTCCTTAAGGAAGAAATATATTTAAAGATCTAACCAATTTTAGCCCTGGACTAACCTTAAACCAGGCTTCTAGACTACTATTTTCGAAATTGCCCTTTTTGAAAATCACACTATTATTGAAGAGCAATGCAAAAAATTGCCTTTTATAGATTGGAAGGAAGAAGACCAATTTAAAGAAATGGACTGCCAAAGATACACAGCAGTTCTGGCAAGGGGCATGAAACATCCCCAATTTAAAGAGCTTGCTTCTTTTGCTCTTACTTGCTTAATAACACCTATTAGCAATGCCGCAGTGGAGAGGGTGTTCTCTCTTTTAACCAAAGCAAGGGATAGACTTCAGCTGTCTCTCTTAGACGCAATTATTAGAATTAGAGCAGAACTATAATCTTCAAACAAGTGCTGTAAGGAATTTGTTCCTTCATCCAAAATGTTGAATCATTTCAAAGCTGAAATTTTATATTCTAAGGAACCCTGTACTGAATTTCTCAACAATGAAGAGGAATACTTATTTGAAGAAGAGGTTTTCATGTGTTGTAAATATATTTTTAACAGATATTTTTATTGGACAATATTTGGCTTTTTTTTTTTTTTTTAAATTTCATGACTTGGTTTTATTTGATAACAGTGATCTGGCAACCCTGGCGGGAAGTATGGACGTTCAACATCCTAGCATGGTGCCATCTTCTCTTCAGTGTGAAACCTTGTAAAATGGCACATCTTGTATCGTCTTTCGCATTCTAGTGTCTTGTGTTATGGCCAAACGCTCTATTCTCAAACATCTGAGAAGGACCTCCAATCGTTTTGGCTGAACCCTTAAGAGGCATAGGACCCGGTACTGCACCTGCCTAGGCGTCCATAGCAGGGCCAGCATCATAAGGTTTTACAGTAATCGACATATTTCATTGCGTAATTGCGTGACATCCTGATTTATGTGGTGCGCCTTCTGGCTGGTTGCCTCTGTCTTCTGCACCTTTCCTTTACTAGAGTAGACCTTGGTCTTACAAGTTTAGATGTATAGGCACGTATACACGTGTCTGCGCATGTATGTACGTGCATACATATCTAAAGCATTCTGGTTATTTTTACGGCACCAGAGTCTCGCTGCCGCCCTTCTCCTGTTAGTTAAAACAGTACCGCCATGTGAAGGCCAGGAGTTGGACTTTTGCTGCCAGAGGTGATGAATGCACGAGCCATGGGGTATTTATGCAAGGTTGAGCGCTCACCCCAACTCTGCTCCCCCGGCTACATAACAGCAACATTTGGAACAAGACATTTGACTAAATCTAAAAATATAACTGACAGTACCATATAACCATACATACCACAGACTTTGTACGGGCTGTTTTGTCTATTAGCAAGAGGCGTGGGAAGACACACTTTCAATTGAACAAGTCACTGATTGATGTGTAGTAGAAGTATTAACTCTAAATAAGTCACTGTATTGATGTGCAGTTGATGCGCGAGGTCTGGCAGCTGAGAACTGTCTGTGGTCGGTCGTACAATGACACACGTGAAGGTAGGAGACCCGGGCATTGTCTGTGTGCCACGTCACGACCAGGCATGTGACATCACCGCTGTACCAGTGAGCAGGGCTTCTCAACATGTTTCTCTCCAGAATGAAGGTGTGGGTTCAATGAAGCCCCCCCCCCCCCCCCCCACCACCACCACCACATGGACAATACAGTAAAATACAGCTATCAAAAATGATTTGCGTATCCTTTACAGGACATCGCTGTCAACATCAGCATCTTTCAGCTGATTGTTGATTTCTTGGCAAGATTACGCTCAGTAGTTTGCCATTGCTTTTTGAGCGGCCGGCTCATTTATCCCGCAAGACACCAGCGCTGGTAGAACCGCTTCCAATTCTCGCGCGCTGCGAGACCCTGCGTGGATAAACGGGATTACGGAGAAAGTCGTGTAACCCCTAGGCCAGTGAGACCGGCAAAATACAGCTACACAGACTGAAGGTGTAGGTTTGTACCTCAGGGTCAATGCAGTCCCCTCCACCCGGAAAATACAATAAAATACAACTACACAGACTAAAGGTGTGGGTTTGAACCCTATAGTCAATAAACTCCCCTCCACCTGGACAATACAATAAAATACAGCTACACCGACTGAAGGTGTGGACTTGAACTCTAGAGTCAAGGAAGTCCCCTTCGCCTGGACAATACAGTAAAATACAACTACATAGACTGAAGGTTTGGTTTGGGTATGTACCTCGGGGTAAATTAAGCACATCGCACATGTACGGTCAGCACTGCGCGCCTCCTGCCCCACCGAGTGCTGACCGGACCGCACATGTACGGTCAGCACTGCGCGCCTCCTGCCCCACCGAGTGCTGACCGGACCGCACATGTACGGTCAGCACTGCGCGCCTCCTGCCCCACCGAGTGCTGACCGGACCGCACATGTACGGTCAGCACTGCGCGCCTCCTGCCCCACCGAGTGCTGACCGGACCGCACATGTACGGTCAGCACTGCGCGCCTCCTGCCCCATCGAGTGCTGACCGGACCGCACATGTACGGTCAGCACTGCGCGCCTCCTGCCCCACCGAGTGCTGACCGGACCACACATGTACGGTCAGCACTGCGCGCCTCCTGCCCCACCGAGTGCTGACCGGACCACACATGTACGGTCAGCACTGCGCGCCTCCTGCCCCACCGAGTGCTGACCGGACCGCACATGTACGGTCAGCACTGCGCGCCTCCTGCCCCTACAGGCGCGTTGAGTGGGGAATACAACTGATGTCAGACATTGAGTGGGGAGTATAACTGATGTCAGACATTGAGTGGGGAGTACAACTGATGTCAGACATTGAGTGGGTAATACAACTGATGTCAGACATTGAGAGGAGAGTATAACTGATGTCAGACATTGAGCGGGGAGTATAACTAACATTCATTGGGGAGTACAACTGATGTCAGACATTGCGTGGGGAGTACAACTGATGTCAGACATTGCACGGGGAATACAACGGATGTCAGACATTGAGTGGGGAATACGATTGATGTCAGACATTGAGTGGGGAGTATAACTGATGTCAGACATTGAGTGGGGAGTACAACTGATGTCAGACATTGCACGGGAAGTATAACTGATGTCAGACATTGAGTGGGGAGTACAACTGATGTCAGACATTGCATGGGAAGTATAACTGATGTCAGACATTGAGAGGGGAGTATAACTGATGTCAGACATTGAGAGGGGAATACAACTGATGTCAGACATTGAGAGGGGAATATAACTGATGTCAGACATTGAGCGGGGAGTACTACTGATGTCAGACATTGAGTGGGGAGTACTACTGATGTCAGACATTGCACGGGTAATACAACGGATGTCAGACATTGAGTGGGGAATACAACTGATGTCAGACATTGAGTGGGGAGTATAACTGATGTTAGACATTGAGTGGGGAGTACTACTGATGTCAGACATTGAGTGGGGAATACAACTGATGTCAGACATTGAGTGGGGAATACAACTGATGTCAGACATTGAGTGGGGAATACAACTGATGTCAGACATTGAGTGGGGAATACAACTGATGTCAGACATTGAGTGGGGAATACAACTGATGTCAGACATTGAGTGGGGAATACAACTGATGCCAGACACAGAGACAAACGGGGACAGTTTGAGAAGCCATCTCCTGTACTAGATATTGCTGAGTCCCAGACATGAATCTCAGATGAAGTGTGGACAGATGTTCTACCATACTCTATCCCCTGCACTACATGTTGCAGTCCCAGGAATGGGTCGATGATGAAGTGTGGACAGATGGTCTACCATACTCTTTCCCCTGCAACTGATGACAACGCAGCGACACATGAGGTGATGATGGGACATTTACTTTTGTTACATCAAACATGATTTTCACGACCCTCGCCGTCACTGCTAAGCATATTCTAATTGTGGAATGCCTTATTTATGTTAATTGTAGTATGTTCTAGTTGTGGAATGCTCTAGTTGTGTTAGTTGTAGAATGTTCTGTTTGTTATAGAAGTAGCATATTCTAGTTGTTGAATATTCTCATGTTTTGTGGATTATTCAAAGGCATTTGACTGTGTACAACATCAGACACCTTGGGAAATCATGAGGAATATGGGCTTTCGATCACATGTAATACAACTCATAAGAATGCTCTATCTAGACCAACAAGCAGCGGTTAGAATAGATGGCGAGACATCAGGTTGGTTTGAAATCAAGCAAGGAGTCCATCATGGATGTGTGCTGTCCCCCTATTTATTTAACCTGTACGCCGAAAATATAATGAGAAATGTAAGAGATGATATAAACAGGGAGCTATATGACGCCCTAAATGTCGGTGGACATGAAATACCAGAGATTCGGTATGCTGATGATACAGTATTGCTATCCACAACACAGAATGGTATAGGAAACCTAATAGCCTCAAACCAATTGAATAGTGAAAATCACAACTTATATCTTAACATAGCAAAAACAAAATAATGCATACAGATACTACTATGGAGAAAGAAATATATGTTAACTAGCAGACCCGGCCCGGCTTCGCCCAGTCCCTAGTGGGGAGCATCTCATTTAATTCATATAAGTAGTCATATAAGCTCCCGTTCCCGTTCCTGTCTGTCTGTCTGTCTGTCTGTCTGTCTGTCAAATAGACCCATCCCTCTGTCTCTCCCTCGTCTATCCCTCCCTCCCTCCCTGTCTGTCTGTCTGCCTACCCGTCCCTCCGTCTCTCCCTCCGTCTCTCCATCCCTCCCTCCCTCCCTGTCTGTCTGTCTGTCTGTTTGTCTATTTATCTATCTCTGTCTGTCTGTCTGTCTAATAGACCCATCCCTCTGTCTCTCCCTCCGTCTATCCCTCCCTCCCTCCCTCCCTGTCTGTCTGTCTGTCTGCCTACCCGTCCCTCCGTCTCTCCCTCCGTCTCTCCATCCCTCCCTCCCTCCCTCCCTCCCTGACTGTCTGTCTGTCTGTCTGTCTGTCTGTGTCTGTCTGTCTGTCTGTCTGTCGGTGTCTGTCTGTCTGTCTGTCTGTTTGTCTATCTATCTATCTCTGTCTGTCTGTCTGTCTGTCTGTCTAATAGACCCATCCCTCTGTCTCTCCCTCCGTCTCTCCCTCCCTCCCTCCCTGTCTGTCTGTCTGTCTGCCTACCCGTCCCTCCGTCTCTCCCTCCGTCTCTCCCTCCCTCCCTCCCTGTCTGTCTGTCTGTCTGCCTGTCTGTCTGTGTCTGTCTGTCTGTCTGTTTGTCTATCTATCTCTGTCTGTCTGTCTGTCTGTCTAATAGACCCATCCCTCCGTCTATCCCTCCCTCCCTCCCTGTCTTTTTGTCTATCTATCTATCTATCTATCTATCTATCTATCTATCTATCTATCTATCTATCTATCTATCTATCTATCTATCTATCTATCTATCTATCTATCTATCTATCTATCTATCTGTCTGTCTGTCTGTCTGTCTGCCTGACCCGGCCCGGGTTCGCCCAGTCCCTGGTGTGGAGCATCTCATTTAATTCTGAGTAGGTAAGAATCCGCTCTGCCTTCAAAATGTTGACGTGAAGATTTTCTTCCTGCAGCTGCTTCTGTATTTGTTGATCAGTAAGCTCCATTTTTAGCCGCTTGACCACCCATCTGACTGTGTTTGAATCAGTGTTTCTGATTCTGGTGTCTTGGTCCTCCTTCCTCTCACAAGTTTTTGTGTTCGTCTGTGGGTAGTCGTCGCTCTTCTTATTGGTAGTTTCATTGACTGTAGGTTCAGATACTTTATTACAGCTTGCATGCAGACTCTCCAAAGGCAGGTTCGTCTTCTTGATAGTCTGGTCGGTTTTCTCACTATGCATCTTGGAAGCTGCTTGTTTCTTTGTGCTATTACGACGTGCCATTTTCCCCCCGTATCAGACTGCTTGAAATGTGTAAGGCGTCTTGGCTTGATAGCGCTGAGAAGTGCTGTCTAGCGAATCGTGTCGATATGATGGCGGAAAACACTAAAGATGCGATGATATTGTTCAACATCTTTTAGATAACTTCTTAAGTATAGAAAGATGAGTTACAATGTTATGCATTATGCATTATTTTTATGTAAACTTTGAAAATGTCTAAAAGATTGTATCATTATTTATTATAACTCATATGCCGGTATATAACTATAGACAGAGAGTTTATAAATCTTTAAAAACGATACAACAATATGACTATAAGTTATACAACAATGTTATTAAAAGTTATGCCCCTTGAAATAACTTTTTCTAGAGTTAAGTCCCTTAGCTAATGTGTAGTCACGTCATTTTCTTCCCTTTCCCTGGCGTTTTGGTTCGGGGATTCTTTCATCATCATCATCATATATTTACGTACGTATTTTGGGAGGGGGAGGAGGGAGGAGGAGGAAGAAGGAAAAAAAACTATGACAGTTGACAGCTCTGGAATGAAAGTAAGGCGTGTAGAAAATTTCATCTCAATCGGATGGGCCGTTAGCGAAAAAATAAAGGACATACATATTTACATACATACATATTTACATACATACACTTTGATTTATATAGATAGATGAGGAAAAATTGGAGGTGGTGGAAAATTTTGAATATCTTGGGTCATTGATTACCACAACGGTGAGACAATGAAAGAAATTAAACGACGACTATCAATTGCTCTTCAAAAACTAAAAAACTGAATAAATTATGGAGTGGGACAGACAGAACTACAAAAATTAGATTTTTAAGAGCATGCATCTTTCCCATTGCAACACACGCCTGTGAGACCTGGACACTTACTAAACAAGCTGAATAGTGCCCAAATGCATTTGAATATCAATGTTATAGACGATTTCTAAGAATATCTTGGGTAAAGAAAAGAACAAATGCATCCATACTTCAAGAGCTGAATACTGAAGAAGGGTGGTTATTAAAGACGATAAAACAAAGAGAATTGAAATATTTTGGTCACTTGAAACGCCACGAAAGTTTGGAGAGAACGATAATGGAAGGGTATATGCCAGGGAAGAGAGGAAGAGGAAGGCCAAAGAGAAGATGGGTGCAGGATGTGGCGGATGATCTCCAGATGGGTGCATCGGACGCGAGACATCTTGCTTATGATCGAGAGGTTATCCGGAAGGCTGTTATGGGAGCGAGGTTCTGCAAAGAACACGCTACTGAATGAATGAATGAATGAATGAATGCTCTAGTTGTGTTAATTGTACAATGTTCTGTTTGTTATAGAAGTAGAATATTCTAGTCGTTGAATGCTCTAGTTGTGTTAATTGTAGAATGTTATGTTTGCTATAGAAGTAGAATATTCTAGTCGTTAAATGCTCTAGTTGTGTTAATTGTAGAATGTTATGTTTGTTATAGAAATTTAGTTTAGTTTAGTTTAGTCGATGAATCAACATTATGGCACACCGGTGTAACCCATAAGTGCTCCGCCCTCCTCCTAACTCATATCTGAGTCTGGAGAAACTCAACTCAGTGCACGAACTCCGTAGCACCGGCGAGGATCCTTAAATACTTTGGATAGATTTTTAACTCGAAATTTTGCCCGGGCAGCACCGTTAGGCTACTCGTTTTCGATTTCCAACTGCCAAGGTATTGTTTACGTGCGCAACAATACACACGGGCGTCCGATCTCACTAACCAGACACCAGGGGAAATTTTATAGTGTGTTTTTTTTTGTTGCCTCAATATAAAATTCAATATCTCATTAACCAACTGAGGGAAAATGATGAGATTTAGTATATAACCTTATCATTATGTCCACCCAACAAAAAATTTTTTGTTCTGGAGATTTTACAGCAGATTTCAAAGTTAGTTTATATGCGATATATTAATTATGACATAGAGATTACCTCCATGATTTTAACAATATTACAGCTTCACCAAGAGACGTCCGGGCATTTTTTGAAATTTTCACGTGATTTCCGTTTTGAAACAAACAACGCGAAGATTCAGAGGTGTCTCCAAATGGGGGTTCTTTCATGAAACATGATTATATAAATAAACTAGCTGACAAGGCCCGGCTTCTGGCGGGGATCTATCTATCTATCTATCTATCTATCTATCTATCTATCTATCTATCTATCTATCTATCTATCTATCTATCTATCTATCTATCTATCTATCTATCTATCCATCTATCTATCTATCTATCTATCTATCTATCTATCTATCTATCCGTCCGCCCGCCCGCCCGCCCGCCCGTCCGTCCGTCAGTCCGCCCGCCCGTCTGCATGCCTGCTTATCTATCTATCTATCTATCTATCTATCTATCTATCTATCTATCTATCTATCTATCTATCTATCTATCTATCTATCTATCTATCTATCTATCTATCTATCTATCTATCTATCTATCTATCTATCTATCTATCTATCTATCTATCTATCTATCTATCTATCTATCTATCTGCCTACCTGCCTGCCTGCCTGCCCGCCCGCCTGCCTGCCTGTCTGCTTATCTATCTATCTATCTATCTATCTATCTATCTATCTATCTATCTATCTATCTATCTATCTATCTATCTATCTATCTATCTATCTATCTATCTATCTATCTATCTATCTATCTATCTACCTATCTATCTGCCTACCTGCCTGCCTGCCTGCCTGCCTGTTTATCTATCTATCTATCTATCTATCTATCTATCTATCTATCTATCTATCTATCTATCTGCCTACCTGCCTGCCTGCCTGCCCGCCCGTCTGCCTGCCTGCCTGCTTATCTATCTATCTATCTATCTATCTATCTATCTATCTATCTATCTATCTATCTATCTATCTATCTATCTATCTGCCTACCTACCTGCCTGCCTGCCTGCCCGCCTGCCTGCCTGCCCGCCTGCCTGCCTGCTTATCTATCTATCTATCATCTATCTATCTATCTATCTATCTATCTATCTATCTATCTATCTATCTATCTATCTATCTATCTATCTATCTATCTATCTAATCTATTTACCTGTCTGTCTGTCTGTCTGTCTGCGTGCCTGCCGGCCGGCCGACCGACCGATATCTATCTATCTATCTATCTATCTATCTATCTATCTATCTATCTATCTATCTATCTATCTATCTATCTATCTATCTATCTATCTATCTGCCTACCTGCCTGCCTGCCGGCCGGCCGACCGACAGACCGACCGACCGATATCTATCTATCTTTCTATCTATCTATCTATCTATCTATCTATCTATCTATCTATCTATCTATCTATCTATCTATCTATCTATCTATCTATCTATCTATCTATCTATCTGCCTACCTGCCTACCTGCCTGCCTGCCTGCCGGCCGGCCGACCGACAGACCGACCGACCGATATCTATCTATCTATCTATCTATCTATCTATCTATCTATCTATCTATCTATCTATCTATCTATCTATCTATCTATCTATCTATCTATCTATCTATCTATCTATCTATCTGCCTGCCGGCCGGCCGACCGACCAACCGACCGACTCACCCAGTCAGCCAGCCAGCCAGCCAGCCATCCACCCACCTACCTTTCTGCCTACCTACCTACCTACCTACCTACCTACCTACCTACCTACCTACCTACCTACCTGTCTGTCTGTCTGTCTGTCTGTCTGTCTGTCTGTCTGTTTGTCTGTCCGCGCTATTAAATATTGATACAAGTTACTTGAAAAAACGTCAGGACCATGTGTTGAAAGAGGAAGAGGACTATTGGAGAAAGGATGGATTGAAGGTTGTATGTTCGATTCCGGGCCGCGTCCTTCATTTCAAGAGGGCATTTTTTTCCGGACACTCCCGAGGGTCGTCGCTGGGGCTACGGAGTTCGTGCTTTGTGCGACGCTTTCCGCGCTGCGGAAAGAAACTGAGCCATATGGGATAAAAACCCCGTGCAATGCAGCCGACCCTGTCCATTGTAAGCTACTTCTTTCATTGCACCCACTCCCATACGAATCCGGATACGCCTTTGTTTGTCATCTGAATTTGCAGGTCCCCATTACCGTAAACATAACTTTTTTAGCGAGAAATCACTAGTTGTTAAGCAAAACATCAAAGGAATGTCGCCGCTTTCAATGATTTAAGTTGTTTTTGGACCTATCAAAGACATATTCCTTGGGTGGGGGTAAATATAAGACGGCTGGAAAAATTTCATAACGATGCAACAGACAGTTTTCAAAATAATTGATCGTGAATGAAGGCAAACAAATGTGGACATACTATACCAGAAGTCCACGTGAAATAGGTCCCGGTCCTCCCCGGGGCTTAAACCCGGAACCTCCTGCACTCGAGGCGGACACCATACCTCGAGACCACGCAGCCCCCGTTATAGAAGTAGAATATTCTAGTTGTGGAATGCCCTAGTTGTGTTAATAGTAAAATGTTCTGTTTGTTATAGAAGTAAAATATTTTAGTTGTTGAATGCTCTAGTTATGTTAACTGTAGACTTTTCCATTAGTTATAGGAGAAGAGTATTCTAAATGTGGAATGCTTTAGTTGCGTTAATTGTAGAATGTTATGTTTGTTATAAAAGTAGCATATTCTAGTTGTGGAATGTTTTAGTTGTGTTAATTGTACAATTATATGTTTGTTATAGAAGTAGAATGTTCTAGTTATTGAATGCCGTAGTTAGTAGTAAGGGAGGAGTTATAGACTACGGATTGTGCCATGGTCTACCACATTTATTAAGAATACAGAGGGAGGACCTGGAGGACCCATGAGGATCGGTCGTTTTTTTTGGTAACAACAAAGAAGGGGGAGTGGGGGAACATAATTTATGCATAATCGATTGGTGTGTGCCGAGTGTTACCGTTTGTTGTATTCGTACCTTTGTTAAGATCGGTGAACAGCTGTGACCGAAAAGTCGATATTGCCGTAGGTGTATAGCACCAGAAATAATGTGTATTGTAAATTACACCTGTCGACGACAGGTGTCGTTTTTAATAAGATCATCGCTATATGTTAACAATGAGAAATGAATTGAGACACGTGGCCAGTTGGTACCACAGGCATTGCAGATGGTGCGATAGCCGATACGGTAGAGTGTGACTGGGTATCACCAATGTGTAAAGAGGATGTCTAATTGGTCATAGGGGGTGTGGAGGGATATCAACAATGTGTAACTGGGGTGTCTAGTTGCTGCCAATGTGCTTGACAGGTTAGAATCCTATTGTGTGGTGGGGTAGTGTTTCAATGGTCGAGTATGTAACGGTGCTAGGTGGTGACGTAGGCGTCGTTTGAGGTTCGAATCACGCTGTGAGTCGATAACTGTGTCCACCCTAGACGGGATATGTTTAAATTGTTTACTAAGGGGTGGCGAGGGCTTAGAGGTGAGAAGTCAGAGGTTCTCCGTGTCGTCGTTGTAGGTGTAGGGTTTGAATCTCAGTACATTTTCGTTGTTAAAGATTACTGGTCGAGGGGGTGTCTATTAAGTCAGAGGGGTTTCATCAGTGTATAACAGCGGTGTCTAGCTGCTGCCATTGCGATTGACAGGTTGGAATCCTACTGTGTGTTTGGGGTAGTGTGTTGGTGGTTGAGTATGTAACGGTGCTAGGTGGGGGTCGAGGGGGTGTCTATTTGGTCAGAGGAGTTTCATCAGTATATAACAGCGGTGTCTAGTTGCTGCCATTGTGCTTGACAGGTTCGAATCCTAATGCGTGGTGGTGTAGTCTGGTATTGGTGGAGTGCGTAACTGTGTTAGGTGGTGCCGTGGGCATAGTTTGAGATTCGAATAATGCGCCTGGTGGATAACTATAGCCAACATAGGCCCCGGTGGTTCGAATCCCGCTGTGTCACTTTGCATTCTCCTCAGAAACATCAGTTCCACAACCAGCAGATTCAGCGTGACTGTTTAGTGTCTTCACATTCATACAAAAGTACAGGTTCTATGTAGCGCCGCAACACTCTTTTTCTCGTAACAATTGACATCTTTTATTGGATATTATGTTTTTCATCTTGCAACAGTTTATCTTCGCCGTGGCGATTCTTGTTCTAATCTCTTCAAGGCATCTCCCATCAGTTGTTATGACTGTTCTGAGATACTTGTATCTATTCACTTGTTTCAGAATATTCTCATTTACTTGTATATTACATTGTGGTATTTCGTTCTTCCTAGTGACGACCATAAGCCGTGTCGTTATATAATTTAATTCTAACCCTAGTTGTTCACTGTGTGCAACAACCGCCTCTACTAAATATTGCAGATCCAGTGCAGTGTCTGTTGATTACATAAATTATATGAAGGCAGTTGACAATTTAAATTAGATGAAGACCTTTGATTACAGAAATTAAATGACGACATTTGACTAGAAATATTTAATAAAACTACGAAAAACAACAACGGAGATCTACCGGCGTGAGAAAAGCATATAAGTGTGTTAATGTCAGTTCCTGTGAACATATTTAGCAGAAGCATTCTGAATAGTACATGAATATTTAGCTTTAAGGCGAAATCAGTACGACTGTACCGATCGGAAACACGAAGAACGACTAAAACAATTACTAATAAACAACAAACATTCATTAACTGGTGCTCATGTAGTTCACCCTTGTCGTTCATGTCTCCTTCGACATTTAGTATAATGCCTGAAGTCAAATTGTCGGCTTCAAAATATGTTTTCATAGTATATGCGTATATGAAGATATATTCAAGGTGATTTCTAAGTACAGTTTCCTTATGATGCGGTTTACACATTTCAGATATCGCGCACATTTAAACATTAAGAGTGAAAAAAGTATGTTGTAGACGTTTTTCATGTGTTTCTTGCAGGACTTGATCATTTGTTGCTCTATCTGGTCATGGTATGTATATTTTCACCACATCTCCACTGATGGTTTTAATCTTGTCTGACCATTTCCCACGCTTCTAACCATCCATCATGTGCCATGCCGGTAAGCGTGGGCGGTTATGTTCTGCCATCTCACTCGATCACCAGAGTCGTGGATAAGCTCCGTGTACCTGTCCCGACCATGCCATGTGGCCAAACCTTCCAGGTAATTACTTCTCGGTCTTCCCCTTGGTCTCTTCACTTCGATCTTGCCAGTTGTCACCAAGTTCTCAAATTCATTTCTTCTCATAACATGCCCCAAAAAATTTGACTGTCTACGTCTAATGACGCTTCACAGTCATACAAAAGTACAGATTCTATGAAAGACAGAGACACTTTGCCGCTATTATTAACCAAAATGACAAATGAGACACCGGCTAATATGTAAGTACGTGTAAATAAAGATACACAGGGCTGGCTATTATATAACGAAAACAAAGGTATTTAGCTGTATAAAACAACCGTAGGAGAGATGTGAGTACCGGTGCCAATCGGAATACTGTCTTTAATTAACAGGTAGCGGGTCATATACCGACGAGTGTTTAGCGCAGTCTATCAGCTGTATAATACTACACACCCACACAACAAGCTGTCGTGCCTCGACCTTATGCAGCCCAAGTAACATGTTAGCGAAATTATTAAGAAGGTTGACCAAAGACAGAAATATATCGATCAAATTTATAAAATGTAGGAAAATTTGTTAGTCAGACTAATAAAACTCTTGGTCAAAATAAGAAATATCTCAACCAAGCTTCTAAAAAATAGGAACATATACTAGTCAAACTAATAAAAATTTTGGCCAAATGCAGAAATATCTCGACCAAACATAAAAAGTAGGAAAATTGTTAGCCAAACTAATAAACTGTTGGCCAAAATAAGAAATACCTCGACCAACATTATAAAAAGTAGGGAAAATGGTAACCAAACTAATTAAAAATGGTGACCAAAATAGGAAATAGTTCGACCAAATTTATAAAAAAGTAAGAAAATTGCTACTCAAATGTGAAAAATATTGGTCAAATAGGAAATAATATTAGCCAAAGGTGAAATATATCGGTCAAACATGTAAATGTCTCGTCCGAATTCATAAAAAGTAGGAAAAGTTGTTAACCTAATGAGAAAAATATTGACCAAGTAAAGAAACATTTACACCAAATTTATAAAAAATAGGAAAATTTGTCAGCCGAAATGGGAAAAAGGTCGGTCAAATACAGAAATATCTCAACCAAACTTATAAAAAGTAGGAATAAATAGTGGCCAAGTAAAAAATACCTCACCCAAACTTATAAAACGTAGAAAAGTTGTTAGCCAAATGGGGGGTAATATTGGTCAAACTAAGAAACATGTCGACCGAACTAGAAAAATAAGTGAACCAAAGTAATAAAAATGTTGGGTAAATACAGAAATATGTCGACCAAACTTATAAATATCTCAGCCAAACTTATGAACAGTAGGAAACTTTGTTAACGAAATGTGAAAAAAATATCGACCAAACTTATAAAAATCTCCGCCAAACTTACGAAAAGTAGGAAACTTTGTTAACCAAAGGTGAAACTATATCGGCCAAATACAGAAATATCTCAACAAAACTTATGAAAAGTAGGAAGATTTGTTAACCAAATGGAAAACATATTGACAAAGTAAAGAAATGTCTCAGCCAAACTTATTAAAAGTAGATTTATTTGTGTTAACCTAATGAGAAAAATATTGGCAAGTAAAAAATAGCTCATCCAAATTTATAAAAAGTAGGAAACATTGTTAACCAAATGTGAAAAATATTTGTCAAGTAAAGAAATATTTCAACCAAACTTATAAAAAATAAGAAAATTTCTTGACCAAAATCGGAAAAAGATGGCCAAATCACGAAATTTCTCAACCAAATTTATAAAAAGTAGGAAACTTTGTTAGTCAAATGGGAAAAATACGGTCAAATACGGAGTTTTGAAATGACAAAGTGAAATAGATGTGGACAAAGTGAGAAATGATATTTTCGCTATACTTCTAGAAAACTCCTGTATTGTTGAGAGCTGTAACAATGGAAGATTAGTGTAGCAGACATTGTGGTATGAAAAGTTGAAGATGTCAGCCATGAGAAATGGATTTTTGCTGACGAATACTCAGAATGTATCGAAACTATCCCAGGTGGAGCCACAGACTGCATTGCCATAAATGTTGTTATGACTATGTCGTTGGAGCCCATGTACAACGAAGGTTTGGAGCTCTTGGTGCTGTGACATGGAAAAGTTGTGAAGCTATGTATGAAAGACAGAGACACTTTGTGTTAGAAAGAAAAAACCAACAGTGTGGACTGATGAGTGATTAATCTGTATAAGTGGTTCTTTAACATATACTCTAGAGCGATAAATTGAAGCTTTCGGTAATGTAAAAGAGGGAAAGTGTTGACGTTGATGATTATGTATTGTGAAATGTTTTTTTTTTCATATAAAAGTTCAAGACAGGTTTGACATAACTATAGAAGCAACATTTTTCCTTCTGTTTATAAGTTTAGAATAGCTATTTATAAATTTGGTTGAAATGTTTCTTTTTTTTGGCCAACAATTCCCCCATCTGGATAACATATTTTCTTACTTCGTTCGACATATTTCTTAGCTTAGCCCATATTTTTCCCATTTTGGTAAACAAATTTTCCTATTTTTCATAAGTTTGTTGTACATTTTCTATACTCTGCCAAGATTTTTTCTCATTAGGTTAACAAATTTTCCTAATTTTTATAAGTTTGGTGTAAATTTGTCTTTACTTGGTCAACATTTTTCCCATTTTGGCTGACAAATTTTCCTACTTTTTATAAATTTAGTTGAAATATTTATCTGTTTGGCCGATATTTTTTCACATTTGGTTAATTTTCCTACTGTTTATAAGCTTGAGCGAGACATTTCTTTACTTGGTCAATATTTTCCCCCTTTTGGTTAACACATTTTCCTACTTTTCATAAGTTTGGTTGAGATATTTCTGATTTGGCTGAAGTATTTTCACTTTTGGTTAACAAATTTTTCTACTTTTATGCAATTGGTTGAAATATTTCTTTACTTGACAAATATTTTTCCCATTTGACTAATATTATTTCCTACTTGGTCGATATTTTCCCCATTTGTGTAACAAATTTTTCTACTTTTTACAAGATTGAGTGAAATATTTCGTGATTTGGCCGTATTTTTCCCTTTGACTAACAAAGTTTCCTACTTATTATAAATTTGGTTGAGAAATTTCGTGATTTGGGCATCTTTTCCCGATTTTGGCTAAGAAGTTTTCCTATTTTTTATAAGTTTGGTTGAAATATTTCTTTACTTGGAAAATATTTTTCACATTTGATTAACAATGTTTACTTTTTATAAATTTGGATGAGCTATTTTTTTACTTGCCAATATTTTTCTCAATAGGTTAACAAACATTTCTCTACTTTTTATAAGTTTGCCTGAGACATTTCTTTACTTGGTCAATATGTTTTCCATTTGGTTAACACATTTTCCTACTTGTCATAAGTTTTGTTGATATATTTCTATATTTGGCCGATATAGTTTCACATTTGGTTAACAAAGTTTCCTACTTTTCGTAAGTTTGGCGGAGATTTTTATATGTTTGGTCGATATTTTTTCACATTTCGTTAACAAAATTTCCTAATGTTCATAAGCCTGGCGGAGATATTTATAAGTTTGGTCGACATATTTCTGCATTTACCCAACATTTTTATTACTCTGGTTCACTTATTTTCCTAGTTCTTTCGACATGTTTCTTAGTTTCACCAATACCCCCCCCCCCTCCCTTTGGCTAACACGTTTTCCTACATTTTATAAGTTTGGGTGAGGTATTTTTTACTTGGCCACAATTTATTCCTACTTTTTATAAGTTTGGTTGAGATATTTCTGTATTTCTTCTTCTTCTTCTTCTGCGTTCATCTGGATTTTTTTTTCGGATGTGACTGCGTTGTGCCTGTTTACAGCAGAGCTGCGTTCTTGCGCCGTTAGGCCGACACATCCGACTTCTGCGGGCATTTGTTGACCGGGTTAACCTTCCCGGGGTTTCTGTATTTGACCGACCTTTTTCCCATTTAGGCTGACAAATTTTCCTATTTTTTATAAGTTTGGTGTAAATGTTTCTTCACTTGGTCATAATTTTTCTCACTAGGTTAACAACATTTCCTAATTTTTATAAGGTTGGACGAGACATTTCTTTACTTGGTCGATAATTTTCACATTTGGCTAACATTATGTCCTACTTTTTATGAATTCGGACGAGAATTTATAAGTTTGACCGATATTTTTCACATTTGGCTAATATTATTTCCTATTTGACCAATATTTTTCACATTTGAGAAATAATTTTCTTACCTTTTTTATAAATTTGGTCGAGCTATTTCCTATTTTGGTCACCATTTTCAATTAGTTTGGTTACCATTTTCCCTACTTTTTATAATGTTGGTCGAGGTATTTCTTATTTTGGCTAACAGTTGTATTAGTTTGGCTAACAATTTTCCTACTTGTTATGTTTGGTCGAGATATTTCTGTATTTGGCCAAAAATTTTATTAGTTTGACTAGTATATTTTTCTATTTTTAGAAGCTTGATTGAGATATTTCTTATTTTGACCAAGAGTTTTATTAGTCTGGCTAATAAATTTTCCTACATTTTATAAATTTGGTCAATATATTTGTGTTTTTGGTCAACCTTCTTAATAATTTCGCTAACATGTTAATTGAGCTGCATAAGGTCGAGGCACGACAGCTTGTTGTGTGGGTGTGTAGTATTATACAGCTGATAAACTGCGCTAAACACTCGTCTGTGTATGACTCGCTAGCTGTTAATTAAAGACAGGATTCCCGACTTACACCGGTGCTCACATCTCTCCTACGGTTGTTTTATACAGCTAAATACCTTTGTTATCGTTATATAATAGAAAGCCCTGTGTATCTTTATTTACAAGTACTTAAATATTAGCCGGTCTCTCATTTGTCATTTTGGTTAATAATAGCGGCAAAGTGTCTCTGTCTTTCATAGAATCTGTACTTTTGTATGACTGAAGTTTGGGAAATGATCAGACTAGATTAAAACCATCAGTGGAGATGTGGTGAAAATATACACACCATGACCAGCTTGAACAACAAATGAACATGTCCTACAAGAAACAAATGAAAAACAGTGTTTACAACATACTTCTTTCACTCTTAATGTTTAAATGTGCGCTATATCTGAAATGTGTAAACCGCATCAGAAGGAAACTGTATTTAGAAATCACCTTGAATATATCTTCATATACGCATATACTATGAAAACATATTTTGAAGCCGACAATTTGACTTCAGGCATTATACTAAATGTCGAAGGAGACATGAACGACAAGGGTGAACTACATGAGCACCAGTTAATGAATGTTTGTTGTTTATTAGTAATTGTTTTAGTAGTTCTTCGTTTTTCCGATCGGCACAGCGGTACTGATTTCACCTTAAAGCTAAATATTCATGTACTATTCAGAATGCTTCTGCTAAATATGTTCACAGGAACTGATATTAACTGCTTCAGTGCCAAGCAAAAAGTAGGTTTGGACTAACATGGTACACAAACAAATGAACAAGTAGTTTATTATAAATTTCTGTTCACTCAGCATTGAAATTGTGGAAGGTAAATAATATGATGTTTTTAGTATGGCAATATATCATCCTTCTGCTTAAATGGGAAGTCATATTTGGCAATATATTACCATTCGGCCCTAAATCAGTTAACATACTTATATGCTTTTCTCACGCCGGTAGATCTCCGTTTTTTCGTAGTTTTATTAAATATTTCTAGTCAAATTTCTTCATTTCTTCTTCTTCTTTGCGTTCATCCGGAGTGTTTTTTCCCCAGATGTGATTGCGGTGTGTCTAGTTAGGCACCCTTGGGTCGAACCCTTAGGCCAACACATCCGACTTTTAGCGTGCATTTTTGACCAGGTTAGCATTCCTGGGGTCTTCATTTAATTTCTGTAATCAAAGGTCTTCATCTAATATAAATTGTCTTCTGCCTTCATATAATTTATGTAATCAACAGACACTGCACTGGATCTGCAATATTTAGTAGAGGCGGTTGTTGCACACAGTGAACAACTAGGGTTAGAATTAAATTATATAACGACACGGCTTATGGTCGTCACTAGGAAGAACGAAATACTACAATGTAATATACAAGTAAATGAGAATATTCTGAAACAAGTGAATAGATACAAGTATCTCAGAACAGTCATAACAACTGATGGGAGATACCTTGAAGAGATTAGAACAAGAATCGCCACGGCGAAGATAAACTGTTGCAAGATGAAAAACATAATATCCAATAAAAAGATGTCAATTGTTACGAGAAAAAGAGTGTTGCGGCGCTACATAGAACCTGTACTTTTGTATGAACGTGAAGACACTAAGCAGTCACGCTGAATCTGCTGATTGTGGAACTGATGCTTCTGAGAATGCAAAGTAACACAGCGGGATTCGAACCACCGGGGCCTATGTTGGCTGTAGTTATCCACCAGGCGAATTATTCGAATTTCAAACGATGCCCACGGCACCACCTACCATAGTTACGCACTCGACCAATGCCACACTACACCACCACACAGTAGGATTCGAACCTGTCAAGCACAATGGCAGCAACTAGACACCGCTGTTATATACTGATGAAACCCCTCTGACCAAATAGACACCCCCTTGACCCCCACCTAGCACCGTTAAATACTCGACCACCACCACACTACCCCAACCACACAGTAGGATTCAAACCTGTCAAGTGCAATGGCAGCAGCTAGACACCGCTTTATACACGGATGAAACTCTTCTGACCTAATAGACACCCCCTCGACCGGTAATCTTTAACAACATAAATGCACCGAGATTCGAACCCGACACCTACAACGACGACACGGAGAACCTCTGACTTCTCACCTCTAACCCCCTCACCACCCCTTAGTAAACAATTTAAACATATCCCGTCTAGGGTGGACACAGTTATCGACTCACAGCGTGATTCGAACCTCAAACGCTACGCCACCACCTAGCACCGTTACATACTCGACCATTGAAACACTACCCCACCACACAGTAGGATTTTAACCTGTCAAGTGTATTGGCAGCAACTAGACACCCCAGTTACACATTGTTGATATCCCACCACACCTCCTATGACCAATTAGACATCCTCTTTACACATTGGTGATACCCAGTCACACTCTATCGTATCGGCTACCGCACCATCTGCAATGCCTGTGGTACTAACTGGCCACGTGTCTCAATTCATTTCTCATTGTTAACATATAACGATGATCTTATTAAAAACGACACCTGTCGTCGACAGGTGTAATTTACAATACACATTATTTCTGGTCCTATACAACTACGGCAATATCGACTTTTCGGTCACAGCTGTTCACCGATCTTAACAAAGGTACGAATACAACAAACGGTAACAACCGACACACACCAATCGATTATGCATAAATTATGTTCCCCCACTCCCCCTTCTTTGCTCTTACTAAAAAACGACCTGTCCTCATCGGTCCTCCCTCTTTATTCTTAGTAAATGTTGCAGACCATGGCACAATCCGTAGTCTATATCTCCTCCCTTACTACTGTATTTGTGTTAATTGTAGCATGTTTTCATTGTTATAGAAGTAGAATGTTCTAGTTGTTGAATGCTCTAGTTGTGTTAATTGTTCAATGTTATGTTTGTTGTAGAAGTAGACTATTCTAGTTGTTGAATGCCCTAGTTATGTTTATTATAGAATGTTCTGTTTATTGTAGAAGTAGACTATTCTAGTTGTTGAATGCCGTAGTTATGTTTATTATAGAATGTTCTGTTTATTGTAGAAGTAGACTATTCTAGTTGTTGAATGCCCTAAGCTAGTAGATGTAGCGCTATAGCCATATATCACACACACACTGTGACCACTTATCGCAGGCAGACTACACAAGGGAACAACAACAACAATTGGGCTTTACAAGGGCTGTATAACTGTGACGAATCGCGTTTATCTGTCTTGGGTCGTAAAGATCCCGCACTATTTTGGCGCGTCATCGGGGGACTTTCCCAGCTAAAAATAGACTGAGGGAAGCCGATAGAGGAATTACTATCTAGAATCTTCTCGAAACACCGGAATTTGAGTGACCCGTAAGACTGGGTATTGCACTAAATTCTCGTGCAGAGAGATCTAGAAATTCTAGGCGGGGAATGACGGTTTCCCGAGAAAGTGTCTTTTCTCAAGAAGCACTATCTTCTCGTGCGCATTGAGTTGGCACGAGTGGGGAAATTGGCTAAACCATTCATTCACTTCCACTTTGCTCGGAGAGAGCAGACGCAGGCCTTGTGAGCCAATTTTGTGTGGCGTCTCACCTCAACCATGGTTCGGCTGACTGTTATGGAAAGGAAGCTGAGAAGCCCTTGAACAGTTCTGAAGCTGACTGGAAATCTGGTTCTTAACATTCAGGTACATATTTGTTTAAATCATTTAAATTTGTAAGTGTGTACCACACGCCGTTGTTCTAACCTCATTACCTATGCGGATGTCCTTGCATACTAATTAGCAAACCGATCGATAACGCGGTTGATGGCTAATCGTGTGTTTGTTTACTGCGTGTTCGCGAATCAGCTGTTGGGAACGCAGGAAGGCGATGGGGCTATATGGATGTAAATTATATTTACCATATATTGTAAATCGTTGCATCTATTAGGTTGCTGTGTTAGAATAAAACATAGTTACTTGTGCCTGATAGAAACTTAGATTTATGTCAGTCAGTTGCTGAAGCCAGAAGAACGGTTAGAAAACCAGGTAAGTTGGTAGGTGGAGATTCAGACAAAATTGTGCTTAGTTACTAAGTAAAGGAAGAACGTAGTTCTGTGCCACCAGGAATGATGTAACTATTGTGTAGTAACTTAATAGTGAATTCATTGTGTGGAACACCGGATTTCTGTGGTAAGGTAAGTGTGCTTTGGTGATATATATATATGATGTGACATTGTGTATATATATTAGGTCATGGCATGTGATACTTCCTGGAGTAATTCCGAACGCCGAATAGGTCGACGCGTGATAACAATGCGTGCCGTCGCGATATAAACATGCGTTCTGAATTCTGGTCTAAGCTATCCTGTTTCTTTCATACTGGCGCTAGTGCGAGTGAATGCTAAGGTGCTGGAAGTATGGAGGGATGCAAGGAGGCTGTATGAGACTGGGGATATATAGAATATGGGGGATGTGAAAGCAAGTTATGAAAGTATAGGTTGGTAAACCAGACCAACGATGAAGTTCGGTCCGACCAAGGCTAACCCACTTGAGAGGGCGGAACTGGAACATTACCATTGGAACATGTGGGGAACATGGATTCTCAAGAAGGCTTCTTGACTCTAAGGCAGAGTCTGATAAGAAGAGTTTGCTATGGCGTGGGCAGGTGGTCCCACCAACAAACAGGCTTGTGTACATATTGGATGTGATCATGTACGGTTCCTATATCCCGAGGGATGGTATATTGATCAATATTATGTTTCTTAATGAACATTGATGATGTTAGGAACGAGTCCAGGGACTCTTTACCTTATTGTTTAGTTCGATTAAATTAGAACTATGATAACAGCTTACTATCACTACTGACGTTAGCGACGACTGGTAGATGATTAGGGATAGGTGAGACCTACGATCAGACTCGTCATTCTGATTTCTTGCTCTGGTTGACGGGCTGTTCTGTGAGGCCAGCTGACATTCCTGAACCCATGCTTTACTACTCTCCATAAAGAGATAATGCTTTGGTTATATGCATAACTAAGTAGCATGACTGAGGGTTGAGTAGCCATTGGTAGGATGCATGTGGACTAATGTTTGGGCCAGTATACTCTCACCGGTCGCTCTTCCTTTTCAGGAGTTTGCCTGTTGAGGAACCAGTCAACTATAATTGTCGTTGGCAGGAAACCACTTCGTGTGACATAGCGAAGGGTTCAATTCTTTACTTATCACGCCAGAGTCCACCACACCATGTACCCAATGTGATTCACCATGCGTGAAGGTTTGCAGCAAGTAATCCAGGTGCCCTGAAGGTGCACGTGTGGGACGTGATGGTTTGTGATGTTTTTCTACGTTAGAAGATATTCTGTTTCAGCCAGGAACATTTCAGCATTTTGAGCAAGCCTGCTCAAAGAAAGGAAACACCTGTCCGTATATTATTACGGTAGTTCTGCCTAAACGTGGAAATAAATGCAAGTTACCAGGTGGAAGGGACAATTGATTATAGTCCAACCTGAATTGTTTTCCGTGAAATAGATGTCTGATTCTAATAATGTACTGTCCCAGTATGAAGATTATGAACTGTGTTCGAGTAGGACTCAGTGACATTTCAGTTGCCATATCTGATTCTTCAAGCAGTGTTACTGTGAGGGACCATTGAATTGGTCATTGACATATTATTCAAGCAGTGTTACTGTGAGGGACCATTGAATTGGTCATTGACATATTCTTCAAGCAGTGTTACTGTGCTATGATTGATGGACCATTAGATTGGTCAGTGACTACTTAGGTTCATCGAAGTCACGAATACTTGGAGTCAAGTCCAGGAGGATTGTCTCCCAACCAGTGTTGTTACAGAACTGTATTAACATTGACTCCGTGGGAGTGATACAGAGGCAGTTGGTCTAGTTGAGTGAGGTCCAGCAGTGACTCTATTGTTGTGGATCCACGCTCTGGAGACGGAGTGGTCTCCAAGGTTCTAGTCATCTCACTGGAAGGAAGCCGGGTGAGTGGCGGACCGACTGGACGGGACATCTGCATCCAATCTACTTCTCACCTGATGATGACAAGTATATCTCTGATTCTGTCTCTACTCTATGTTCTATTTGTGTAAATAGATTATTCTATCAGGAAGTTCATTTCAGTTCTATATTCTCAAGGGTAGAATAAACTTTATGTACGTTGACTTGCTCTTTGTATAATTATTGAGTGTGGTCTCGGACGATGCCTCAGTGTTCATTGTTCCACAGGGGTAGGTAGTTAGTGGGGGTCTAGAATCTGGAGGGGCTTGTAGACATAATTAACTAATATGAGATCAACCACAGAGTAAAAATGTGTATCTGCCTGACCAACCCCTGGGGCTAGAATACACGGGAGTGCCAGAGACACCTCGGGTGTGGTTCACTCTCACTACCCAAGGTGAACTCGTTACACTCCAGAATAGAGAGTGGGGGCTCGTGCGGGATTATTCCAAGATCTTTGTGTGTTGTAGACCTATCGCATAGGGATAGGGACTTAGTCTATATCCTCTACTTCAGTCTACATAAGATTCTACTACTTCTACCTATCTCCTAACTGTCTGACGGACATTTGTGTTGTGGTGTTTAGTTAATACTATTGATTATTGATTCATTGTATTGCTTCACCCACACATACTTGAGTACCCACCTCTCATAGTCAACATGTCTACCCAATACACGGGAGTGCCAGAGACACCTCGGGTGTGGTTCACTCTCACTACCTAAGGTGAACTCGTTACAATACCCCTCACGGTTCAGTCGCGCGCGTGCCCGCTGCACGAGGAGAATAAGCTCACAGGATTCCCGCGCCACACTCCCAGACTTTGAGCCACGGGTTCTCATAAAATGGTACTACAACCAGGTCAGGTCTTTGGTGCTCAGCTCAGACTCGTTCGGTGGTTCACATCTGCAGACATACTCCGAGCACAACGCATAGCCACGTAAGTCTTGGGGCACTTGGGGCAGGGCAGGGGAACTCATGACACGGATTATTTATTGACGAACTAACCACAAGAAGAAGAAGAAGAAGAAGAAGAAGAAGAAGAAGAAGAAGAAGAAGAAGAAGAAGAAGAAGAAGAAGAAGAAGAAGAAGAAGAAGAAAAAGAAGAAGAAGGAGAAGAAGAAGAAGAAGAAAACAAGAAGAAGAAGAAGAAGAAGAAGAAGAAGAAGAAGAAGAAGAAGAAGAAGAAGAAGAAGAAACATTGTAGAAAGGGCCAGGCTTTAAACATAAGAGCTTTGAGTACAAGTTTCGCCATCACAAACACAAGATTGTTTCGTTTTATAGAGAGAACATTTTAATGAACATGGCCACAAATGGCGACTACGGCGATGGCGCCTCCTGCAGTTGTTCGAACTTCTCCTCAAAACATGGCCGGAAACAGGTCTGGGGCGGGCTGGTGGAGCTTCTGCTGCTGCGGCAACCAGCCTGGCACACAGTGTAGGCTTTATAGCAAGAGGAAGTGCACGAATCCTTTAGGTCCTCACATGGACTAACACAAATCGAGTTCTCCAGCGTGTCCTCTTCGCTGTCTTCTGACTCTTCTGATGATATCTCCGGGCATTCTGTGAACACATTTATTGCAGAGATAAGTCTGATGGAGAGACAAATATATTACAGAAATACTCGTACATCTGATGGTGAGATAAATATATCACAGAGAGAAATCTGACGGCGATATAAATATACCACTGAGATAGTTGTGTCACAGATACATCTGTTGGACAGATAAATATGTCACAGAGATAAATCTGATGGACAAAGCGATAAATATGTCACAGAGATAATCTAATAGAGCGATAAATCTGCTAGAGAGATAAATCTGTCAGTGACATCACTATTGGAGAGATAAAGTTGTTAGAGAAGTAACTACATTACAGATATAATCCTGTTACAAATAAAATCGCCATAAACGGAACTGATAGAACAATAAATTGTCACAGGGATAAATTGTAACAGAGATAAAGCTACACCATAAAGACCATATTTATAACCGGTGGAGACGAGGGCAATAATGCGGTGTTAAAACAATCTTTCTCACACTGAGTTTTTCTTGAACGGACAATATTTCTTGTACTGACAATCTTTCTTGCACTGACACTGACAATCTTTCTTGCACTGAAACCTTTCTTGCACTGATAATCTCTGTCTGTCTGTTTTTATGTCTGAATGTCTCTCTGTAGGCATGTCTGTCTGTCTGTCTGTCTGTCTGTCTGTCTGTCCGTCCGTCCGTCCGTCCGTCTGTCTGTCTGTCTGAGAGTCTGTCTGTCTAAGTGTCTTTCTGTCTGAGTGTCTCTCTGTCTATGTTTCTGTCTGTCTGTCTGTCTGTCTCTCTGTCTGAGGGTCTGCCTGTATGATCATGCTATTACTGGATGCACTCAATCGACGCTCCAGTTTGATTGGCTGATTGACTTGACCTTTGGGTCACTCACTCAGTCACTCACTCACTCACTCACTTAGCTAGCCATTTGCCACTCACTCGTTTCGCTATCTAGTCACTAACTCACTCACTTACTCACCCATTTAATCACTCACTCAGTCAGTGAATTAGTAACTCACTCATTCAGGAAGTCAGTTACCTATTTACATACTCACTACCTCAGTTACTCAATCCCTGACTCATGCCTCTACAACACAAAAACACATCACACACCACATAAAACAACACACATCACACAACACGAAACACACATCACATAACACACATCATACACAAAACACATCACAAATAACACAAAGCAAGAAAACATCAAACAATATAAACACACATCACAAATACAAATGACAATACACAACATACAACACAAGAACACATCACACATCACAAACACAAACACACACCACACATCAGGCTGGCGACACACACTACTCACGATCCTGGTCAGGACAGTCGGTCTCGTGTAGCTCCTGACACCTGGTGTCGCACCACCTGGCTCGGGGATCCACCGCTGCCATGGTCACAGCCAGTGTCAAAACCACTGTTACAATGACCTGCATTTGATGTTTGGTCTGGCTCCTTGGAATATCAGCAGCTTGGACAATCCTGGGAGAGAGATAATCAATGCTGGACTATAGACTGGACAATCTTGGGAGAGAGGTCATCAATAATGGACAATCCTGGAAGAGGTAATCAATACTGAACTACAGACTGGACAATTCTGGAAGAGAGATCATCAATACTGGGCTATCGACTGGACAATCCTGGGAGAGAGGTCATCAATACTAGTCGATCATGGGAGAGGTCATCAATACTGGACTATAGACTGGGAAATCCTTGGAGAGAAGTCATCAATACTGGACTATAGACTGGACAATCCTGGGTGAGGTCATCAATACAGGACAATCATGAAAGAGAAGTCGTCAATACCGGACAATCCTGGGAGAGAGCTCATCAATACTGGACTATAGACTGTAATCATGGGAGAGAAGTCGTCAATACTGGACAATCCTGGGAGAGATGTCATCAATACTGGACTATAGACTGGGCAATCCTTGGATTGAAGTCATCAATGCTGTTTATCCATCAAGAACGATGATTACCATTCATTTCATCCAGTGGGGTTGAAAGTATGGGGCCGTGAGTTCTAAGATGGCTGATAAGATCTATTTTGGCTCGAAATGTTCTCTGACATTGTGGGCAAAGAATACTTGACGTTCCAAGAGGAGGATCACTTGCGGTGGTTTTTCTGTCCAGCCTTTTCTTCACAGTTCTTGCAGTCCTGTTTGCTTCACAAGTGACTGCATCCTTGCGTAATGATGTACGTTACGAATTTGGCAGCAGTCTCTCAAGTGTCACGATGAATTCCAAAAGTTTTTAGTGAGATCTACAGTGTCTTTAACGCGTTTCATCTGGCCGCCTTGGGAGCGTTGACCACAACGCAGCTCGCCGTAAAAAAATTCGCTTAGGGAGCTTACTATGTGGCATGCGAGTCAAGTGACCAGCCCAGCGATTATGATTCTTCATTAGTAGAGTGTGGATACTGGGCATGGACGCTCTTTCTAGAACTTCAGTGTCTGGGATCTTGTCCTGCCATTTAATCTTCAATACCTTCCTAAGGCAGACTGTGTGGAAGTGGTTTAATTTCTTAGTGTTTCGCTGATAAACAGTCCACGTATCACAAGCATATAGCAGTGTGGATAATACAACTGCTTTGAAGACTTTCAGCTTTGTTTGAGAGGCTTATTCCATTTCTGCCCCACACATTCTTGTACTAGTCACCAATACTGGACTACAGACGGGACAGTACTGGGAGAGTTGTCATCAATACTGGACTATAGACTGGACAATCCTGGAAGAAATCATCAATATTGGACTACAGAGTGGACATTCCTGGAACAGAAGTCATCAGTTATCGACAACAGCCTGGAAAATCCTTGGAGAGGTCATCAATACTGGACCACAGACTGGACAATCCTGGAAGACAGGTCATCAATACTGGACTACAGACTGGACAATTCTGGAAGACAGGTCATCAATACTGGACTACAGACTGGACAATTCTGGAAGACAGGTCATCAATACTAGACTACAGACTGGACAATCCTGGAAGACAGGTCAACAATACTGGACTACAGACAAGACAATCCTGGAAGACAGGTCAACAATACTGGACTACAGACAAGACAATCCTGGAAGACAAGTCAACAACACTGGACTACAGACTGGACAATCCTGGAAGACAAGTCAACAATACTGGACTACAGACAAGACAATCCTGGAAGACAGGTCAACAATACTGGACTACAGACTGGACAATTCTGGAAGAGAGGTCAACAATACTGGACTACAGACAAGACAATCCTGGAAGACAGGTCAACAATACTAGACTACAGACTGGACAATTCTGGAAGACAGGTCAACAATACTGGACTACAGACAAGACAATCCTGGAAGACAGGTCAACAATACTGGACTACAGACTGGACAATTCTGGAAGACAGGTCAACAATACTGGACTACAGACTGGACAATTCTGGAAGACAGGTCATCAATACTAGACTACAGACTGGACAATCCTGGAAGACAGGTCAACAATACTGGACTACAGACAAGACAATCCTGGAAGACAGGTCAACAATACTGGACTACAGACAAGACAATCCTGGAAGACAAGTCAACAATACTGGACTACAGACTGGACAATCCTGGAAGACAAGTCAACAATACTGGACTACAGACAAGACAATCCTGGAAGACAGGTCAACAATACTAGACTACAGACTGGACAATTCTGGAAGACAGGTCAACAATACTGGACTACAGACAAGACAATCCTGGAAGACAGGTCAACAATACTGGACTACAGACTGGACAATTCTGGAAGACAGATCAACAATACTGGACTACAGACAAGACAATCCTGGAAGACAGGTCATCAATACTAGACTACAGACTGGATAATCCTGGAAGACAAGTCAACAATACTGGACTACAGACTGGACAATTCTGGAAGACAAGTCAACAATACTGGACTACAGACAAGACTAATGAACAAACGTGCAAGAAGAAAAGACAGTTGGAGAGCGCGAAAGTGCACTTATTTCATCATTGAAACGATGCGTTTATAGTGAGGTCCATCCATCATGTGCTAAACCGTTAACCGTGGGCGGTCATGTTTGACCATCTCACTCGATCACCAGAGTCGTGGATCAGCTTCGTGTTTCTGTCTCGACCATGCCATTTGGCCAAGCCATCCAGGTATTTACTTCTCGGTCTTCCCCTTGGTCTCTTCCCTTCGATCTTGCCAGTTGTCACCAAGTTCTCCAAGTCATTTCTTCTCATAACATGCCCAAAAATTTTTGACTGTCTACGACTAATGTCTCTAATCAGTTTACGATCTTCATTTGTTTCTTGAAGGACTTGTACATTGGTTTTTCTGTCTGTCCATGGTATTCTTTGCATTTTCCTCAGAAACCACACTTCCATAGCCATCAGATGTTTTTCAGCTTGACTGCTCATTGTCCACGCTTCACATCCATATAAAAGTACAGGTTCTATGCAGCACTTCAACACTCCTTTTCTCGTTCAATTGATATCTTTTTATTGGTCAGTATGTTTTTCATCTTGCAAAAGGCTACCTTCGCAATGGCAATTCTTGTTCTAATATCTTCAGGGCATCTCCCATCAGATGTTATGACTGTTCCGAGATAACTGTACCGATTAACTTGCTTCAGAATATTCCCATTTACTTGTATATCACATTGTGGTATTTCCTTCTTCCCAGTGACGACCATAATCTGTGTCTTTTTACTATTCAATTCTAACCCTAGTTGCTCACTGTGTGCAACAACCGCATTTACAAATGTCGCAGGTCCTGTTCATTGTCTTCAATCATGACTGTATCATCTGCATATCTAATGTTAGTGATGTATCTTCCCCCAATGTTGATTCCTTCCATATCTTCTATATTTCTGAAAATATTTTCACTGCACAGGGAAAAAAGATCTGGAGACATTACACATCCCTGTCTCCCACCTCTTTTAATAGGCTGATATTGACGCACATTGTTATCAATTCTGATGGCAGTTTGCTGTTTCCAAAATAAGGTTTTTACAAGTCTAAGATCTTTTCCATCAATTTGTAGATCTTCAAGCATCCTTATCATGTCGACATGTCTCACTTTATCGAAAGCCTTTGTGTAGTCAATAAAGCAAGTATATAGATCTTTGTTTACTTCTATAGAATGTTCAATTACTGTTCTCAGTATATACACAGCATTTACTGTACACTTGCCTTCTACAAACCCACATTGCTCTTCTCCTATTTCGGGTTGTATTTTCTTCCTAACCTTTTGCATGATAATTCTCAGCAAAATCTTCGTGATGTGGCTCATTATACTAATTGTTCTATGTTGATCACATTCCAAGGCTCCTGATTTCAAAATCCTGAACAAAATCGTGACCGCCAAGCAGGACCGTGGTCTGACAGAATAAGTCCAAAACTTTGACATATTTCGAAATCTTCCCCCAATCTGAACCTGACAGTTTTGGACCTTTGTATTGCTTCTTTCCATCTGACATGTAGACAGTTAATGCTTCTCTGACCTGTAGAAGACTCTGTAGCATAATAAACATACGTTTCATCTTGTTGGCACGCACGCACGCACACGCGCACACACACACACGTGTGTGTGTGTATATGTGTGTGTGTGTGTGTGTATGTAAACTCTCAGTTGTTATACATAAATTCTCTGTTGTTATATATACTTTTTCTGTTGCTATATACATACACTCTTCTCAGTTGTATATAAACATTGTGTTGCTTACATAAACTCTCTGTTATTACAAACAGTGTTACTTTCGTTATACATAAACTCTCCGATGTTATACATAAACTCTACATTGCTATAAACTCTCTGCTGTTTATCATAAACTTTGTTGTTCTAATAAATTCGCTATTGTTATTTATGAAAGCGTTGTTGTTGCACAATGAAGAGTGGTTGCAGAAATAGAGGATCTAGAAATAAAACACAACTCGAAAGAATTGCATGAACATATAAAACGAATTACGAAGAAGACAAATAATATAACAGGAAACGGTTGTATCAGAGGAAAAAATGGAGAAATTATAATTAATAACACTAACATATTAAAAAACCGGCTCCGTGGCCGAGGGGTTAGCAGCTTTCTCCGCTAACTCCGAATACTCTCGTCACGTGACGCGAAGAGAATTAGCAGTGGTTCGAATCGTAAAAGTGACTTATGAGAGTATGGAGCCGGTCGCTCAGAAAGTCGTGGCGTGCTGATGAGCGTAATCTAGCCTAGGAATCAACATACAGCTGAAAGATGCTGGTGTTGACCGCAATATCCTGAAACAGGATGGAAATGCGAAAAAAAAAAAAAAAACATATTAAAAAGATGGACAGAGTACACAGAAGATTTATTCTGGGACAACAGGGTAAATAGACCAACGTTTGTTTTTTGTTTTTGGTTTTGTTTAACGTTGTATAATACTCAAGATGGACCAAATATATTAAATGCTGAAGTAGAGAAGGCTATTAAAAAGATGAAAGAAGGAAAGGCTGCACGTCCTGAAAAGATAACAACAGAGATGATAACATCCTTATCCAGCTTTAGTATTGATACTATCACAGAATTATGTAATGATATATATAAAACTGGTACATCCCCAAGGATTTGAAAACATCCATTTTCATCACACTACCGAAGAAGCCAAGAGCTGTTGATTGTGAGGATTACAGAACTATTAGCTTAATGAGCAACGTATCTAAGATACTACTCAAGGTTATACAAGACAGAATTCAACATAAAATAGATGAGGAAGTAGCTGAAAAACAATTTGGGTTCCGCAAAAACAGTGGCACCAGAGAACCAATTATCCGTTTGAAGATGGTAATTGAAAAATATGTAGAAGTTCAGAAAAGTAAATATGTTTGTTTCATAGACTACAAGAAAGCTTTTGATAGAGTACAACATGAACGACTAACGACATGCCTTCAAGATATAGGAGTAGACAGAAAGGACATCAGACTTATTAGTAACTTGTACTGGGAACAAATGGCGCCTATTAGATGCAGGAATAACTATTCGTCGCCTTTGGAGATAAAAAGAGGGGTGCTGCAGGGATGCGTGTTGTCCCCAAGCCTCTTCAACCTATACACAGAAAGAATTTTTAAACAAGTTAAAATGCCTGGACTTAACATCAATGGAAGAATCGTAAATATTCTTAGGTATGCTTGTTACTAGCAGAAAGCCAACAAGAATTACAAGACTTAGTGGAACAAGTACACAGGCATAGTGCAGAATGCAGCTTAGATTTAACATCCAAAAAACGAAAACTATGATAATAAGCAGTGGAAAGGAAAGGTCATCAATGAACATCCAGTAAACGGGGAGATACTAGAACAAGTAACACGTTTCTCCTATCTTGGACATGTAATAACAGATGATGGCAGAAGTGAAATAGAAATCAAAAAGGTAATAGGAATGGCCAAAAATGCTTTCAACAGCATGAAATCAGTATTAACATCTAGAAAGATTAACAACGCATTAAAAATGAGAATTGTAAGATGCTACTATATTCAACGTTACTGTATGGCGCGGAAGCCTGGACATTGACCAAGCAATTAGAAAGTGAAATAGAGGCCCTGGGGATGTGGATATACAGACGGATATTTCGTATTTCATGGAAACAAAAACAGTCAAATGCAGCGGTTCTATTAAAACTGGGAATGATGAGAGGGTTGATGAAATAAATAAAGAGGAGGCAAGTGAAATATTTCGGCCACGTTAACAGGCATGATACTCTTATAAAAAACATACTGGAGGGCAAGGTTGAGGGCAAGCTAGCAAGAGGTAGACAACGATACAAGTGGGAAGATAACATCAAGAGATGGACGAACATCAGTCTGACAGAATGTACATTCAGGGAGAGAGGCTGAGTGTTGGAGATCCATTGCAGCCAAACTTCATTGTGGAGACGAACCTGATTGATTGACTGATTGATTGTTGTTGCACATACACTCTCTGTTGTTGTACATAATCTCTCCATTGCTATACATAAACTCTTCCCTGTTAAATATAAGCTTTCTGTTGCTATAAATAAACTGTCTGTTATTAGACACAATCTTTACTTTTTTAAATGCATAAACACTCCGTTGTTAATCATAAACTCTCTATTATTATCTATTAATCCTCATTTATTATACATAAACTCTTTGTCAAAGGCAGAGTTAAAAGACCACCATTTGAATGTAGAAGTCAAGGGGAAACCAGCACATTATCTTCCCGAGATTTCATGGCAACACACATTTCAGAAATAGTGAACGACGTTAATGGCTGTCTTAGGAAATCCACGTCCGGTAGGGACAGTCATGAGCCACAGGTGACACCAGACCGTCATCCAGCTACTGATGGCAAAACTAAAACTATAACTAAACTAAATAAATTTAGAGTAGGAACATGGAATGTTAGGACATTAAATGAGCTAGAAAAGTTAAACAATGTTCTGAGAGAAATGGAAAACATGAAAATGAATATACAAGGCATAAGTGAGATGAGATAGAAGGGATCTGGCAAAATTATAACCGACAAACACACAATAATTTATTCTGGAGGGGACACACATGAAAAAAGTGTCGGAATAATATTTGATGAAAAAACAGCCAAATCTATGAATGGATACTGGTGTATTTCAGATAGAGTTATAATTGTCAAAATCAAAGGCAAACCAATAGATATAAATATTATACAAGTATATGCACCAACAACAAGCAGTAGTGACGAAGAAATACAACACTTTTACGATGAAATAGAAATGGCAATAGCTCAAATTGGATCACAAGAAATAAAAATAATACTGGGAGATTTTAATGCAAAAGTAGGAAAGGCAAAAATAGAGGATATAGTGGGGAATTACGGTTTAGGTACAAGAAATGAACGAGGAGAGAAACTAATAGAATGGGCAAATATTAATGATATGATAATTGGAAACACATGGTTTAAACACCATAAAAGACGACTATACGCATTTAAAAGCCCTGAAATGAAAATACGCAACCAAATTGCCTACATACTTATTAATAAAAGATTTAGAAATACATTAATTAATGTAAAGACAATGCCTGGTGCTGACGGTAATAGTGATCATGTACCACTATGTGGACAAATAAAAGTAAGATTAAAGAGAGGGAAAAATGGTTAAGAGCTTGAGACTTAATAAAGATGTTCTGAAAGTAGATAAAGAAATTCAAGAACAATACAGAGTGACTGTGAAAAATAGGTACAGTGCAATAGCTAAAATGCAGAGTATAAATGAACAATGGGAAATGTTAAGGGACTCCATTCATCAAACTAGAAAAGAAATATTACCGGAGAGAAGCCAAAAAGCTAGAAAAAATGGATGAATGGAGAAATCTTAATGCTGATGGACAAAAGGAAACAGAATAAAAATGACAAACAAGAGTATGTTAAGATAAATAAAGAAATAAGAGATACATGTGTAAAGGCAAAAGAAAGTTGGTTAAACGAGCAATGCAAAAAAAAAAAAAAAAAAAAAAAAAATGAATTAAATTCCATTAAAGATCAATAAAGTATGCACAGACAAATCAGTGAGCTCACATGAAGAAAAATAAGAATAAATACAGGGTGTTTTGGAATCAAAAACAGGAAAGATATTATTGGAGGAAGGTGCTATAATAAAGAGGTGGAATGAGTATATAAGAGAATTATATAATGGAGAAAGGGAAGAATTAACAGAAGAAAATAACTTAGAAGGCCCACCTATTCTAAAAGAAGAAGTCGCTGACGCTATGAAACATGAAGAAAGGAAAAACAGCTGGGCCAGATGAAATCACAGTAGAAGAATTAGAAGTATTGGGAGAATTTGGGGTAGATATATTAACCAAAATGCTGAATGATATTTACAACAGTGGATATTTACCGAGCGATATGCTAAAGTCTGTATTTATAGCAATACCAAAGAGACCAGGAGCAAGTGAATGTGAAGATTTTCGAACAATTAACTTCATAAACCATGTCACTAAGCTTCTACTCAGAATTATAATGAGAAGAACACGAAAGAAAATAAAAATGGAAATTAGTGAAGAACAGTATGGTGTTATGGAAGGAAAGGGTGCAAACAATGCAATATATATATATTACGAACACTAATAGAATGGTCAATAGAGAAACAGAGAGACATATATTTATATTTCATAGATTATACTAAGGCATTTGATAAAGTAAAACATGATGAGCTGATTAAAATGTTGGAAGATATTAACATTGATGGGGAAGATTTAAGAGTAATAAAGAATATATACTGGAACCAAGTAGCAGCAATTAAAATGGGAAATAAAGAGGGTAGTTACGAAGAGACAAAGTACGACAGGGGTGTGTCTTGTCACCCGATCTCTTCTCCCTATATAGCGAAGTAATAATGAGAGAGATCAAAGAAAAGCCAGGAATACTAATCGGAGGATATAATATAAACAATATACGCTATGCAGATGACACAGTATTGATGGCGGATAATGCAACAGACCTACAACAATTATTGGACATTATAGTATCAGAGAGTACACAGAAAGGACTCTCCTTGAATATCAAGAAAACAGTAACAATGTGATATCAAAGAAAATGAGGACACCAAAATGTGACATAGAAATAGAAGGGGAAATTCTCAACCAAGTGGATAATTTTAAATACCTAGGAGCACTTATAACATCAGATGGAAGATGTACAACAGAGATTAAGAGAAGACTAGGGCAGGCAAAAGCCGCATTTCAGAAAATGAAGAGTATCTTATGCAATAAGTCGTTATCAATGAATGTAAGAAAGAAAGTGCTAAAATGCTACATAGAACCAATTTTGCTGTATGGCAGCGAATCTTGGAATGTAAATGAACAAATTAGGAAGAACTTAGAAGCAACAGAGATGTGGTTTTTAAGATGAATGTTGCGAATTCCCTGGACTGCCAGAGCAACTAACAACGATTGCCTGAAAGAGGTTAATGAAACTAGAAAACTATATACACCAATAAGAAAGGGACAAACAGCTTTCTTTGGTCATGTGATGAGAAGAGAGGTATTGGAGAACATCGTGACAACTGGAAAGATCGAGGAGAAGAGAGGCAGAGGCAGACCAAGAGAAATGATGCTGAACGGATTGAGAGGGTGGCATGGAGGAATATCATCAGCATAGTTGATCCAGTACACCAAAGAACGAGATCTGTGGAGTGCCATGAATGCCTACGCCAGTCGGCACGGCACTTGATAATGATGAAACTCTTTGTGGTTATGCATAAACTCTATGTTGTTATAAAAAAAATAAGTGTTGTTATATATTAACTCTCTGTTGTTATACATACATTCTGTTGTTACATATATACTCTCTGTTGTTAAATAAAATTTATACTATTGCATACAGACTCTCTGTTGTCATATATAAACTCTATGTTGTCATACATAAACTCTCTGTTTTTATACATACACTTTCTGTTGTTACACCTAAATTATATTGTTACATACATACTCTCTGTTGTTAAACATAAATTATATTGATATATACAGACTTTCCGTTGTTAAACATAAACTATCTGTTGTTAAACATAAATTCTACTGTTACATATAAACTCTGTGTTGTTATATATAAACTCTATGTTGTTATACATAAAATCTCTGTTGTTATACCTAAATTATATTGTTACATACATACATACTTTCTATTGTTAAACATAAATTATATTGTTACATACAGACTCTCTGTTGTTAAACATCAACTCTCTGTTGTTAAACATAAATTATCTTGTTAGATACAGAATCTCTGTTGTTATATATAAACTATATGGTGTTATACATAAACTCTCTGTTTTTATAAATAAACTCTCTGTTGTTTTACCTAAATTCTCTGTTGTTATATATAAACTCTTTAGTGTTATATATAGACTCTCTGTTGTTAAATATAAATTCTTTTGTTACATATAGACTCTCTGTTGTTATATATAAACTCTGTTTTATACATAAATTCTCTGTTGTTATACATAAACTCTTTGTTGTTATACATAGACACTCTGTTATTGTACATAAACTCCGTATTGTACATACACTCTCTGTTGTTATACATCAATCTCTGTTCTTACACATAAACTCTCTGTTTTTATAAATAAACTATCTGTTGTCATACATAAATTCTCGTTTGTTATACATAAACTCTCTGTTGTTACATAACACCTCTTTCTTGTTCAAAACCAACCTGGCTATTATCACGGAGTCGGATGTCTGATCTCAGATGTCCTAGATGAACGTACTTGTACGTACAGGACTGTGTCCCTGTGGCCTACAGGTCACGATTTAATCCGGTAAATGAGTTGTGAGCCAACACTTCAGCGCGTGAAACATTGAAACTAGGTCATCAAACACCCAGTCTTAGATCACCCACCCCTCATGCACCCACCCCTATAAAATCCATTCCTAGACCAGTGAGCCGGTACCACCCCCCTCTGGAGTACTCACCCATAAACAATCCACCGTACATCACCCAGCCAAAGAACACCCACCCCTACCACCAACGCCACACATCTCTGGACTACTTATATTTCTAGCGGTGGTAAATAAACAGACACGAGTAGACACAAACCTGCAGAAAACACGCGTGGTGTTCACACTTGCCAGATACGTACTCAGGCATGCACAAGGGTTTGTAGCAATCACAGCCTCTGGTTCTCTGCCTATCATGTCCCTGACTCGGTCTACTTATACCCCAGGCAAGGAGGCAGCCGCTCCGGCCCACCCACGCTGGCATCTTTTGAGTGCGACATCTGTGGTGCTAATGAGTTTTGTACTTTCCATTGTTCGTGCGGGTTCTGTCACGTGAAATATGTCTGTAGTCTTACGCTTAACCCCGTGTCATTGTGAGCAGACAAATAGATTTCGGCCCAACTGCCCATGTTTAGCGGGGAGGCAGTCAGAAGTTGCTGGAGCCATCAATTACTGACCGAACTTCGGCTTTTGTCCCAACACTCACAAACAATTCTCGCCGAAATATCGCCTTCATGGCTGGCAATGTCAAAGTTCAAAGGCCATTCTATCGATTGACGTCACGTTCATTCTGTGGCTTATAATGGTCGGACACGCGCCTGCTTGTTTGTGTGTGTGTGTGTGTGTGTGTATGCGTGAGTATGTGTGCATAAGTATGTGTGTGTGAGTATGTGTGTGAGTGTGTATGTGGGCGCGCGTGTGTGTGTGAGCACGTGCGTGCAAGTCGAGTGGTGTTAGTGTGTGTGTGTGCGAGTGTATGTGCGAGTATTGAGAGTAAGTGTATGTGCGAGTGTGTGTGAGTGTGCGAATGTGTGTGAATAATTGAGTATATGTGATTGTGTGTTAGTATGAGTTCTTGTGAGTGTGAGTGTGTGAGTGTTAGTATTTACGAGTGTGTGCGTGTGTGTTTAAGTGTGTATGAGTGTGTGAGTGTGTGTGAGGGTATGTGTATTGTGTGTATGTGTATAGGATTGTGTGTTTGTGTGAGTGTGAGTATTTGTGAGTTTGTGTGAGTATGAGTATTACGTGAGTGTGAGTATGTGTGTGAGTGTATGTGTGTATTAATGTGTGTGTGTTTGTTTGTGAGTGAGTATTTATGAGTGTGTGTATGTGTGTATTAATGTGTGTTTGTTTGTGAGTGAGTATTTATGTGTGTGTGTGTGTATGAGTGTGTGGGAGGATGTCTTTCCTATATAACTATGTGTTCACTTGTAACATGTCTTCCTATATAAATATACGTCCATGTGTAACAAGTCTTCCTATATAAATATACGTCCATGTGTAACAAGTCTTCCTATATAAATATACGTCCATGTGTAACATGTCTTCCCTATGTAAGTATATATTCACGTGTAACATGTCTTCCTATATAAATATACGTCCATGTGTAACAAGTCTTCCTATATAAATATACGTCCATGTGTAACAAGTCTTCCTATATAAATATACGTCCATGTGTAACATGTCTTCCCTATGTAAGTATATATTCACGTGTAACATGTCTTCCTATATAAATATACGTCCATGTGTAACATGTCTTCCTATATAAATGAAAACGAAATTGAATGCTAAAGCAGAGGGAGACAGGGTTTCCCTATACTTGGGTGCTAGAGAAAAAGAAATGCAACGTTGACTGCGTTAGGGCCACAGTTAAGAAGAGAGAGTAAAAAAAGAGAAGAGTTTAAGCACCTCATACATTCCTCTCGCTGCTCAAGAAAGAGATAGGATAAGAAGAAGATGGTTACCAGGTTCTGGTAGACAGAGAATCAAGATATCTTAATGCTTGATTCCAGACAATGAATTACCACATAGGCAGTTCCAACCACAGCAATTATTCAACTCAAATAACAAACCAAATAACATACTGATATCAACTTTATTGCTAAAAAAATGAACCCTTTCAAAAGCGAGATAATGCCAAACAAATCAAAACCCCATAATTCTATCCGTAATTAGGAACCCAAATAGACTCCTGATATGACCATACTAACTCATAGCTGCAAATAAACAAACAAAATGCACAAAATTATAGACTCTGCCACCATTTGACACATTCAGTTGCATCCATAAAAAGACTTCACAGGACAACCAGTACGACAATGGTGTAGGTAAACAATGTCTTTGTGGCACACACATAGACGTGGACTGTGTAAATTCACACCAACCACACGATGCTTCCACTGGACAATGATACAAATAGGTTATAGGATAGGCTCCACATAAAGGATAAATGACAAAGCACTCCTACTCTACAGCATCCTATGCTCACCACATATCCCTAGTCTCACACCATATCCCTCATCACAATCACCATCACAATCATAATTACCATATGATCACTCTTGCAGGGTCATGCTCACAACCATGTCACCATAGCCATATCACCATCACAATCATCAAATGACCACTCTCATCATAGCCATCCTCATCCCAGTCATCTTAGTTGACATCATTACCTAATCAGCCTCAACATAGTCATTACCACAATCATATCACCATCACAATCATTCTTACCCTAGCCATCATCACCATCCTAATCCCAATCATCTTAGCTGAGATCACTACACGATGCCAAGGCTACACCGCAACACCAATAAGTAACAAAATCAACGCAGAGCACAACTGAGCTACACCGGTGTACGACTCTAACCGGACAACACCATTTGAACATGTACATACAGGACATAAATACAATTCAATGCACCAACAGCAATCAAGCAGACATATATGATATGCAACTCAATATGACATCACCAGGACACAGGCTATAACATAAGTCACCGCCCACAACTCAGACATATAACACCACATAAAGTCATTACAATATTATTCCCCACTTTGATCAAGCTCAGCCAATAATACCCCAGATCCATTATGAGTGCCCTGTTCACCACCTCTTGTACTGGCTGATCAGGAGACTATTCTTATTTGTTCACATTTGTCAAACCTGAACAACACAGCTTATTATCCCCATAATCATGAACCTTATAATTATAAACAACACTATCATATGTGTAGTGTTCAACCTGGCACCTTCATCACTGCGCACAGTCATGAATAATTATTACCATAGCTACATTTATCTAGGAGAACATAACAGACATTGTCATCAAGCATCACCTGTCTATTGCTTTCACCGTGCCACTCTACACCTCCGTACGCCAACCATCACTACAGTTTTAGCAATATTGAGATATACTAAGTCATCTGACTTCAAACACAATATAGTATAGTGGGGGTGCCTCTGGCTGTGCAGTTCGTAATGGCCTAGTTTGATCACTGCGGATCATTCGCCTCAGCCATTGCTGTGCACTTATAAACAAAGCTACCAGTCTAATGTAATTTCTACTAATAACTAAACCCACACTGATATGCCATAACAGAGACACACTGATTCTTCCTGTCATGGTAATTTAAATGCGCCCACAATGCACCACACCTAAAACATTACCTGTTATACCTGTTACGTGCCACAAACATAAATATGGTTTCCCCACCCTGTTGTCATTTTCATGGGTATAGTTATATTTCAATACACCTCCCTGCAGCCTGGCTGCCTCCTTACAGATTTTCCTCCTCACTAGCATTAATGATAACCACATTTCCTGTGCCTCCGTTCTCCATATACTCTCTTGGCTGTGATAATCCTACCCCTTATCATATATCAAACACTGCTGTGTTCAGGTCCCTACAGGTGCAATGACTTTCCTCTTGTCAGAACCTGGGCATCCTGGCTTCTAATACATTCTCTGTTCATGGTGATGCCATCATCATCATGTGCCACTTCTACAACATTCATTATAGGGATTATTTAAATGCATTATAAGAATCCAATCATAGTATTCACAAGTGGAATTCTTCAACAACAGCCTGTCCAGCCTACCTCAAGCCTTTGTGATCACAACAAAGTCACACCCAGCCCACAACAACAGCGCAGTCTTCAGGTGATTGTTCATCTCAACACAGGAGGAGTTTTCCCTACATCTCTTCCTACCGTCTCTCTACCTTTCTACTTGTCTGAATTCTGCTAAGCTACCTGGACATTTGAGCGGTCTCCTCTTGGACACATCACTGCGAATCTCCACCTATCTTCTTGTTTACCTTTTCAACTTGCATTCAGCCATCTTGCAGAAGCCGGCGATCTTGCGCAGACCGTATGCGCAGTAGCCTGTCAGGAGAGCTATACACGGTTATATTCTGCTGGGAATGTACTCCCAGGTTTTCCTACATGCTAGCAACTTGAATTTAATGGTCACACTCAGGAATTAGTTAGTAATTAATTATATTTTACATATTGGAAGGGCAAACCTCCGTTTATTATTACACTTTGCCTATCATGCGAATTGAGGGTTCTTGATTAACCCCGCGCCTTCTCCATCTTATAAAATTATTCAGTAGCATTGCAAATGTTAACTCTTTCTTAGATTTAGAACTAAGTATAGAGAATACATACCAGTCACAGCGATCAATATTTTTGTAACATTGGTGATTTTATCACTCAAAGTGGCATTTGCGCCATTCCTCAGTGGCTTTAGCTAATTTCAAGTTTCGGGCTTAGGCACCCTCTGGCTTCCCAATTTGGTTTGAAGAGGCCCCTTTTATCCGGATGCCGGCGCGGCTTCGCAACCTAAGTCACACGGACATTTCCATGTATCCCACGATGGACTACCAATCAGCTTACAGCACGCCCTGGCCAATTTGCATATTTAATCTGCATCTCTAACTTACTTGACCGCCGCTACGTCCCCACCTGGGTTCAAAGTCCGCTGTGGGTACATGTGTGTTCTCACAGCCGTAAATATGTCAGCTTGGGTACCTGCTATTGTCCCCTGAAAGTCTCCGTTTATTTCCAATCTCGTATGCACTTATAAACTATGTGGCATGTGTCTTTTTCTGACAGCTCCGGATTAATCCTGAACTGTTTGTACCTATAAATTCCCCACCATCTAGAGTTACTCACGGCCACTTGACAGTTCAGAACAGATTTACGTTACTTTTGGTTGAAAAATCTTACTCTAGTTTCAGTTTGGGTGACCCAGAGTTTACCAGTTCATTTGTCGCCCCAGGCCCTGAACTCCTTAACTGTTTAAAACATATCCTGGTCAATGAACTTAGGTACTTCAAAATTCCACGACCCACCGGTATTGGTGGCCTCACTATCTAGTGCCTTATTATCCCATTTTGTGACGCATCAGTCGTTCACACATTTCCCTCCTAACTCTTCGACGGACCCACGTCGATCAAGAACAATCTCTACCCTTGGTGTGTCAGGCAAGGCCCTGTGAAAATCTGGGACTATTTAGGTAAACAACCAGTCATTGGGACTTCATCATTGGCCCCCAAACCTCTCAGTGTAACTCTGCTAACAATTATATCCCCTGAACGTGAAGCTTTAAGTAAAAAAAAATATCAAATATCAGTGACCATTTACAAAAAAAAAAATCATCAGTCTGCCAAAATATAATACCGTATCTTATGGGTGGCCTTGAGGAATATGCATCTGCATACAAAATCATCCCGCCATCCTGACCTCAAAATCAACACCCAGCTCCATGGATGCAATACATAGGGGCACCAAAAATAATAAAACAATGTCAATATAAGCATTTGCTTAATATGCCACTGCCCTGTAACAACAACAGAACAAACAATCAAATTCACATAGGCACTACCCATTAGCTGTTAATTGCATATCTCCAACAATATCAATATTTTTAAAAAATGTGGTTCGGCGCTACATAACTATTACCATCGAAAAGTAAAGCCAACCTATACATTGTCAGGCTTCAATGACATAAAATCATAATAACAAATGTTTACACTATAAAACCAATCAGATTTAGAGAAGAGGAGCAAAAATGTCACCCAAATCTTAATAGTGCCCGTATTTTACAAAAGCACGTAGGTATCAACATGAAAAGACGATTCATGTCGAGGTGCAAATAAACATTATTAATAGAGACAAACCTCACTATCATCATTGAATAATTCTCAACAAACAAAACCAAAAGGACACCATCTCCTACAACCAACAATTAATGTAGAAAGTTTCAGTTACACGACAAACAGGTTAATAATTTCAATACCACAATATTTTACATTCGTACACCCCCTCTTCTGCCTCGCCTGTCTCTCCTGAGACGTATTCTCTCTGAGCGCCTGACATTAAGGTCTCCTGGTACAAACATGTACCAGTCATTTCTTGGTAACCTAGTTTGTGCTTCTTCCTCCTCCGCCACAACAGGCACTTCTGGTAATCTAATTACCTCTTCTGGTGCTTCTATTACTGCACCTTCCTCGCATCGTTTTAGTTCATGCCCTGCCACTCTAATGGCTGGCTCATTATCTCCCAACTTTCTGACAACATATGGGCCCCCTGCTGCCCCTGGAATGTGTACTATTGTATACTTGTCTATTGACCACTGGTCTTTGATTTTGCATCTCTCTGTATAATGGACTCTTTTCCTAACTATTTCTCCCACTGCTAATTGCCTGGGAGATGATGACTTGTCCAATCTCTCCTTTCTCACCGCAGCCAACTGCCTCAATCTTTCGCCTGCCCTAACATGTGCATTACGCAGACGAGAAAGATGTCCTGTCACCCAATTCTCCATATCCACCTCTTCATTTTCATCCTCATTGTCCACCCCCAGCATAAAGTCAATTGGCAGTTTGGGTTCTCTCCCAAACACCAGGTAATATGGTGAGTATCCTGTGGACGAATGTGGTGTGGAGTTGTAAACCAGCAAGACTTCTGCCAGATGTTCAGACCATTTTCGCTTCTGGCTTGCTTCTAATGGTCTCAGAAGATCATGTAGAGTCCTACCAAATCTCTCTGCTATGCCGTTTCCTTTTGGGTTCCAGCTGGTTGTTCGGCTCTTTTGAATCCCATATACTCTGCAGAGCTCTGCTATCACTGCTGATTCAAAGTTTCTGCCCTGATCTGAATGGAGTCTATGGGGTACTCCCAAATATAAAAACCATTTTTCTACCAATGCTTTAGCAACTGTAGAGGCTTTCTGGTCTCTTGTAGGAATGGCCATTGTAAACTTGGTGAACACATCTGTGACAATCAGTACATTCTCATAACCATGACTATCTTTTTCCAACAAAGTAAAATCCATAGTCACAACTTCAAAAGGCTTAGACGCCAATAAATTACCAGATGGACCCTGATATTTAATATGAGGTGGTTTTGCAATATTACATCTGCTACACCTCTTGCAAAACAATTCAACATCTTTTGTGATGCCGACCCAATAACAACGATCTCTCAAAGTTTGCACCATCCTATCTCTACCTTGATGGCCAGTGTTGTGTACTGATCCCAACACTCTCTGTTTCAGTGCCTCAGGCACTACCAACTGAAAAATGTGGCCCCTGCCTGGCTTCTTTATCTTTCTATATAAAAGCCCATTAATCACATTCAACCTGTTTCGCTGCCTTAACAACATTCTAGTTTCAGGAGGTAAACTCCTCATTTCTGACTTACTCAGTCTCACTCTCTCACTCACACAAGTTAGCACTTTATGCACGTGCACATCTTCTTCCTGTAGCTTTCTCAACTCTCCAGGCGAGTATGATGGTAATGTCAACAATGGCACATTAGCCTCAGCATTATCTTGTCCATCTTCAGTTACTTCTTCTTCTCTGATGGTTCTTACTTCTGGATGGACTGGTTTAGCAGTTATGTGGCTGATTGGGATGTCACCCTCTTCATCTGATTTCCCTGGTTCTTCAAAAGGATACCTAGATAAGTAATCAGCATTCCCATTGGCACGACCTGGTTTATGTTTGACAGTATAGTCAAACATGGACATCTGTGCTATCCACCTCTGTTCAATGGCACCTAGTTTTGCTTTTTGCCAGAAAGCTAAATTCCTACTATCTGTATAGACTTCTACTCTAGCACCTATAAGATAACTTCGGAATTTCTCTGTCATCGCCCATTTCATTGCAAGTAACTCAAGTTTAGAGCTGCTTTTGGCGTTGCGCTCTGAGGGGCGTAGTGTGCGACTGGCATAAGCCAGGACTCTCTTTTTACCATCCTGAATCTGGGAGAGTATGGCCCCTAGGCCTGAGTACGAGGCATCCACCTCTAATATATAGGATAAGGAGAAGTCTGGGAAGCCTAACAAAGGTGTTGAAGTTAGTGCTTTTTTCAAATGATCAAATGCCTCCTGACATTCCCGAGTCCACAGTTTTCCTATGGGTACTTTCTTCTTCTTGGTATCACCTGTCTGCTGCTGGTTGAGTTGGCCAACCAACTCATGTAGTGGTTTTGCAATACTGGCAAACTTTGATATGAATCTTCTATAGTAGCTAGCTAACCCTAAAAACGATCTAAGTTCTGTCTGAGTTCTGGGCACAGGTGCTTCTTTTATGGCTGCTATCTTATCGCCCATGGTGCCAATGCCTTCTTCTGAAATGGTGTGCCCTAAAAATTCCACCTTTTTCTGACAGAATTTACATTTCTCAGGATTTAGTTTTAGTCCAATGGACCGCAGTCTCTCGAACACCTTCTCAAGCCTACTCAGATGCTCTGAAAAATCCCCAGAATATACCAAAATGTCATCAAGGTATACCAACAAAATCTGGAAAAAATAGTCATTCAGAGAGCATTGCATTAACCTCTGGAAACTACTAGCCGAATTTGAAAGTCCCATTGGCATTCTCGTGTATTCAAATAAACCAAACGGGGTAGTGAAGGCAGTCTTCTCTTGGTCTTCTGGTTTCATGGCCACTTGGTAATACCCACTGGCCAGATCTAAGGTAGAAAACAACTTGGCACCACCCAGGGCATCTAAATATTCATCTATCCTGGGGAGGGGGTATGCATCCTTCTTAGTCCTAACGTTAACCACCCTGTAGTCCACACACATCCGGAGGCTACCATCTTTTTTTCTGACGAGAACGATCGGAGAGGCCCAGGGACTGGAGCTCTCCCTAATGATCTTATGGTCTAATAAGTGCTGGAGATGCTCTCGCACTTCGTTGTAAAATATGGGGGGTATTCTTCTGTAAGGTTGTTTGATTGGAGTGTCATCTGTAAGCTGAATGCCATGGGTCACCCTGTCTGTGAATCCTATATCCATATCCCCCCTGGTAAAAACATTATTGTATTTAAATAATAACTCTTCTAACTTTTTCTTCTCTTCATCACTACCTTCAAAATTACTGAGATCTACTGGGCACTTGATAGTTTCTTCTTCTATATAGGGTTGAGTTGATACCTCAACCTCTTGTGCACCGACTATCTTAATGTGATTTGTTAGGTCTACAGTGGCATCTGAAATATCCCCAACTTGGGTACCCTTTGCTAAGAATATGTCCTCATCCCCCAGATTGATCGCTTGAACTAGGCAAATGCCCCGTCTCAAGGCAGTCAATGTGTGAGACAGAAACAAACCCTTGTGTTCCAAGTCTCGAGTCGGGCTAAAAACAACATTTCTATTTTCAGAAATAAATTTCACACATTTTAATCTAACTGTGGTCATAGAGCGTGCGGGCACCCGCACATTGTAGCCGACAACAGACACCTTGACTTGGTCCAGCTCCACCTTGGGAATTATGTCAACCGAGTTGCCCCAGTTAAAAAATTGGCACATATTTGGGACAGACTGTAAAACATTTGTACCAATAATGCACGGCACTCTGGCTTTCCCACTGTCTATGTCCTTCATCACGAAAACTCCACAGTTATTAATTAGAGTTTCACCTACAACAATGTCACAGATAAAATATCCCACGTATGGGATTGTTGCACCGTTGGCAGCTGTCAATTTTATGAATTTTTCTTCTCTTAGTGCACAGTCTTTAAATAGGCTTTTAAAACAGGTCTCAGTTATTGTGGATACCTGGGAACCTGTATCTATAACACACAGCACTTCCCTACCAGCTATTGTCACTGTTTCTTCTGGTTTTCCACCTACCAGTTTCACATTGGAGTCAACACGCTCCCCATCCAACACCTGACTCCCAGTCCTGGAGGGGTCTAGTTTGGTGCCTGTCTACACCGATAACCTGGATGCACTGGTTCATTGCAGCGCCAACAGCGTGGCACTTGAAGCTGCTGGTTACTGGACAGTCTATCAAGTCTTGCACCCATCTTGGCCATCTCTCTTCGCAAGGATGCCACCTCATTAAATCTGGGATTGAAATTCCCTCGGTACGTTCGGCCTGGTCTAGCCTGTTCAGGTTGGCTTTGTGCTGGTTGTCTAACCAGATGTTCTGGGGCCCTCTCTATCTGTTGACTCTCCTGAACCCAGGCTGGTGGAGGCGCGTGCACTTGAATTCTCTTGGAATTATCAGCTGCACTGTCTCTCACCTCTACCTTTTTTACCTCTACACTCTGTGTTGGTTTAACACTCTCCCATCTCTGAGCACAGTCTCTGACCTCCAGAAAAGTTACAGCGGGGTTCTGCAGGACTTTCTCCTTTAAGGTTGTCTGGGTAAAGCTGTCTCTGACCCCCACCACCAGCTGATCTCTTAGGGCGTCCCCATCTAGCAGTGGGACCCCTTGTGCTGCTTGGGCCTTGGTGACCCCCTTGTATTCCGCATTTACACGGTGGGAGAAGTCATGGATTGACTCTCCAGCTCGCTGACGCATTGACAGAAATGATGCCAAGAGTTCACGTAAGCTTTTCTTCTCACCGTAAACTTTCAGCAGGGCTTGCAACATAGCCTCAGGGTCATCATCTGATGCATGAAGTTCTAACTCCCTGCGCACAGGGCTGGTGATACTGTCTAAGATTGTATCTACCTGGTCAGCTACCTCCAACATACCGGCTCGCCATGCAGACCTCACCTCTCTCACATATTCTTCTATGGTTGGCCCACCTTTTTCACCGAAGCAACGGACTGCCCTTCTCGATGGCACGACAATGTATCTAATGGCCTCAGTGAGCTCTTTTGGTTGAGCGTTCACTGGCCGGGGATCTTCGGTCCCTACTGAAGACGTTGCTGCAGAATCGTCTGTTCCCACTCTTGAGGCGGAACGGGTGCCACGAGCTGCCATGATGGAAGTGGCACTCAAGATCTGCTGTTCCTCTGCTCCTGAGCCTTCCTCCAGTATCACTTGTCTATCTGGGTTCCACAATCCCCACTTAATGCTAAAAAAATACCCGCTACAAATCTAACCCAAAAAAATGAGCAATTGCTGTATGTAAGAACAATTCCAGTGGGATAATTCAAAGGCTGTCATATCCTGGCAGGCTCGCCACTTGAAAACGAAATTGAATGCTAAAGCAGAGGGAGACAGGGTTTCCCTATACTTGGGTGCTAGAGAAAAAGAAATGCAACGTTGACTGCGTTAGGGCCACAGTTAAGAAGAGAGAGTAAAAAAAGAGAAGAGTTTAAGCACCTCATACATTCCTCTCGCTGCTCAAGAAAGAGATAGGATAAGAAGAAGATGGTTACCAGGTTCTGGTAGACAGAGAATCAAGATATCTTAATGCTTGATTCCAGACAATGAATTACCACATAGGCAGTTCCAACCACAGCAATTATTCAACTCAAATAACAAACCAAATAACATACTGATATCAACTTTATTGCTAAAAAAATGAACCCTTTCAAAAGCGAGATAATGCCAAACAAATCAAAACCCCATAATTCTATCCGTAATTAGGAACCCAAATAGACTCCTGATATGACCATACTAACTCATAGCTGCAAATAAACAAACAAAATGCACAAAATTATAGACTCTGCCACCATTTGACACATTCAGTTGCATCCATAAAAAGACTTCACAGGACAACCAGTACGACAATGGTGTAGGTAAACAATGTCTTTGTGGCACACACATAGACGTGGACTGTGTAAATTCACACCAACCACACGATGCTTCCACTGGACAATGATACAAATAGGTTATAGGATAGGCTCCACATAAAGGATAAATGACAAAGCACTCCTACTCTACAGCATCCTATGCTCACCACATATCCCTAGTCTCACACCATATCCCTCATCACAATCACCATCACAATCATAATTACCATATGATCACTCTTGCAGGGTCATGCTCACAACCATGTCACCATAGCCATATCACCATCACAATCATCAAATGACCACTCTCATCATAGCCATCCTCATCCCAGTCATCTTAGTTGACATCATTACCTAATCAGCCTCAACATAGTCATTACCACAATCATATCACCATCACAATCATTCTTACCCTAGCCATCATCACCATCCTAATCCCAATCATCTTAGCTGAGATCACTACACGATGCCAAGGCTACACCGCAACACCAATAAGTAACAAAATCAACGCAGAGCACAACTGAGCTACACCGGTGTACGACTCTAACCGGACAACACCATTTGAACATGTACATACAGGACATAAATACAATTCAATGCACCAACAGCAATCAAGCAGACATATATGATATGCAACTCAATATGACATCACCAGGACACAGGCTATAACATAAGTCACCGCCCACAACTCAGACATATAACACCACATAAAGTCATTACAATATTATTCCCCACTTTGATCAAGCTCAGCCAATAATACCCCAGATCCATTATGAGTGCCCTGTTCACCACCTCTTGTACTGGCTGATCAGGAGACTATTCTTATTTGTTCACATTTGTCAAACCTGAACAACACAGCTTATTATCCCCATAATCATGAACCTTATAATTATAAACAACACTATCATATGTGTAGTGTTCAACCTGGCACCTTCATCACTGCGCACAGTCATGAATAATTATTACCATAGCTACATTTATCTAGGAGAACATAACAGACATTGTCATCAAGCATCACCTGTCTATTGCTTTCACCGTGCCACTCTACACCTCCGTACGCCAACCATCACTACAGTTTTAGCAATATTGAGATATACTAAGTCATCTGACTTCAAACACAATATAGTATAGTGGGGGTGCCTCTGGCTGTGCAGTTCGTAATGGCCTAGTTTGATCACTGCGGATCATTCGCCTCAGCCATTGCTGTGCACTTATAAACAAAGCTACCAGTCTAATGTAATTTCTACTAATAACTAAACCCACACTGATATGCCATAACAGAGACACACTGATTCTTCCTGTCATGGTAATTTAAATGCGCCCACAATGCACCACACCTAAAACATTACCTGTTATACCTGTTACGTGCCACAAACATAAATATGGTTTCCCCACCCTGTTGTCATTTTCATGGGTATAGTTATATTTCAATACACCTCCCTGCAGCCTGGCTGCCTCCTTACAGATTTTCCTCCTCACTAGCATTAATGATAACCACATTTCCTGTGCCTCCGTTCTCCATATACTCTCTTGGCTGTGATAATCCTACCCCTTATCATATATCAAACACTGCTGTGTTCAGGTCCCTACAGGTGCAATGACTTTCCTCTTGTCAGAACCTGGGCATCCTGGCTTCTAATACATTCTCTGTTCATGGTGATGCCATCATCATCATGTGCCACTTCTACAACATTCATTATAGGGATTATTTAAATGCATTATAAGAATCCAATCATAGTATTCACAAGTGGAATTCTTCAACAACAGCCTGTCCAGCCTACCTCAAGCCTTTGTGATCACAACAAAGTCACACCCAGCCCACAACAACAGCGCAGTCTTCAGGTGATTGTTCATCTCAACACAGGAGGAGTTTTCCCTACATCTCTTCCTACCGTCTCTCTACCTTTCTACTTGTCTGAATTCTGCTAAGCTACCTGGACATTTGAGCGGTCTCCTCTTGGACACATCACTGCGAATCTCCACCTATCTTCTTGTTTACCTTTTCAACTTGCATTCAGCCATCTTGCAGAAGCCGGCGATCTTGCGCAGACCGTATGCGCAGTAGCCTGTCAGGAGAGCTATACACGGTTATATTCTGCTGGGAATGTACTCCCAGGTTTTCCTACATGCTAGCAACTTGAATTTAATGGTCACACTCAGGAATTAGTTAGTAATTAATTATATTTTACATATTGGAAGGGCAAACCTCCGTTTATTATTACACTTTGCCTATCATGCGAATTGAGGGTTCTTGATTAACCCCGCGCCTTCTCCATCTTATAAAATTATTCAGTAGCATTGCAAATGTTAACTCTTTCTTAGATTTAGAACTAAGTATAGAGAATACATACCAGTCACAGCGATCAATATTTTTGTAACATTGGTGATTTTATCACTCAAAGTGGCATTTGCGCCATTCCTCAGTGGCTTTAGCTAATTTCAAGTTTCGGGCTTAGGCACCCTCTGGCTTCCCAATTTGGTTTGAAGAGGCCCCTTTTATCCGGATGCCGGCGCGGCTTCGCAACCTAAGTCACACGGACATTTCCATGTATCCCACGATGGACTACCAATCAGCTTACAGCACGCCCTGGCCAATTTGCATATTTAATCTGCATCTCTAACTTACTTGACCGCCGCTACGTCCCCACCTGGGTTCAAAGTCCGCTGTGGGTACATGTGTGTTCTCACAGCCGTAAATATGTCAGCTTGGGTACCTGCTATTGTCCCCTGAAAGTCTCCGTTTATTTCCAATCTCGTATGCACTTATAAACTATGTGGCATGTGTCTTTTTCTGACAGCTCCGGATTAATCCTGAACTGTTTGTACCTATAAATTCCCCACCATCTAGAGTTACTCACGGCCACTTGACAGTTCAGAACAGATTTACGTTACTTTTGGTTGAAAAATCTTACTCTAGTTTCAGTTTGGGTGACCCAGAGTTTACCAGTTCATTTGTCGCCCCAGGCCCTGAACTCCTTAACTGTTTAAAACATATCCTGGTCAATGAACTTAGGTACTTCAAAATTCCACGACCCACCGGTATTGGTGGCCTCACTATCTAGTGCCTTATTATCCCATTTTGTGACGCATCAGTCGTTCACATAAATATACGTCCATGTGTAACAAGTCTTCCTATATAAATATACGTCCATGTGTAACATGTCTTCCCTATGTAAGTATATATTCACGTGTAACATGTCTTCCTATATAAATATACGTCCATGTGTAACATGTCTTCCCTATGTAAGTTTATATTCATGTGTAACGTCTTCCCACTGTAAGTATATGGTCACGTGTAACATGTCTTCCCTATGTAAGCATATGGTCACATGTAACATTTCTTCTATAAATAAATATATTATATTTATGTGTAACCTGTCTTCCCCATGTAAGTATATATTCATGTGTAACCTGTCTTCCCTATGAAAGTATATATTCATGTGTTACCTGTCTTCCCTATGTAAGTATATATTCATGTGTAACCTGTCTTCCCTATATAAGTATATATTCATGTGTAACCTGTCTTCCCTATGTAAGTATATATTCATGTGTAACCTGTCTTCCCTACGAAGGTATATATTCCTGTGTAACCTGTCTTCCTACGAAGGTATATATATTAATGTGTAATCTGTCTTCCCCAGGTAGCCACCAACACGCTGTTGCTGCCCGTCTGGACAGAGGGCTACGTCAGATAAAGGTCATGTGACCAATTCCCGCTGAGTGGGTGGGGGGAGGAGGGTGCAGCTGGACAGACGGGGTTCCTTGTCTGGACTACTAACGTAGACGGGAAGGCCTAGAGGGTAATCTCAGCCTAGAGGATAATCTCAACCTAGAGGATAATCTCAACCTAGAGGATAATCTCAACCTAGAGGATAATCTCAACCTAGAGGATAATCTCAACCTAGAGGATAATCACAGCCTATAGGATAATCTCAACCTAGAGGATAATCTCAACCTAGAGGATAATCTCAACCTAGAGGATAATCACAGCCTATAGGATAATCTCAACCTAGAGGATAATCTCAACGTAGAGGATAATCTCAACCTATAGGATAATCTCAACCTAGAGGATAATCTCAACCTATAGGATAATCTCAACCTAGAGGATAATCTCAACCTAGAGGATAATCTCAACCTAGAGGATAATCTCAACCTAGAGGATAATCTCAACCTAGAGGATAATCTCAACCTAGAGGATAATCACAGCCTATAGGATAATCTCAACCTAGAGGATAATCTCAACCTAGAGGATAATCTCAACCTAGAGGATAATCTCAACCTAGAGGATAATCTCAACCTAGAGGATAATCTCAACCTAGAGGATAATCACAGCCTATAGGATAATCTCAACCTAGAGGATAATCTCAACCTAGAGGATAATCTCAACCTAGAGGATAATCTCAACCTATAGGATAATCTCAACCTAGAGGATAATCTCAACCTAGAGGATAATCTCAACCTAGAGGATAATCACAGCCTATAGGATAATCTCAACCTAGAGGATAATCTCAACGTAGAGGATAATCTCAACCTAGAGGATAATCTCAACCTAGAGGATAATCTCAACCTAGAGGATAATCTCAACCTGGAGGATAATCTCAACCTAGAGGATAATCTCAACCTAGAGGATAATCACAGCCTAGAGGATAATCTCAACCTGGAGGATAATCTCAACCTAGAGGATAATCTCAACCTAGAGGATAATCTCAACGTAGAGGATAATCTCAACCTAGAGGATAATCTCAACGTAGAGGATAATCTCAACCTGGAGGATAATCTCAACCTAGAGGATAATCTCAACCTAGAGGATAATCTCAACCTAGAGGATAATCTCAACGTAGAGGATAATCTCAACCTGGAGGATAATCTCAACCTAGAGGATAATCTCAACGTAGAGGATAATCTCAACCTGGAGGATAATCTCAACCTAGAGGATAATCTCAACCTAGAGGATAATCTCAACCTAGAGGATAATCTCAGCCTAGAGGATAATCTCAACGTAGAGGATAATCTCAACCTAGAGGATAATCTCAACCTAGAGGATAATCTCAGCCTAGAGGATAATCTCAACCTAGAGGATAATCTCAACCTAGAGGATAATCTCAACGTAGAGGATAATCTCAACCTAGAGGATAATCTCAACTTAGAGGATAATCACAGCCTAGAGGATAATCTCAACCTAGAGGATAATCTCAACGTAGAGGATAATCTCAACCTAGAGGATAATCTCAACGTAGAGGATAATCTCAACCTGGAGGATAATCTCAGCCTAGAGGATAATCTCAACGTAGAGGAAATACCGGGCGAGGTTTTGATCAAACTACTGCTAGAATAATTAGCATGGGAACTCTTTATTGGCTTCCGAATATGGGGATGGAAAACCCGAGGAAGTGTTCCCAATGCAGAGATGTCTATTCTTCAATTCAGTATTGAGTAGTAGGAGACTTGCGTTAACAGTCTGTCTTTGGGAGAGGGATGTAAACTGTCCACGTAGTGCACACACGGCATGGCTCCCAATACACAACGATACTCTGTCTTCCTTTGCTCTTTTCCCATCAATCTTGCCAGTTGTCACCGAATTTTCTTGTGTATTTCTTCTCATTAAGTGCCCAAATATATTGACTGTCCAGATATGATTTCTCGAAACCATTAACGGTTTTCATTTGTTTCTTGTTGAACTTATTCATAGGTTTTTCTGTGCCTCCATGGGGTTGTACATATTCACAACCACACATCTACTGCCATGGTTTCTTCTCATCGTTTCTACCTGCTGTCCATAGTTTACACTCGCTCTACATGAGGACGATCCATGGAGATGTCATCAAACTTAGTTGACTGATGCTTACTTTGGAGTTATGCATATTGACGTCTGCCGGTGTATACAGAAGAGGTCTATATTTCACTTATATACAACAGTAGAGGCAGCACTACATCATTCTTGTTCTCACTACACAGAAGAGGTTTCACTACATCATTCTTGTTCTCACTACACAGAAGAGGTTTCACTTGCATACAACAGCACAGGTGGTTGACAGCACTATACCACTCGTGTTCTCACTGCAGTTGACGGCTCTCTTTTGGTAAATACTGTCCACCTGCCAAACGCTGTCTCAAACACAATCACAACACAGGAACCTGGTGCGGGTATATGAAATGTTACAGGTTGTGGGCCCGATGGTACGGAGACATAGCTGGCCAGCCTTTCCCTCGCGGACTGTGTGAGGTACACCCATATGAGTAACATGAAGAATGGAAACTTGGAGGAGATGGCTCTTTGATTCAACCTAAGCATGAATACGTCGGAAATACCCCAGGATTGGCATACGGTCCTTGAGGCCAAATGGTGCCTGAGAGTTTCTGCAGATAGGGAAGGCATGGTTATAGTCAAGGGTCATAGACTAAGACGAGGCAGGTCCTGAATGGCACAGGCGGAAATATCTTTACGTTAGGTTTGTGATCTAGAGACCATCAATCGTGAAAGAGAGTGGGTTGAATTACCAACAGACAGGACGAACTGGCACAATGTAATAGTAACAATGGGTCGTGAGTGCTGAGAATGGGCAGCGGGTCGCACATAGTTTGAGGTACAACAACTGATCCAGAGTAATACATATCAAGGTGACATAGTGATCTATACTGATGGGTCAGTGGTGAGAAATAGACGGAGTGGTTGGGGTTTCATTGCGAAGGCTATTGGACGATTCTTGTATGCCATATGAGAATACGACCTCCAGCATGAGAATGGGGCGGCATTCCGTTGGTTAGAGGAGACCACTGCAACACACATTGTCTTCATCGGGGGCTCAAGGAGTATGCTTAGTAAAGTGGAGACAGGAATGTTTCGTGTGGAATGGCTCACCTCGCTTCAGAGGTCACAGGCCAGGTTGAGAAGGTAGAAGAACAGACTGAAAACCTATATGTGGAAAGGATGAGATTGCCGGGGATTGGCAGGGGTTCTGGTAGAATCTCACAACCGAGAAGAAACACCAGGATAACTTTAAATCAGATGAGCGACGGGAACGATTAGTAGTGTGATCTTCGCTGGCTGTTGAACAAGGGGCGCATATGGGAATGTCCTGAGTGAAGTTATGTAGGTTTTTAGCTCAAATCACTCCCGTAGCGAACGTCGAGTCCAGGAACCGAACCTCCATCCTACCTCGCTCGTACCATTGTCAAAGAAATTGCTAGCCGTTATACCAACTCGGCCCCAAACGTTGTCTTTGCTTACAGACAGACATCCTTGTGAGATGTTTCTAGTTGTGTATGTGTGTTGTTGGGCAGATCTTGATGAGATACGCCGAGCACCGCAGTGCGCACCAGACATATTTGTAAGTGAGTATCAGCTTTAGCGACAGCACGGCACGCACCGACCCGCACTGGACAGCACAAATAGATACCAGTGACGTCATCGCCTGCAGCCTCATCCAAGATGGCGGCCCCACGTCTGGACACGGGGAGAGTGTAGCATCACTCAATGTCGCAGGGTTATATCCAGATTGGCTGAAGCACTCTCAGCAGCAGGCCTACTGCAGGGGGCACACTAACACTTGTGAAGTTGCACATCCTCTCATTGGTGGTCTGTATTAAACCGGTCTTCGTTCTTGCTTGTGCACGTACATATTGTGTCGGCTCAATGTGAAAGAACTATCATTACATAGCACACATAACCAGCCCTGATCAGTTGTCCAAACTGCTGACACTCTGATAGAAGCACAGCACCTGTTATAGTAAACATCACTCAGCAATACCGCACACATTACACGGGTAGATCCACATCTATCGATGGTAGTCGGCAAGAAAGACCATGTGGAGCCTGCATTGACACAGACACATACACAGCGCGCCCTTGACTAGATCTCCCAGAGAAAAGACACGCGACCCAGGAGTAGTTGAGTAGCCTAGACTGGGCACAGGTTGTAGTGCGCCCTTAACGAGATCTCCCAGTAGTGGTAGATTAGCCTAGTGTGGGCTCAGGTTGTATTGCGCCCTTCACGAGATCTCCCAGCAGTTGTGGATTAGCCTAGTCTGGGCACAGGCAGACGGGCACAGATTGTAGCTGCCGCTAGACCGAGGCTGCCGTGTAACGTATAGCCACGTCTAGCTCTCCAGCCATGTACAATTCCATGGACAATAACATGTCAGGGAAACGATATCAGAATGTGAGCATAGTTGGTAAGTTGCACATGTGAGACTTGGCTATCATCATCATCATCATCATCATCATCATCATCATCATCATCATCATCATCATCATCATCATCATCACCACCATCATCATCATCATCATCATCATCATCATCATCATCATCATCATCATCATCATCATCATCATCATCATCATCATCATCATCATCATCATCATCATCATCATCATCATCATCATCATCATCATCATCATCATCATCATCATCATCATCATCATCATCATCATCATCATCATCATCATCATCATCATCATCATCATCATCATCATCATCATCATCATCATCATCATCATCATCATCATCATCATCATCATCATCATCATCATCATCATCATCATCATCATCATCATCATCATCATCATCATCATCATCATCATCATCATCATCATCATCATCATCATCATCATCATCATCATCATCATCATCATCATCATCATCATCATCATCATCATCATCATCATCATCATCATCATCATCATCATCATCATCATCATCATCATCATCATCATCATCATCATCATCATCATCATCATCATCATCATCATCATCATCATCATCATCATCATCATCATCATCATCATCATCATCATCATCATCATCATCATCATCATCATCATCATCATCATCATCATCATCATCATCATCATCATCATCATCATCATCATCATCATCATCATCATCATCATCATCATCATCATCATCATCATCATCATCATCATCATCATCATCATCATCATCATCATCATCATCATCATCATCATCATCATCATCATCATCATCATCATCATCATCATCATCATCATCATCATCATCATCATCATCATCATCATCATCATCATCATCATCATCATCATCATCATCATCATCATCATCATCATCATCATCATCATCATCATCATCATCATCATCATCATCATCATCATCATCATCATCATCATCATCATCATCATCATCATCATCATCATCATCATCATCATCATCATCAGTGTCATCATTATCATCAGTATCATCACCATCATCATAATCGTCATCATCATCATCATCATCATCATCATCATCATCATCATCATCATCATCATCATCATCATCATCATCAGTGTCATCATTATCATCAGTATCATCACCATCATCATAATCGTCATCATCATCATCGGCATCGTCATTATCATCAGTATCATCATCACCTCAGTAGCTAACATTACAGGTATAGTAGCCATAGCGGCAGTGCAACGAGGATATGAAGTAAACAACGCCACATCTCATAGATGACACAACATGACATGACCCGTGTAACAGACGACACATCTCATAGATGATACATCCATATATGATATGTGTGACAGGACGACACATTTCATAGATGACACATCCTTATATGACATGTGTGACAGGACGACACATCTCATAGATGACACATCCATATATGATATGTGTGACAGGACGACACATCTCATATATGACACATCCTTATATAATTTGTGTGACAGGACGACACACCTCATGGATGACTTATGTGACAGGAAGACACATCTCATAGACGACACAGCATAATATGACTGGTGTCACAAACGACACACACAGTAGATGATACTGCAGGATATGACCTGTGTGACATGAAAACACATCTCACAGATGACACAACATTATATGACCTGTGTGAAATGACAACACGTCTCGTAGATGACACAACAAGTTATAAACTGTGTGACAGACGGCTCACAATGTAGATGACACAACAAAATTTGACCTATGTGACTGGACGACACATCTCAAAGATGACACAGCATGATATCCCCGGGAAGGTTAACCCGGTCAACAAATGCCCGCAGAAGTCGGATGTGTCGGCCTAACGGCGCAAGAACACAGCTCTGTTGTAAACAGGCACAACGCAATCACGTCCGAAAAAAAAAAAAAACTCCGGATGAACGCAGCAGAAGAAGAAGAAGCAGCATGATATTACCTGTGTGACAGGACGACACATCTCATATATGACACAACCTTATATGTCCTGTGTGATAGGACGACACATCTCATGGATGACAAAACATGATATGGCCTGTGCGACAGGACGACACGTCTCATAGATGACACATCCTTATTTGATCTGTGTGACAGGACGACATACATAGATGACACAACATGATATGAACTGTGTGCCCAGGACGACAGATCTCATGGATGACACAGCATTATATGACTGTGTGACATGACGACACAGCATGATATGACCTGTGTGACGGATGGCGCATCTCATAAATTACAGAACATTATCTGACCTGTGTGACACATCGTCGATCACACATTATATTATATGTGTGTCAGGACGACATACATCTCATAGATGACACATTATGATGTGACCTGTGTGCCACATTGTAGATGACATATCATTATATGACGTGTGACATGACGATACACATCGTAGATCACACATCATTATATGACCTGTGTGCCACATCCCAGATGTCACATCATTATGTGACCTCATCATCATAATATGAAAACAACATCATCGTCATCTTCAGCAGCAGCGGCTGCAGCTAACAAAACCCACACATATACACCACAGAGTATCAAGAAATTTGGCGCAACCAGAAATCCCTGGAGGAGGAGACGGCGTGTGGTTTCTTCGACAAATTCCGAAGGGACCCGGGTGACAAGAAAGACGATCCGCTGAAGCCTGGGCTTGAAGATGATAAAGAGAAGAAAGCCGCGGCCAGTGACAAGGATAAGTACCCGCCGATTGTCACCATCGATGGTCGGGTGGACACTGATATCGACCACCTGATCGAGGACCTGGCTGACGGTTTGTATCCCTGCACATTCTTGATGTTAGTCAGAGCTTCTCACAGTATTTCCTGGCTGGGGCCCGCCTTAGGTCTTGATGTAATCAGAGCTTCTCACAGTATTTCCTGACTGGGGCCCGCCTGAGGTCTTGATGTAATCATAGCTTCTCACAGTATTTCCTGACTGGGACCCCATTGTGGTCGTGATGTTAGTTAGAGTTTCTCACAGTATTTCCTGACGGGCCCGCCTGAGGTCTTGATGTTAGTCAGAGCTTCTCACAGTATTTCCTGACTGGGGCCCGCCTGAGGTCGTGATGTTAGTCAGAGCTTCTCACAGTATTTCCTGACTGGGGCCCGCCTGAGGTCTTGATGTTAGTCAGAGCTTCTCACAGTATTTCCTGACTAGGGCCCGCCTGAGGTCTTGATGTTAGTCAGAGCTTCTCACAGTATTTCCTGACTAGGGCCCGCCTGAGGTCTTGATGTTAGTCAGAGCTTCTCACAATATTTCATGGCTGGGGCCCCATTGTGGTCGTGATGTTAGTTAGAGCTTCTCACAGTATTTCCTGGCTGGGGCCCGCCTGAGGTCTTGATGTTAGTCAGAGCTTCTACAATATTTCCTGGCTGGGGCCCGCCCTAGGTTTTGATGTTAATCAGAGCTTCTACAATATTTCCTGGCCGGAGCCCGCTTGAGGTCTTGATGTAGTCAGAGCTTCTCACAGTATTTCCTGGCTGGGGCCCGCCCTAGGTCTTGATGTTAATCAGAGCTTGTCACAATTTTTCATGGCTGGGACCCCATTGTGGTCTTGATGTTTGTCAGAGTTTCTCACAGTATTTCTTGGCTGGGGCCCCTCATATATACACATTCTACTCGCAGCTTCTAATGAGAGAATAATAGTGTGTAAATCATTTGTGATAGTGTGTAACTCATCTGTGATAGCGTATCGCTCATTTGTGATACTTTGTAACTCATTTGTGACAATGTTTAACTCATGAATGCTATTTTGTAACTCATGTGTGATAATATGTAACTCATGTGTGATAATGTGTAACTCATCTATAATATTTTGTAAATCATGTGTGATAGTGTGTAAGTTATGTGTGATAGTGTATAACTCATATATGATAATGTGTAACTCATGTGTGATAGTATGTAACTCATGTGTAATATTTTGTAAGTCATGAGGGATAGTGTGTAACTCATGTGTGATGTTTTGTAACTCAGTTGTGACAGTTTGTAACTGATCGGTGTTTGCGTGTAACTAATCTATAAAAGTGAAACTCATCTTTAATAGTATGTAACTCATCTTTGATAGTTTGTAAATGATCTATGATAGGTATAACATTACACGCGTCCGGAGTTAACATTACACGTCTCCAGGGTCAACATTATACATCTCTAGGGTTAACATTACACATCTCTGTGGTTAACATTACACATCTCCAGGGTTAACATTACACATATCTGTGGTTAACATTACACATCTCTGTGGTTAACATTATACATATCTGGAGTGAAATTACACATCTCTGTGGTTAACATTACACATATCTGTGGTTAACATTCTAAGGTTAAAATTATACATCTCTGTGGTTAACATTATACATCTCTGTGGTTAACATTACACATCTCTATGATTAACATTACAAATCTCCAGGATTAACATTACAAATCTCTGTGATTAACATTACACATCTCTGTGGTTAATATTACACATCTCGATGTTTAACAGTACACTTCTCTGGCGTTAACATTATATATCTCTGAGGTTACCATTACACATCTCTCATGTTAACATTACACATCTCTGAGGCTAACATTATACATCTCTGAGGTTAACACCCCCCCCCCCCCACACGAAGTGTCTCCACCTTGACGTGGTGGGGGTGGGGGGGGGAGGGGTTGCGTGTCCCGATGACCCCATAAGATATGCCGACGGAAGCACAACTATGAGTCGGACAGGACTTGAGTTAGGGACCAAACCAAGAGAGCCACAACCTCCTGCTCTCGGGTAGACTGAGGATAGCAGTCAAAAGTTCAAATCAGGCGCACGAAGGCACATACTGGACACATACTCTAAGCCTCTCAGCTGAAGGATATGGTTGAACGCCTCTAAGCCATAAACTCTCGGATTTGAGAACCGGGCTGATACTCACCTATTGCAAAATGGAGATGAGATGCTGAGCACGCTACATGCTCAGTTCAGATACTTGTTCGAAGGCTCTCAGCTGGGGAATATGAGGGATCCCCGGATGAGAGGAAGTGGCCGTCACTCGCTCTCTGATGCATGGAGGTAAGCTGCTGAGACGGCAGCACATGTAGCCTACCCCGTGAGCGGTACTTAAGATGGCAAAGCGGTCCTGTCGCACGATGTGGATACGATGAAAGCCTGTATCTATACTCATAGAGTAAGCGTAGTCAAAGGTGGAAATGTCTCAAAAACACGAAATGGAACGCTTGGCTAGCGAATCTATCACGTGGAAGTTCGAAGCGAAAGTTTGATGAGTGGATGTCGTCCACAGACTGTCGTCCCTGGTTTGTGTGGGGAGAGACCAGTGGCAAAACGAAATGCCCAATACATAGAAGCGAGGAATTAGAGCAGCCGTGAGCAGGATGTGGCGATTCCTCGGGTGAGCCCAGTCTCAGAGCACTATGTGCCGGCTCTGCAATTATGGAAGCCTCCTTAGATAGCGGGAAATGCCCATGGTCTGCCCCTGTCTTTCCCTGAGGGTTGACAGTGATGTCTTTGACCGTTCTACCTTGACCAGCTGAGTTGTGAGCGACACTACAAAAAAATTTCACTCGAAACCTCCAGGACGGTTAACCTGATCAAAAACGCCCGCCGAAGTCGGATGTCCAGGCCTAAGGGTGGCAAATTAAAACTGGCACAAGGCAAAAACGTCCGAGTGAAATGTCCCACGTGCCCGAAACTTCTCTGACTATCTAGTTTTCCGAATGTCCTTGTGACTATAACAGCTCTGACTAGCTAGTTTTCCGAATGTCCGTCGTGCCCGGAACAGCTCTGACTATCTAGTTTTCCGAATGTCCTTGTGACCGGAAGAGCTCTGACTAGCTAGTTTTCCGAATGACCGTTGTGCCCGGAGCAGACTATATATGTCTTCCGGGCACAACGAATAGCACATGTCCGAATCGAAAGCTCGCTGAGTGGATACTGTCTGCAGACCGGCCTGGTTTGTGCGGGGAGCGGCCTGTAGCGATCGAAAAGCCCAATATATTGAAGTGAGGAATTAAAGCAGCCATGAGCAGGACGTGACGATTCCCTCGGTGAGCCCAGCACCAGAGCACCATGTGTCGGCTCTGCAACTAAGTAAGCCACTCCTGGATGCCGATGTACTGTCCCTGCCTTCCCTTGAGGGTTGATCGTGAAGTATTCGACCGTTCTAACTTGACCAGCTGGGATGCGGACGGCACCACAACAGTGAGAGTCCCCCAGGAATGCTAACCTGGTCAAAAACACACGCAAAAGTCGGATGTGTTGGCCTAACGGTCTAGGCCCAAGGGTGCATAACAATACACAGCAAGTACATCTGAAAAAAAAAACACTCCGGATGAACGCAGAAGAAGAAGATGATGTTAACAGTAGACATCTCCAGGGTTAACATTACACATCTCTGAGGTTAACATTATACATCTCAAGGATTAACATTACACATCTCTGAGGTTAAAATTACATATCTATAGGGTTAACATTACACATCTCTGATGTTAGCATTTCACATCTCCAGGGTTAACATTACACATCTCTAGGATTAACATTACACATCTCTGAGGTTATAATACATATCTATAGGGTTAACATTACACATATCTGATGTTAACATTTCACATCTCCAGGAATAACATTACACATCTCTGAAGTTAACAATACACATCTCTGATGTTAACATTACACATCTCTGAGGAATATGGCTGGATCGAGAATACGATACACACACATCGTGATTGTAACTGACTCAGAAAGCATGCTGAGTAAGGTAAGGACAGGCATGCTTCGTGCAGAGTGGCTTGCTTCGCTTCGGAGGTCACGCGTGGCAAGCATCGCCTGGATTTTTTCTCCGGGGCATGCCGGTGTGCTGGGGAATGAACAGGCGGACAAACTGACTGGCTCTGCAAAACGTGGTGGAGTATTGATGCATGACACGGCAGACGTGGTTGCGGCCTTGTGGGAGCACGTGTACACATCAGAGGAGTGACGAGGGGATCTAGCTGACGCTCGACGCTCAGAGGAAAGGCGAGATGGACATATAATCAAATTACTACTGGTACTATTGGTATTGGAACTCTTCGCTGGCTGCTGAGGATGGGGACGGAGCGCCTATGGAATGCCCCGAATGCTGTGATGTCGGTTCCTAGATCAATCAATCAATCAATCAATAATCTCTGAGATTAACATTACACATCTCTTATGTTAACATTATACTTCTCTAGTATTAACATTACACATCTCTGAGGCTTTCATTACAGATCTCCAGAGTCAACTTGAGACATCTCCAGGGTTAAAATTATACACCACCAGGGTTAACATTATACATCTCTGAGGTTAACATTATACATCTCTGAGGTTAACATTATACATCTCTGAGGTTAACATTATACATCTCTGAGGTTAACATTACACATCTTTGTGGTAACATTACACATCTATGGGGTTAACATTATACATCTCCAGGGTTAACTTTACACATCTCTGAGGTTAACATTGCACATCTCTAGGGTTAGCATTAAACATCTTCGGGGTTAACATTACACATCTGTGGGTTAACACTACACATCATATGGGTTAACATTGCATATCTCTGGGATTAATAGTACATGTTCCCGGGCTGTTGTACACACATACAAATGTGCTGAGTGGCAACACTTACCTCCTGCCTCCTGGGATCTGTTGGTAGTAGTGCTGGAAAACCTAGTCACAATCACAGACATGTGTTAGTAGTTGTTCTGGAGAATCTAGTCACAGACACTTGTTGGTAGTTGTTCTGGAGAATCTAGTCACAGACACTTGTTGGTAGTAGTGCTGGAGAAGCTAGTCACAGTCACAGACACTTGTTGGTAGTTGTTCTGGAGAATCTAGTCACAGTCACAGACACTTGTTGGTAGTTGTTCTGGAGAATCTAGTCACAATCACAGACATGTGTTGGTAGTTGTTCTGGAGAATCTAGTCACAATCACAGACATGTGTTGGTAGTTGTTCTGGAGAATCTAGTCACAGTCACAGACACTTGTTGGTAGTAGTACTAGAGAAGTTAGTCTAGTCACAGCCATGTGTTGGTAGTAGTGCTGGAGAATCTAGTCACAGTCACAGACACTTGTTGGTAGTAGTGCTGGAAAACCTAGTCACAGTCACAGACACTTGTTGGTAGTAGTGCTAGAGAAGTTAGTCTAGTCACAGCCATGTGTTGGTAGTAGTGCTGGAGAATCTAGTCACAGTCACAGACACTTGTTGGTGGTAGTGCTGGAAAACCTAGTCACACTGGAAAACCTAGTCACAGTCACTTGTTGGTAGTAGTGCTGGAAAACCTAGTCACACTTACAGAGACTTGATGGTAGTAATGCTGGAGAATCTAGTCACAGACACTTGTTGGTAGTTGTTCTGGAGAATCTAGTCACAATCACAGACATGTGTTGGTAGTTGTTCTGGAGAATCTAGTCACAATCACAGACATGTGTTGGTAGTTGTTCTGGAGAATCTAGTCACAGTCACAGAAACTTGTTGGTAGTTGTTCTGGAGAATCTAGTCACAATCACAGACATGTGTTGGTGGTTGTTCTGGAGAATCTAGTCACAGTCACAGACACTTGTTGGTAGTAGTACTAGAGAAGTTAGTCTAGTCACAGCCATGTGTTGGTAGTAGTGCTGGAGAATCCAGTCACAGTCACAGACACTTGTTGGTAGTAGTGCTGGAAAACCTAGTCACAGTCACAGACACTTGTTGGTAGTAGTGCTAGAGAAGTTAGTCTAGTCACAGCCATGTGTTGGTAGTAGTGCTTGAGAATCTAGTCACAGTCACAGACACTTGTTGGTGGTAGTGCTGGAAAACCTAGTCACACTGGAAAACCTAGTCACAGTCACTTGTTGGTAGTAGTGCTGGAAAACCTAGTCACACTTACAGAGACTTGATGGTAGTAATGCTGGAGAATCTAGTCACAGACACTTGTTGGTAGTAGTGCTGGAGAATCTAGTCACAGTCACAGACATGTGTTGGTAGCAGTGCTGGAGAATCTAGTCACAGTCACAGACACTTGTTGGTAGTAGTGCGGGAAAACCTAGTCACAGTCACAGACACTTGTTGGTAGTAGTGCTGGAGAATCTAGTGACAGTCACTTGTTCCTAGTAGTGCTGGAGAATCTAGTCACAGTCACAGACACTTGTTGGTAGTAGTGCGGGAAAACCTAGTCACAGTCACAGACACTTGTTGGTAGTAGTGCTGGAGAAGCTAGTCTAGTCACAGCCATGTGTTGGTAGTAGTGCTGGAGAATCTAGTCACAGTCACAGACACGTGTTGGTAGTAGTGCTGGAGAATCTAGTCACAGTCACAGACACGTGTTGGTAGTAGTGCTGGAGAATCTAGTCACAGTCACTTGTTGGTAGTTGTGCTGGAGAATCTAGTCACAGTCACAGACATGTGTTGGTAGCAGTGCTGGAGAATCTAGTCACAGTCACTTGTTGGTAGTTGTGCTGGAGAATCTAGTTACAGACACTTGTTGGTAGTAGTGCTGGAGAATCTAGTCACAGATACACACATGTGTTGGTAGCAGTGCTGGAGAATCTAGTCACAGTCACAGACACATGTTGGTAGTAGTGCGGGAAAACCTAGTCACAGTCACAGTCACTTGTTGGTAGTAGTGCTGGAGAAGCTAGTCTAGTCACAGCCATGTGTTGGTAGTAGTGCTGGAGAATCTAGTTACAGTCACAGACACGTTTTGGTAGTAGTGCTGGAGAATCTAGTCACAGTCACTTGTTTGTGGTTGTGCTGGAGAATCTAGTCACAGTCACAGACACTTGGATGTGGTTGTGCTGGAGAATCTAGTCACAGTCACAGACATGTGTTGGTGGTTGTGCTGAAGAATTTAGTCACAGTCACAGAGTTGGTGGTAGTGCTGGAGAATCTAGTCACAGACATTTGTTGGTAGTAGTGCTGGAGAATCTAGTCACAGTCACTTGTTGGTGGTTGTGCTGGAGAAACTAGTCACAGTCAAAGACACTTGGTGGTGGTTGTGCTGGAGAATCTAGTCACAGTCACAGACATGTGTTGGTAGTAGTGCTAGAGAATCTAGTCACAGTCACAGACATGTGTTGGTAGTAGTGCTAGAGAATCTAGTCACAGTCACAGACATGTGTTGGTAGTAGTGCTGGAGAATCTAGTCACAGTCACAGACATGTGTTGGTAGTAGTGCTGGAGAATCTAGTCACAGTCACAGACACATGTTGGTAGTAGTTCGGGAAAACCTAGTCACAGTCACAGACAAGTTTTGGTAGTAGTGCTGGAGAATCTAGTCACAGTCACATACACGTGTTGGTAGTAGTGCTGGAGAATCTAGTCACAGTCACAGACACATTTTGGTAGTAGTGCTGGAGAATCTAGTCACAGTCACTTGTTTGTGGTTGTGCTGGAGAATCTAGTCACAGTCACAGACACTTGGTGGTGGTTGTGCTGGAGAATCTAGTCACAGTCACAGACATGTGTTGGTGGTTGTGCTGAAGAATTTAGTCACAGTCACAGAGTTGGTGGTAGTGCTGGAGAATCTAGTCACAGACACTTGTTGGTAGTAGTGCTGGAGAATCTAGTCACAGTCACTTGTTGGTGGTTGTGCTGGAGAATCTATTCACAGTCAAAGACACTTGGTGGTGGTTGTGCTGGAGAATCTAGTCACAGTCACAGACATGTGTTGGTGGTTGTGCTGGAGAATTTAATCACAGTCACAGAGTTGGTGGTAGTGCTTGAGAATCTAGTCACAGACACTTGTTGGTAATAGTGCTGGAGAATCTAGTCACAGTCACTTGTTGGTGGTTGTGCTGGAGAATCTAGTCACAGACATGTGTTGGTAGTAGTGCTGTAGAATCTAGTCACAGTCACAGACACTTGTTGGTAGTTGTGCTGGAGAATCTTGTCACAGACATGTGTTGGTAGTAGTGCTGGAGAATCTAGTCACAGTCACAGACACTTGTTGGTGGTTGTGCTGGAGAATCTAGTCACAGATATGTGTTGGTAGTAGTGCTGGAGAATCTAGTCACAGTCACAGACACTTGGTGGTGGTTGTGCTGGAGAATCTAATCACAGTCACAGACACTTGTTGGTGGTTGTGATGGAGAATCTTGACACAGTCACATACACTTGTTGGTGGTTGTGCTGGAGAATCTAGTTACAAACACTTGTTGGTAGTTGTGCTGGAGAATCTAGTCACAGTCCCAGACACTTGTTGGTAGTAGTGCTGGAGAATCTAGTCACAGTCACAGACACTTGTTGGTGGTTGTGCTGGATAATCTAGTCACAGTCACAGACACTTGTTGGTAGTTGTGCTGGAGAATCTAGTCACAGTCACATACACTTGTTGGTGGTTGTGCTGGAGAATCTAGTCACAAACACTTGTTGGTAGTAGTGCTAGAGAATCTAGTCACATTCCCAGACACTTGTTGGTAGTAGTGCTGGAGAATCTAGTCACAGTCACAGACACTTGTTGGTGGTAGTGCTGGAAAACCTAGTCACAGTCACAGACACTTGTTGGTACTTGTGCTGGAGAATCTACTCACAGTCACAGACATGTGTTGGTAGTAGTGCTTGAGAATCTAGTCACAGTCACAGACATGTGTTGGTAGTAGTGCTAGAGAATCTAGTCACAGTCACAGACATGTGTTGGTAGTAGTGCTGGAGAATCTAGTCACAGTCACAGACATGTTTTGGTAGTAGTGCTAGAGAATCTAGTCACAGTCACAGACATGTGTTGGTAGTAGTTCTGGAGAATCTAGTCACAGTCACAGAAACTTGTTGGTAGTAGTGCGGGAAAACCTAGTCACAGTCACAGACATGTGTTGGTAGTAGTGTTGGAGAATCTAGTCACAGTCACAGACATTTATTGGTTGTAGTGCTGAAGAATCTAGTCACAGACGCTTGTTGGTGGTTGTGCTGGAGAATCTAGTCACAGTCACAGACACTTGTTGGTGGTTGTGCTGGAGAATCTAGTCACAGTCACATACACTTGTTGGTAGTTGTGCTGGAGAATCTAGACACAGACATTTGTTGGTAGTAGTGCTGGAGAATCCAGTCACAGATACTTTTTGGTGGTTGTGCAGGAGAATCTAGTCACAGTCACAGACACTTGTGGGTGGTAGTGCTGGAGAATCTAGTTACAGTCACATACACTTTTTGGTAGTTGTGCTGGAGAATCTAGACACAGACACTTGTTGGTGGTAGTGCTGGAGAATCTAGACACAGACACTTGTTGGTGGTTGTGCTGGAGAATCTAGACACATACACTTGTTGGTGGTTGTGCTGGAGAATCTAGTCACAGTCACAGACACTTGTTGGTGGTAGTGCTGGAGAATCTAGTCACAGTCACAGACACTTGTTGGTGGTTGTTCTGGAGAATCTAGTCACAGTCACAGACACTTGTTGGTGGTAGTGCTGGAGAATCTAGTCACAGTCACAGACACTTGTTGGTGGTTGTGCTGGAGAATCTAGACACAGACACTTGTTGGTGGTTGTGCTGGAGAATCCAGTTACAGTCACAGACACTTGTTGATGGTAGAGCTGGAGAATCTAGTCACAGTCACAGACACATGTTGGTGGTAGTGCTGGAGAATCCAGTCACAGTCACATACACTTGTTGGTGGTAGTGCTGGAGAATCTAATCACAGTCACATACACTTGTTGGTGGTTGTGCTGGAGAATCTAGACACAGACACTTGTTGGTGGTAGTGCTGGAGAATCTAGTCACAGTCACAGACATGTGTTGGTGGTTGTGCTGGAGAATCTAGTTACAGACACATACACTTTTTGGTAGTTGTGCTGGAGAATCTAGACACAGACACTTGTTGGTGGTTGTGCTGGAGAATCTAGACACAGACACTTGTTGGTGGTAGTGCTGGAGAATCTAGTCACAGTCACAGACACTTATTGGTAGTTGCTCTGGAGAATCTAGTCACATTCACAGACACTTGTTGGTGGTAGTGTTGGAGAATCTAGTCATAGTCACAGACACTTGTTGGTAGTTGTGCTGGAGAATCTAGTCACAGTCACAGAAATGTGTTTTTAGTTGTGCTGGAGAATCTAGTCACAGACACTTGTTGGTAGTAGTGCTAGAGAATCTAGTCACAATCACATACACTTGTTGGTAGTAGTGCTAGAGAATCTAGTCACAGTCACAGACACTTGTTGGTAGTACTGCTAGAGAATCTAGTCACAGTCACATACACTTGTTGGTAATAGTGCTAGAGAATCTAGTCACAGTCACAGACACTTATTGGTGGTAGTGCTGGAGAATCTAGTCACAGTCACAGACACTTGTTGGTGGTAGTGCTAGAGAATCTAGTCACAGTCACAGACACTTGTTGGTGGTAGTGCTGGAGAATCTAGTCACATTCACAGACATGTGTTGGTAGTAGTGCTAGAGAATCCAGTCACAGTCACATACACCTGTTGGTAGTAGTGCTAGAAAATCTAGTCACAGTCACAGACATGTGTTTTTAGTAGTGCTGGAGAATCTAGTCACAGTCACAGACACTTGTTGGTGGTTGTGCTGGAGAATCTAGTCACAGATATGTGTTGGTAGTAGTGCTAGAGAATCTAGTCACAGTCACAGACACTTATTGGTGGTAGTGCTGGAGAATCTAGTCACAGTCACAGACACTTGTTGGTGGTAGTGCTAGAGAATCTAGTCACAGTCACAGACACTTGTTGGTGGTAGTGCTGGAGAATCTAGTCACAGTCACAGACATGTGTTGGTAGTAGTGCTAGAGAATCCAGTCACAGTCACATACACCTGTTGGTAGTAGTGCTAGAGAATCTAGTCACAGTCACAGACATGTGTTTTTAGTAGTGCTGGAGAATCTAGTCACAGTCACAAACACTTGTTGGTGGTTGTGCAGGAGAATCTAGTCACATACACTTGTTGGTAGTAGTGCTGGAGAATCTAGTTACAGTCACAGACATGTGTTGGTAGTTGTGCTGGAAAATCTAGTCACAGTCACAGAAATGTGTTGGTAGTAGTGCTGGAAAATCTAGTCACAGTCACAGACACTTGTTGTTAGTACCGCTGGAGAATCTAGTCACAGTCACAGGCACTTGTTAGTAGTAGTGCTGGAAAACCTAGTCACAGTCACAGACATTTGTTGGTAGTAGTGCGGGAAAACTTTGTCACAGTCACAGACATGTGTTGGTAGTAGTTCTGGAGAATCTACTCACAGACACTTGTTGGTAGTAGAGCTGGAGAATCTACTCACAGACACTTGTTGGTAGTAGTGCTGGAAAACCCAGTCACAGTCACAGACACTTGTTGGTAGTAGTGCGGGAAAACTTTGTCACAGTCACAGACATGTGTTGGTAGTAGTTCTGGAGAATCTACTCACAGACACTTGTTGGTGGTAGTGCTGGAAAACCTAGTCACAGTCACAGACACTTGTTGGTAGCAGTGCTGGAGAATCTAGTCACAGACACTTGTTGGTAGTAGTGCTGGAGAATCTACTCACAGACACTTGTTGGTAGTAGTGCTGGAGAATCTAGTCACAGTCACAGGCACTTGTTGGTAGTAGTGCTGGAGAATCTATTCACAGACACTTGTTGGTAGTAGTGCTAGAGAATCTACTCACAGACACTTGTTGGTAGTAGTGATGGAAAACCTAGTCACAGACACTTGTTGGTAGTAGTGCTGGAGAATCTACTTACAGACACTTGTTGGTGGTAGTTCTGGAGAATCTAGTCACAGACACTTGTTGGTGGTAGTGCTGGAGAATCTAGTCACAGAAAATTGTTAATTGATGTCTTCAATGAATGGCAGCAAACTCTAACCCCCAGAGTACAAGGGCCCGGTGGATGAGATCCCCAGCAAGTTCCCCAAGCCACACGTCTTCAGCGTGATCGAGGGCTCGCTGGATGACGATGTGGACAGCTACGCCAACGATGATGGGACCATGGAGCATACGCTGGTCGACGCTCCCAAGAACTTCAACCCTAAGGACCTGAAGGATGTGGCCTCCAACGATGTCCCCAGGAACCCAGGTCACTCCAAGTCAGGACAGTTGGAAGCATCTCACACTGACAGGTGAACTAGTGTGACATGATGTAGTTGTCTATATGGTAGTGTGACATGATGTAGTTGTCTATATGGTAGTGTGACATGATGTAGTTGTCTATATGGTAGTGTGACATGATGTAGTTGTATATATGGTAGTGTGACATGATGTAGTTGTCTATATGATAGTGTGACATGATGTAGTTGTCTATATGGTAGTGTGACATGATGTAGTTGTCTATATGGTAGTGTAACATGATGTAGTTGTCTATATGGTAGTGTGACATTATGTAGTTATCTATATGATAGTGTGACATGATGTAGTTGTCTATATGATAGTGTCACATGATGTAGTTGTCTATATGGTAGTGTGACATGATGTAGTTGTCTATATGGTAGTGTGACATTATGTAGTTGTCTATATGGTTGTGTGACATGATGTAGTTGTCTATATGGTAGTGTGACATGATGTAGTTGTCTATATGGTAGTGTGACATGATGTAGTTGTCTATATGGTAGTGTGACATGATGTAGTTGTCTATATGGTAGTGTGACATGATGTAGTTGTCTATATGGTAGTGTGACATTATGTAGTTGTCTATATGGTTGTGTGACATGATGTAGTTGTCTATATGGTAGTGTGACATGATATAGTTGTCTATATGATAGTGTGACATGATGTAGTTGTCTATATGATAGTGTCACATGATGTAGTTGTCTATATGGTAGTGTGACATGATGTAGTTGTCTATATGGTAGTGTGACATGATGTAGTTGTCTATATGGTTGTGTGACATGATGTAGTTGTCTATATGGTAGTGTGACATGATGTAGTTGTCTATATGGTTGTGTGACATGATGTAGTTGTCTATATGGTAGTGTGACATGATGTAGTTGTCTATATGGTAGTGTGACATGATGTAGTTGTCTATATGGTTGTGTGACATGATGTAGTTGTCTATATGGTAGTGTGACATGATATAGTTGTCTATATGGTAGTGTGACATGATGTAGTTGTCTATATGGTAGTGTGACATGATGTAGTTGTCTATATGGTAGTGTGACATGATGTAGTTGTCTATATGGTAGTGTGACATGATGTAGTTGTATATATGGTAGTGTGACATGATGTAGTTGTCTATATGATAGTGTGACATGATGTAGTTGTCTATATGGTAGTGTGACATAATGTAGTTGTCTATATGGTAGTGTGACATGATGTAGTTGTCTATATGATAGTGTGACATGATGTAGTTGTCTATATGGTAGTGTGACATGATGTAGTTGTCTATATGGTAGTGTAGCATGATGTAGTTGTCTATATGGTAGTGTGACATGATGTAGTTGTCTATATGGTAGTGTGACATGATGTAGTTGTCTATATGATAGTGTCACATGATGTAGTTGTCTATATGGTAGTGTGACATGATGTAGTTGTCTATATGATAGTGTCACATGATGTAGTTGTCTATATGATATTGTGACATGATGTAGTTGTCTATATGGTAGTGTGACATGATGTAGTTGTCTATATGGTAATTTGACATGATGTAGTTGTCTATATGGTAATTTGACATGATGTAGTTGTCTATATGGTAATTTGACATGATGTAGTTGTCTATATGGTAATGTGACATGATTTAGTTGTCTATATGATAATGTGACATGATGTAGTTGTCTATATGGTAATGTGACATGATTTAGTTGTCTATATGATAATGTGACATGATGTAGTTGTCTATATGATAGTCTATATGATAGTGTGACATGGTGTTGTTGTCTATATGATAGTCTATATGAAAGTGTGACATGGTGTAGTTGTCTATATGATAGTCTATATGATAGTGTGACATAGTGTAGTTGTCTAAATGATAGTCTATATGATAGTTTGACATGGTGTAGTTGTCTATATGATAGTCTATATGATAGTGTGACATGGTGTAGTTGTCTATATGATAGTTTATATGATAGTCTATATGATAGTGTGGCATAGTGTAGTTGTCTATATGATAGTCTATATGATAGTGTGACATGTTGTAGTTGTCTATATGATAGTCTATATGATAGTGTGACATGGTGTTGTTGTCTATATGATAGTCTATATCAGTGTTTCCCAACGTGGGGCCCACGCCCCACAGGGGGGCAATTTGACTGTTAAGGGGGGCAATTCGAAAATGGAAGAAATCGGCTGAATATAACAAAACGGGGAGACTTGAGACTGAAGTTAACTAAATTGGAACCTGACATAAGATCTCTTTGCAGCAAGCATCAAGCGCAAGGATCTCACTAAATTTAAATAATAAATAATTACTAATAATTAAAATAATACAGAAAAATCTTTCATTAAAATTATTTTGTACTTGAATTTCAGTTCTCCATTATATGTTTTGCAAATTTACTTACTGTGTTTGCTCAATAATTACCTAGTGATTTCTTCCTAAATCCTATCATTCAAGTTTCTTTAGTGAACATTTCAATTTTTGAATATTAAAAATAATGTATATGTTGAGGGGGGGGGGCATGGGGCGGGGGAGGGGGGCAATATGAATTTTAGAAAGGCTTAAGTGGGGCATGGTACAAAAAAGGTTGGGAAACACTGGTCTATATGATAGTCTATATGATAGTGTGACATGGTGTAGTTGTCTATATGATAGTCTATATGATAGTGTGACATGTTGTAGTTGCCTAGATAGAATTGTGAATGTGTGCTTCTATCAACAACTTTATGTCCACAGGTCTCACAACAAAATGAGCGCCGACAACGACAACGGCCAGGATGTGCCAGTAAGGGAGAACTCCGGTGGCTATCTGCAGACAAACCGCAGCAAGGAGCACCTGAAGCCTGGTCGCCTGGACCCTCGCAGGAGCACTGACCACCTTTTTGCCGCAGACGAGAAGATGCAGCAGGAAGGCGGACATGACCCACTGTCCAGACATGTGGCCAGAACACACACTGCGGACGGCCATACCAGAAAAAATAGGAATGTAGAAGATGACCTCATGCCCAAAAGTTCATCTTGCTTAGATCACAAGAGGGGCCACGCGGCGTTGCATTTGATGAAGTCTGAATCAGCCGACGGACACAGCAATGTCTACAGATACCACACGCCGGACACGGAAGCCTTAAACCCGCGGACAGTGGCCATGCCGCAGTGTGACTCCAGCACGCACACTACCGAGGTCAAGGACTGCTCCAGCTTCAAGGACAGCAGGCCCAAGGACAGCGAGTCGGCCGTCTGCTTGCACGCCTACACGGAGTCTCTCACTTGCACCATCACAGACGAGTCGTTCAGGGATGGTCACGCCAGTCTAGACGTGTCAGCTCTTAGGGCCGACCCCGACCAGAGCCTGTCGGACACCGAGTCTGCCAGCGACACCCAGATGACCAGCTCGCGGCAACGAGCCAGGCCCGCTCTGATGTATGAAAACTATGATTATAATATGGACACCAAAGTGGGGCCAGACTTCGAGCACAGACTCTACCATTTCCCGTCGTACAGCGACGACAGCTTGACCAAAAGTTCGGAGCTGTATCCCAGAAGTCGGTACATGACCCACTCCACCTCACACCTGTCATCCTCTCAGGTGCAGAATGGGTACCGTCAGACTCGACCCAACAGCGACCCCACCAACTTCAGTGTTTCCATGAAGAGCTCCCACTCCAGCTCTCAGCATGGAGCAGGCTCCGGCCGGCACTCCGAGTCTTGTCCGCACGGGGCGGAGACTACTGGGGCCGTGGATGAAAGCTTCGGTACACACATCACGCTCATGCCTGGCAGTCAGGCGGAATGTGCACACACAGCTTACCCGCAGACCACACCCGTACTCACAGCTTACCCGCAAACCGCTCCTATAATCACAGCTTACCCGCAAACCACACCCGTCTACACAGCTTACCCGCAAACCACATCCGTAAACACAGCTTACCCGCAAACCACACCCGTCCACACAACTTACCCACAAACCACATCCGTACACACAACTTACCATCAGGACCCACCAATACAGACAGCTTACCTCGAGGACACACCTGTACACACAGCTTACCTTGAGGAGACACCTGTATACACAGCATACCCAGATGACACACCTGTACACATACAAAACGTCAGACATTCGTCCTCCAAGGGAAGGCATCGGTGTGACAATGGAACATTGCTGACCGATGAACCCGGCCAACCTTCCATGGAACAGATGCAGCCCGGCAGCCTGTACCACCGAGAAGCCAGAGCCAAAGAAATGACGTCATATGAGCAGAGAAAGTCACAACAGAGATTGTTGGAGGAGTCACATGTACGATGCAAAGAGCTAGAGTCACAACTGGCAAGCCTGGACCCCAGAGAGGAGTTTGATAAGTCAAAGTGTCAAAGAAGCCAGCCTCATTCTGTGGCCGTGGGCACCCCCAAAGAATATCGGTCCATGTGCACACAAAATGAGATCATGTACGATGAGAGTTTTTCCCTCTCTCGCGACCTTGGCATACAGGTAACGATCGAATCTTGTGAAAGAAAAGAAGATGGGACAAACAGAGAGATGATCCAGCCACAGAAGTCATCAGCTGACGACCGACCTTCCAGGAATGCTAGAACGAATGATACAGCCACCGCCGACAAACCCCGGAAGTTGTATATCCAGGCAGAACGACTCACGGGAGACCTGTCCGACTCGGAGTCGCTAGACTCTGAAGCCAATTACCTGCTGCACCAGCTGCAGATGGCACAGATGACCAAAAGGAAGGCAAACAGCCTCCTCAAACACGTGCAGAGTATCCTGGAGCAGAATGAGAAAGTCGGGGACAAACAAATCACCATCAGACGAGAGGCGGGCGAGAGTAAATTTGCAAATACCACAGAACAAGAGAGAGGGAAGCGCGGCGCTAGCGGGTACCACACTCAGCAAACCCTACACGTGGAGAGGACACCAAGTACAAGCAACATGTTTGTGGCCAGGCCGGGGGACAGGAGGAACATGGTCAGAGATACAGAAGTGAACAAGTCGCCAGAAGCAGACCACATCGCGCCAGGCTCCAGTCACGTGGAGGCGGGAGATCGGGGTCTGGTGCAAACGTTGGTCAACACGTGGGACAAACACCACCGGGCCGTGTGCCAGGAGAAGGCAACCACCAGGAGCAGCGCAGGCCCGCGTTCACAAACAAGAGCAGCGTCTACCAAGAGATGGTCCACGAGAGAAACGTGTGAGCGTAAAGAGATACCCGATCATGTGAACAAGCCAGACTGCCAGCCAAATAGAACCCCGGCTACGTGTGAACACCATCCCCCAACAAGCCAGCTGAAGATTCCCACTGAACGAGCCACACAGAAACGGAACGTAAGCCAGGATAGCAAGATGGCAGAAAAACGGGCGCGAGGACATTCCTTCGAAAGATCGCATCGTTCACAGAAACACGTGAAAGCTGACCATATACCAGGATTCACGGCGGCCCCAACAAACGCTGCCCACGACAGTACGAGCCCAGCCTCAGTCTCCCTGGATTCCATGTGTGACAATAACCAGCCGCCGGGCAGGCACCAGGAGAGCACCAGGTATGCACAAGAGGATGTTGCAGACAAGCGTGGAGCCTCGTTGCCGCGGAAGCTGAGGCACAAGCGACGAAGCAGTCCCGATGCTTACTCTTGCAAGGACGCTCTCAAGTCCAAATGGAAATTTGATGTGGATGTCAAGAGGATCAAAGCCAGGAGCTCTTCCATTAAGGATTCCTTGAGAGCTGCATGTCAGGTGGCAGAGGAATCAATGACAGCGGCAGCCCGAGTGGCTGAGGCTTTAAGTATAGTCATGAAAGCCAGTCTGATCTCTCCGCCCTCCTCCTCGTCCGTGGAGGACAAATACACAAGCAGAGATGAGAACAAGTCTCCACTGGCTAGATCCAGACGTGTGGACTCCACGACAGGCAGGTCTAAAACCAAGCCGACAGTTACTCACGCCCGATCCCCGGATGAGGCTTCACCGCGCAGTGAGCACGAGACCAGCGCCAGGCATAAAGTGCGAAAACTAGACAGAATTTCTGAGAAATCAGACAAGAAGAAGCGATCGTCACATAGTTATTCTACCTCTCAAGAGCGGTCATTTAGTCACAAGACATCGTTGTCGTCGCCCTTGCGACGGGACACGTTCTCTCGTAAGCCAAGACAGGGCCGAGCTAGCAACCACGAACTGGACACCAAATCACAAGCTCCCGAGTCCAGGGAAGTTCATTCAAAGAGTTCTGTAACACTCACAGAGTACAGCCCTAGGGCCTGGGGCGACTCCACGGGTGTCAGTAAGGATGTTCCTGATCAAACACAGCTGGTCAATGACCAGCAGATTATTGTTCAAGTTGCTTACACAAACTCCCCAGAGTGTACTCCCCCAGGGCAGCAGGCAGTGGACAGCAAAACCCAGGTGAAGCAATTGTTCACTCTGGACACATTTCCCAAGGATGACCAGAGCTGTGCTACACAGGACACTTTGGTCAGTTTTGATTCTGGAGAAATGCAAGACAGATGGAAAACAGGACAGGAAGGTGATTTCGTAACAGAGGATGCTCCATCAAAGCCACGCGGCATCGACAAGAAACACGGAGACGACTCGCCTGTAGGGTCGGAGTGTGAAGTGTCATCCAAGTTGACCGTGTCCAGGGAGGAGTGGACCATTCCCAACTCTTATTGCAGCTCAGCGAGGAAGATAGACAGCTACTTCACCCAGAAACCGCCGGTGATTGACCAGAACCTACAGAGCATCTCCCTATCTGCCAAGCAAATCATCCGCCGCCAGTTGGTGGGCTCCTGCGTGGATCCCGGATGTGCCGACAGCGCCGCCAGTGATTCTCTGGAGTCCAACTCCAACTTCAACCGATCAACAGCAGGCAAACAGCTGCACGTGAGCCTGGCACATAAAATAGAGCAGCAGCACAGGCAGAGGAGACTCAATACATTCATCATGAGCAAGTGCCGCGAAGAAATGGAGCTGTCGCAGATGGCCGACCCAGTCATCATATGGCAATGCGATGCTTCCCTAGAGTACGAAGCTGAGTGCTATCCTTCTGATACGAATGTCTTCCTGCAGCCAGACCGCGGCAAGCGGCGCTACCAGCACGACAGCCCACAGCCCGCATACCGCTGCATCAGCCGGTCACACGAGGAGAGCAACATGAGTCGCAGCTTTCACATACAAGACACGCTGGGAACATCATACCAGCTGCACGAGGAGGAAATCCTCCAGATCGAAGACTACTTTGAGAGTTCGTGCACCAACCCGGACCTGGGACCGTTCGTGGCCACTCTATGCTACACGGACCTGAGTTCTCCTGTCTCCAGTTGCTTCAACCTGCAGGATTATGGTGCTCTCAGTCCTGGCCCGCCTGACCACTCGGACACACCACCTCCAGCCCAAGTGGACATGTCGCAGCAAGTAGTGTTTGACCGGAAATACCCAGCACTGCAGCCTAGACCAGAAGGTCCGCCTTCAGAAGGCGGGGACACGCCCTTGTCGTATCGACCTTCTCACGGACACACCACCCCGGCACCAAAGCCCAGGGTCCGTAAGCTGCAGCAGTCTGACAGCGATGGATTCCCTTTGCCTGGAAGAACCGCGCAGATCACCAAGTTTAGTCCAATCTTCGAGGAGCTGTGTCCAGAAGGTAAGCTACTAGACGTGCGCCTGGTTTCAATGGCTTACCTTCTGAGTATCACGTGCCTACCTTCTGAGTATCACGTGCCTACCTTCTAGTTATCACCTGCCCACCTTCACACAGTCGCATTTGTTCTTTTACTCTATTCTGACTTTCCACTACATCAGCACCAAGCACTCATTGGGAGTTATGTCACTCTGTCCCACACATCGTGTCATGTGTTCTCTTACCTTTCACATTTGGTCAGACCACATTGAAGACATCTGGCTATTCCACTGGCCACTCAACCGTGTATTTAGCATCGTTGACTGACCACTCAACCGTTTATTTAGCATCGTTGACTGACCACTCAACCGTTTATTTAGCATCGTTGACTGGCCACTCAACCGTGTATTTAGCATCGTTGACTGACCACTCAACCGTGTATTTAGCATCGTTGACTGGCCACTCAACCGTTTATTTAGCATGGTTGACTGACCACTCAACCGTGTATTTAGCATCGTTGACTGACCACTCAACCGTTTATTTAGCATCGTTGACTGACCACTCAACCGTTTATTTAGCATCGTTGACTGGCCACTCAACCTTGTATTTAGCATCGTTGACTGGCCACTCAACCGTTTATTTAGCATCGTTGACTGGCCACTCAACCTTGTATTTAGCATCGTTGACTGACCACTCAACCTTGTATTTAGCATCGTTGACTGACCACTCAACCGTTTATTTAGCATCGTAGACTGGCCACTCAACCGTTTATTTAGTATCGTAGACTCGCCACTCAACCGTGTATTTAGCATCGTTAACTGGCCACTCAACCGTTTATTTAGCATCGTTGACTGGCCACTCAACCTTGTATTTAGCATCGTTGACTGGCCACTCAACCTTGTATTTAGCATCGTCGACTGGCCACTCAACCGTTTATTTAGCATCGTAGACGCCACTCGACCGTGTATTTAGTATCGTAGACTCGCCACTCAACCGTGTATTTAGCATCGTAGACTGGCCACTCAACCGTTTATTTAGTATCGTAGACTCGCCACTCAACCGTGTATTTAGCATCGTTGACTGGCCACTCAACCGTTTATTTAGCATCGTTGACTGGCCACTCAACCTTGTATTTAGCATCGTTGACTGGCCACTCAACCTTGTATTTAGCATCGTTGACTGGCCACTCAACCGTTTATTTAGCATCGTAGACTGGCCACTCGACCGTGTATTTAGTATCGTAGACTCGCCACTCAACCGTGTATTTAGCATCGTAGACTGGCCACTCAACCGTTTATTTAGTATCGTAGACTCGCCACTCAACCGTGTATTTAGCATCGTTTGCTGAATACACCCTAGGTTTGTTTTATAGTGGTAATTTACCCCTCTGCTCATTTGCTGCCAAACCTGGGGTTAATAAAGCTGAGACAGTTCTCTGTCTTCTGTCTCAGTAGTCCTCTTTCTTATATCTGTGTAGTCCTCTTTCTTCTAGCTCTGTAGTCCTCTTTCTTATATCTGTGTAGTCCTCTTTCTTCTATCTCTGTACTCCTCTTTCTCCCGTGTGTATATAAACCCCTGTTACCCCGGGAAGGTGAACCCGGTCAACAAATGCCCGCAGAAGTCGGATGTGTCGGCCTAGCGGCACAAGAACGCAGCTCTGCTGCAAACAGGCACAACGCAATCACGTCCGAAAAAAACAACTCCGGATGAAAGCAGAAGAAGTAGAAGAAACCCCTGTTATATATCTCTGTAGTCCTCTTTCTTTAGAGTTTCTGCATACCCCCGTCGTCTATCTCTGTAGTCATCTTTATTCTGTGTTTCTGCATATCCCCGTCGTCTATCTCTGTGGTCCTCTTTCTTCTGTATTTATACATACCCTGTCTTCTATCTCTGTAATCTCTTTCTTCTGTATTTATACATACCCTGTCTTCTATCTCTGTAATCTCTTTCTTCTGTATTTATACATACCCTGTCTTCTATCTCTGTAATCTCTTTCTTCTGTATTTATACATACCCTGTCTTCTATCTCTGTAATCTCTTTCTTATGTATTTATACATACCCTGTCTTCTATCTCTGTAATCTCTTTCTTCTGTATTTATACATACTCTGTCTTGTATCTCTGTAATCTCTTTCTTCTGTATTTATACATACCCTGTCTTCTATCTCTGTAATCCTCTTTCTTCTGTGTTTCTAAAAAGCCCTGTCTTTCATCTCTGTAATCCTCTTTCTTCTGTGTTTCTACGCACCCTTGTCTGCTATCTCTGTAGTCCTCTCACTTCTGCCTCTGTTTAGTCCAGTGCAGCTTCTTGTCGTCTGTCTTTGCTATTCCTGGGACTAAAACTATGCTGTAGATTGTATTGTGTGTCAGTCCGTCATTGGGCGTGGCTGGCTGCAACTAAAACTATGCTGTAAATTGTATTGTGTGTCTACTTGTCATTGGGCGTGGCTGGCTGCAACTAAAACTATGCTGTAAATTGTATTGTGTGTCTTCTTGTCATTGGGCGTGGCTGGCTGCAACTAAAACTATGCTGTAAATTGTATTGTGTGTCTACTTGTCATTGGGCGTGGCTGGCTGCAACTAAAACTATGCTGTAAATTGTATTGTGTGTCTTCTTGTCATTGGGCGTCGCTGGCTGCAACTAAAACTATGCTGTAAATTGTATTGTGTGTCTTCTTGTCATTGGGCGTGGCTGGCTGCGACTAAAACTATGCACGATAGACACTATGTCAGAAGTTGACAGCACCGTAGACAACAGGCCAGATGTTGACAGCATCATAGACAACAGGACAGACGTTGACAGCACCATAGACAATTGACAGCACCATAGACTATTGACAGCACCATAGACAACGGATCAGAAGTTGACAGCACCATAAGCAACATGTAAGAAATTGACAGCACTATAGGCAATAGGTCAGAAGTTGACAGCACTATAGACAACAGGCCAGAAGCTGACCGCAACAGAGACAATTGACAGCACCAGTAGACAACGGGTCAGAAGTTTAAATCACTATGGACAACGAGTCAGAAGTTGACTGCACCATAGACAACGGGTCAGAAGTTGAAAGCACCATAGACAACGGGTCAGAAGTTGACTGCACCATAGACAACGGGTCAGAAGTTGAAAGCACCATAGACAACGGGTCAGAAGTTGAAAGCACCATAGACAACGGGTCAGAAGTTGACTGCACCATAGACAACGGGTCAGAAGTTGAAAGCACCATAGACAACGGGTCAGAAGTTGACAACGCCATAGACAACGGGTCAGAAATTGACAGCACCACAGACAACAGGTCAGAAGTTGACAACGCCATAGACAACGGGTCAGAAGTTGACAGCACCACAGACAATTGACAGCACCACAGACAATTGACAGCACCACAGACAATTGACAGCACCACAGACAACGGGTCAGAAGTTGACAACGCCATAGACAACGGGTCAGAAGTTGACTGCACCATAGACAACGGGTCAGAAGTTGACAGAACCGTAGACAATTGACATCACCACAGACATTTGACAGCACCATAGTCAACGGGTCAGAAGTTGACAGCACCACAGACAACGGGTCAGAAGTTGACAGCACGACAGACAATTGATAGCACCATAGACAACGGGTCAGAAGTTGACAGCACCATAGACAATTGATAGCACCATAGACAACGGGTCAGAAAGAAAGGTAGACGTAGTCTAGAGCCCTCTAAGCAATGGCTGTATATTACAGTACGGCAACACGGCGCGCACAGACTATATATTACAGCATAGTTACACGGCGCGCACAGACTATATATTACAGCATAGTTACACGGCGCGCACAGACTGTATATTACAGCACGGCCACACGGCGCGCGCAGACTATATATTACAGCACGGCCACACGGCGCGTACAGACTGTATATTACAGCACGGCCACACGGCGCGCACAGACACTATATTACAGCACGGTCACACGGCGCGCACAGACTGTATATTACCACACGGCGCGCACAGACTGTATATTACAGCATGGCCACACGGCGCGCACAGACTGTATATTACCACACGGCGCGCACAGTCTGTATATTATAACATGGCCACACGGCGCGCACAGACTGTATATTACAGCATGGCAACAAGGCGCGCACAGACTGTATATTACAGCATGGCAACAAGGCGCGCACAGACTGTATATTACAGCATGGAACAAGGCGCTCACAGACTGTATATTACAGCATGGCAACAAGGCGCGCACAGACTGTATATTACAGCACGGCCACACGGCGCGCACAGACTGTATATTACAGCACGGCCACACGGCGCGCACAGACTGTATATTACAGCACGGCCACACGGCGCGCACAGACTATATATTACAGCACGGCCACACGGCGCGCACAGACTATATATTACAGCACGGCCACAAGGCGCGCACAGACTGTATATTACAGCATGGCAACAAGGCGCGCACAGACTGTATATTACAGACAGCTGCTGGGTGAGTGATTTTGTTGGTATATGTGGAGCCACTAGTCCCAGTCCACGTGTGTGTGTGTGTCTGCACTCATCAGCTGGTCGAGGTCTAGGGTACGTGCGGGCGTATCGGTCTCAAACCTGTCACTTTCACGATGAGGCTGGAAAGTTCTAGCGACTGAACCATACCAACTTTCAACTTTCATCTGACAAATATGGCTGACTGTAATTTTAGTTTGTTTCTCTGTGCCCTCCCAGAGGTTGCTTACAGTAATCTTGGCACTTACCAAATGTGTCCTGATGTGAAAGAACGACCTCAAAACAGCAACAACAACAACAGCAACAACAACAACAGCAACAACAACAACAGCGATTTCAACGAGGTTGCTGTCTGCAAGAGTGTGTCAAGTGCGCCCACCAGGACAACTCGCCCGGCGCCTGCTGCAAGTTCGGACCAGGTCGCAGCAGCTGTCGTCACATCCCGTGGGAACACATCCCGATCAACAAGAGCCCAACCTTCCCGGCGTGGCTTGTGTGGCAGTGACGAGTTGAGCTTGGCTGCTTCTTTAGAGCGTCTCACGTGGCCGCCTGTGAGCGGGAGCGCCAGGGAAAGAGATGAGTGCGTCTGGAATGTGCATCACTGCTTGAACGATGTCTGGGGCCACCCACCACCATTGTGGATGTAAGTAACTGCTTTAGTTTCAGTGTCATAGTTGTTAGAGTTTGTCACTTCCGTTAGAGTTTATCTTTGACGTTAGAGTTTGTCACTTCCATTAGAGCTTTCTTTGACGTTAGAGTTTGTCACAGACATTAGAGTTTATCACCAACGTTGGAGTTTGTCACCTACGTTTGAATTTGTTATTGCTGTTAGAGTTTGTCACCTACGTTAGAGTTTGTCATTGCCATTAGAGATTGTCATTGTCGTTAGAGTTTGACATTGACGTTAGAGTTTGTCACCAACGCTAGAGTTTGCAACCAACGTTAGAGTTTGTCATTGTCGTTAGAGTTTGTCACCTACGTTAGAGTTTGTTAATGCTATTAGTTTGTCACCTACGTTAGAGTTTGTCATTGCCATTAGAGTTTGTCACTTAAGTTAGAGTTTGTCATTGCCATTAGAGTTTGTCATTGCCGTTAGAGTTTGTCACCTACGTTAGAGTTTCTCATTGACGTTAGAGTTTAGTCATTGACGTTAGAGTTTCTCACATACGTTAAAGTTTGTAGTTGCTATTAGAGTTTGTCGCCTACGTTAGAGTTTGTCATTGGCGTTAGAGTTTGTCACCTACGTTAGAGTTTAGTCATTAAAGTTAGAGTTTGTCAATGCCTCTAGAGTTTCTTACCAACGTTAGAGTATGTCACTAATGTTACAAGTTTGTCACCAACGTTAGAGTTTGTCATTGATGGAGTTTGTCACCAGTGTTAGAGTTTGTCATTGATGTTAGAGTTTTTCACCGACGTTAGAGTTTGTCACCAGTGTTAAAGTTTGTCATTGATGTTGGAGTTTGTCACCAGTGTAAGAGTTTGTCACCAGTGTTAGAGTTTGTCACCAGTGTTAAAGTTTGTCATTGATGTTGGAGTTTGCCACCAGTGTTAGAGTTTGTCACCGATGTTAGAGTTTGTCACCAGTGTTAAAGTTTGTCATTGATGTTAGAGTTTTTCACCGACGTTAGAGTTTGTCACCAACGTTGGAGTTTGTCACCGATGTTAGAGTTTGTCACCAGTGTTAGAGTTTGTCACCAGTGTTAGAGTTTGTCACCAACGTTAGAGTTTGTCACCAACGTTAGAGTTTGTCACCGACGTTAGAGTTTGTCATTGACATTGGAGTTTGCCACTTAGTTAGAATTTATAACGAACGTTACAGTTTGTCACTTAGAGTTTGCACTTGCAGAACCGATAAACTTGTGGTCCAGCTGATAGGTTACCTTCATGTAATGGTATTCGGTTAAGCCCTAGTCATTCGGTTAAGCCCTAGTACATTTGATAGAGAACTTGTACACATCTCATCTCTATAGAGAGTTGCCCACATGTACACAACGCATCTCTATAGAGAGTTGCCCACATGTACACAACGCATCTCTATAGAGAGTTGCCCACATGTACACAACGCATCTCTATAGGGAATTGCCCACTTGTACACAACTCATCTCTATAGAAAGTTGCCTATCTGTACAATCTTAACTTTATAGTGATTTACCCTTTTGTACACATCTAATCTCTATAGAGAATTGCCCACTTGTGCACATCTAATCTCTATAGAGAGTAGCCCACTTTTACACATCTCATCTCTGTAGAGAGTTGCCCACTTGTACACATCTCATCTCTGTAGAGAATTGCCCACATGTACACATCTTATCTCTATAGAGAGTTGCCCACTTGTACACATCTCATCTCTGTAGAGAATTGCCCACTTGTACACATATCATCTATAGAGAATTGCCCACTTGTACACATATCATCTCTATAGAGAATTGCCCACTTGTACACATCTAATATCTGTAGAGAATTGCCCACTTGTACACATATCATCTCTATAGAGAATTGCCCACTTGTATACATCTAATCTCTGTAGAGAGTTGCCCACTTGTACACATCTTATCTCTATAGAGAGTTGCCCACATGTACACATCTTATATCTATAGATAGTTACCCACGTGTACACATCTTATCTCTATATATAGTTACCCACGTGTACACATCTCATATCTGTAGAGAGTTGACCACGTGTTGAGATCTTATGTCTATAGAGAGTTGCCCACTTGTACACATCTCATGTCTACAGAGAGTTGCCCACAAGTACACATCTCATGTCTATAGGGAGTTGCCCACTTGTACACATCTCATGTCTATAGACAGTTGCCCACAGTGACAGCCTGACTGGTGGCCGGATTGTCTGGTCACTGACCTAGATTGGACATCCTGACTGGTGGCCAGATTGTCTGGTCACTGATCTAGTGTGGACAACCTAAATTTGAATCATCACCCAGACACACAAACAGACGTGGAGATAGACAGACAGGCACACAGACAGATTGACATGTAAATAGACAGGCACACAGACGGACGGACAGACAGACAGACACACGGACGAATGGACTCCGAACATACACTGGGTCGGACACACAGACAGACAGACAGACACTGAAGCCAATACATGAACACAACAGACAGCATATATTTGGGGACATGTATATGTGTATTTCAGACTCTAGAGCCGGCCGTCGTCTGCAGATCCCAGCTGCTTAATTGTTGTTGTGTACACTTTGGAAGCGATCAACAGTATCCGCCTGTCCTAGACAGGTCACTGGGAGTCAGCTTTGTTTGGCCAACAAAGTACTATCGAATACACGGCACCACCGCCACTTCGTTATTTATGCCAGATTTCTTGACAACATCGATCATGCTTTACAAGAAACAACAATATCGTTTCGTATTTGGCCTCCCAGAGACACGTGTGCGCCAGTGTGTATGTATATTTGTAGCAGCCATCTCAGGGTGAGCGTGTTCTTAGCAGCAACACATCCATGCCGTGGTTGTGTCACTCCACTCACCAAATGTTAGCAAAAATATCAATGTAAGACGCCATGATCTCTACACACACGCCCTGTCCAATAACGTAGAAACATGCCGGATATCTACACACACACGCCCTGTCCAATAACGTAGAAACATGCCGGATCTGCACACGTCAACGAACTGCTGATATACACCGCCTGTTTCACACACATAGACACGGTTGTATGTATGATTACACGTATATAAAGTACAGTTCACCCCTATATGTGCCACATATACACAATACTCTGTATAATTGCAAGTTTATAAAGTATAATTTCTCCCTATATGTGCCACATAGACACGGTATAGACTAAAATATGACACATAACACACATTCACTCAAATAAGCAACATACCACAATGTTATACAGATATACAGCATATCACAATATTATACAGATATGCAACATACCACACATTTTCACAAATAAATAAAATACTATGCATTTACACACATATGAATATACCACACATTTACACAAATATGCAACATACGACACATTTACACACATATGCATCAAACCACACATTTACACAAATATGCAAACAAGCACACATTCAGTAACTTGCGGTGTGTGGACGTGACATCCAAGCAGCAACTATAGTGATCACACAGACATGTGTGTAGTGCTGGTAGACGTGTGTGTGTGTGGTTCTGTGAGACGTGTGTGTGTGATGCTGGGAGACGTGTGTGTGTGTGGTTCTGGGAGACGTGTGTGGGCGGTGTACGGAGACGTGTGTGTGTGTGTGGTGCTGTGAAACACATGTGTGGTGCTGGGAGACAAGTGTGTGGTGCTGTGAGACACGTGTGTGGTGCTGGAAGACAAGTGTGTGGTACTGAGAGACAAGTGTGTGATTCTGGGAGAGACGTGTGTGGTACTGGGAGTCGTGTGTGGTGCTGGGAGGCGTGTGTGGTGCTGGGAAGCGTGTGTTTGTGGTGCTGGGAGACACGCGTGTGTTGCTGGGAGACGTGTGTATAATGCTTTGAGAGAAGTGTGTGGTGCTGGAAGGCGTGTGTGGTGCCGGGAGGCGTGTATGTGATGCTGGGAGACGTATGTGTGTGATGCTGGGAGACGTGTGTGTGTGTGGTGCTGGGAGACGTGTGTGTGTATGTGTGATGCTGGGAGACGTGTGTGTGTTGTGCTGGGAGACGTGTGTGTGATGATGGGAGACGTGTATGTGTGATGCTGGGAGACGTTTGTGTGTGTGGTGCTGGGAGACGTGTGTGTGTTGCTGGGAGACGTGTGTGTGTGTGATGCTGGGAGTCGTGTGTGTGTGTGGTGCTGGGAGACGTGTGTGTGTGCGTGTGATGCTGGGTGACGTGTGTGTGTGTGTGGTGCTGGGAGACGTGTGTGTGGTGCTGGGAGACGTGTGTGTGATGCTGGGAGACGTGTGTTTGTGTGATGATGGGAGACGTGTGTGTGGTGCTGGGAGATAAGTACGTATGGTGCTGGGAGACAAGTGTGTGGTGCTGGGAGATGTGTGTGTTGTGATGGGAGACGTGTGAGTGGTGCTAGGAGACATGTATGTGTGTGGTCCTTGGAAACGTGTGTGTGGTGTTGGGAGACGTGTGTGTGTGGTGCTGGGAGACAAGTGTGTGTGTGTGTGTGGTGCTGGGAGACGTGTGTGTTTGGTGCTGGGAGACTTGTGTGTGTGGTTCTGGGAGACGTGTGTGTGTGTGGTGCTGGGAGACGTGTGTGTGTGCGTGTGATGCTGGGTGACGTGTGTGTGTGTGTGGTGCTGGGAGACGTGTGTGTGGTGCTGGGAGACGTGTGTGTGATGCTGGGAGACGTGTGTTTGTGTGATGATGGGAGACGTGTGTGTGGTGCTGGGAGATAAGTACGTATGGTGCTGGGAGACAAGTGTGTGGTGCTGGGAGATGTGTGTGTTGTGATGGGAGACGTGTGAGTGGTGCTAGGAGACATGTATGTGTGTGGTCCTTGGAAACGTGTGTGTGGTGTTGGGAGACGTGTGTGTGTGGTGCTGGGAGACAAGTGTGTGTGTGTGTGTGGTGCTGGGAGACGTGTGTGTTTGGTGCTGGGAGACTTGTGTGTGTGGTTCTGGGAGACGTGTGTGTGTATAGTGCTGGGTGACGTGTGTGTGGTGTTGTGTGACACGTGTGTGGTGCTGGGAGACACGTGTGTGGTGCTGGGAGACACGTGTGTGGTGCTGTGAGACAAGTGTGTGGTGCTGGGAGACAAGTGTGTGGTGCTGGAAGATCCGCGTGGAGTGCTGGGAGACAAGTGTGTGTGGTGGTGCCGGGAGACACGTGTGTGGTGCTGGGAGACGTGTGTGGTGCTGGGAGAGAAGTGTGTGGTGCTGGGAGGCGTGTGTGTGGTGCTGGGAGACAAATGTGTGTGTGGTGCTGGGAGACAAATGTGTGTGTGTGGTGCTGGGAGACAAGTGTGTGTGGTGCTAGGAGGCATGTGTGTGGTGCTGGGAGACAAGTGTGTATGGTGCTGGGAGACAAGTGTGTGTGGTGCTGGGAGACAGGTGTGTGTGTGGTGCTGGGAGAGAAGTGTGCGTGCTGCTGGGAGACAATTGTGTGTGGTGCTGGGAGACAAGTGTGTGGTGCTGGGAGACAAGTGTGTGGTGCTGGGAGACAAGTGTATGGTGCTGGGAGACGTGTGCGTGGTGCTGGAAGAGAAGTGTATGGTGCTGGGAGACGTGTGTGGTGCTGGAAGAGATGTGTGTGATGCTGGAAGAGAAGTGTGTGGTGCTGGGAGAGATGTGTGTGGTGCTGGGAGACGTGTGTGGTGCTGGGAGGTTTCTGTGTGGTGCTGGGAGACTTGTGAGTATGGTGCTGGGAGCCAAGTGTATGTGTGGTGCTGGAAGACGTGTGTGTGGTGCTAGGGGGAATTGTGAAGTGTTATTCCCATTCACAGGAGATGGCTAAGACCTGTGCTGGAGAGAAAATAGCTACACACTGCATAGAAATATAACAACTATGGTACAACCGCACAACATATAAATATAACACACATAGTACATAAACACAACAAAGAAATATAACACACATGGTACATGAACACAACATAAACACAGAGCTAGCAGTACATGAACACAACATAGATAACTGGCAGTGCATGAACACAACATAGATAACTGGCAGTGCATGAACACAACATAGATAGATAACTGGCAGTGCATGAACACAACATAGATAGATAACTGGCAGTACATGAACACAACATAGATAGATAACTGGCAGTACATGAATATAGCATAGATAGATAACTGGCAGTACATGAATATAGCATAGATAGATAACTGGCAGTACATGAACATAGCATAGATAGATAACTGGCAGTACATGAACACAACATAGATAGATAACTGGCAGTACACGAACATAGCATAGATAGATAACTGGCAGTACATGAATATAGCATAGATAGATAACTGGCAGTACATGAACACAACATAGATAGATAACTGGCAGTACATGAATATAGCATAGATAGATAACTGGCAGTGCATGAACACAACATAGATAGATAACTGGCAGTACACGAACATAGCATAGATAGATAACTGGCAGTACATGAATATAGCATAGATAGATAACTGGCAGTACATGAATATAGCATAGATAGATAACTGGCAGTACATGAACATAGCATAGATAGATAACTGGCAGTACATGAACACAACATAGATAGATAACTGGCAGTACATGAAGATAGCATAGATAGATAACTGGCAGTACATGAACACAACATAGATAGATAACTGGCAGTACATGAACACAACATAGATAGATAACTGGCAGTACATGAACATAGCATAGATAGATAACTGGCAGTACATGAACATAGCATAGATAGATAACTGGCAGTACATGAACACAACATAGATAGATAACTGGCAGTACATGAACATAGCATAGATAGATAACTGGCAGTACATGAATATAGCATAGATAGATAACTGGCAGTACATGAACACAACATAGATAGATAACTGGCAGTACATGAACATAGCATAGATAGATAACTGGCAGTACATGAACACAACATAGATAGATAACTGGCAGTACATGAACATAGCATAGATAGATAACTGGCAGTACATGAATATAGCATAGATAGATAACTGGCAGTACATGAACACAACATAGATAGATAACTGGCAGTACATGAACATAGCATAGATAGATAACTGGCAGTACATGAACATAGCATAGATAGATAACTGGCAGTACATGAACACAACATAGATAGATAACTGGCAGTACATGAATATAGCATAGATAGATAACTGGCAGTACATGAACATAGCATAGATAGATAACTGGCAGTACATGAACATAGCATAGATAGATAACTGGCAGTACATGAACATAGCATAGATAGATAACTGGCAGTACATGAACACAACATAGATAGATAACTGGCAGTACATGAACATAGCATAGATAGATAACTGGCAGTACATGAATATAGCATAGATAGATAACTGGCAGTACATGAATATAGCATAGATAGATAACTGGCAGTACATGAACATAGCATAGATAGATAACTGGCAGTACATGAACACAACATAGATAGATAACTGGCAGTGCATGAACACAACATAGATAGATAACTGGCAGTGCATGAACATAGCATAGATAGATAACTGGCAGTACATGAACATAGCATAGACAGATAATTGGCAGTACATGAACATAGCATAGATAGATAACTGGCAGTACATGAACACAGCATAGACAGATAACTTGTGCCGATGATCGAGTGGATATTGTCATCATCGCTAGAACTCTTGGCGTGCCGGAAGTCAGACATCTTGAACTTCCAGTCGTCGCAATGTTCTCAATGTTTTATATACAGAAAATGTATAATAAAAAAGGAAAGAAAAATGATGTAATAATAAATATAATGTGTTCTGTGTGTTTACTGCATTTGTGTTGGGCAGTTCCTAGTATTCAGTATTCGTATTTGACACATTGGCTGCCATATTTATGTCATCTGTTCTCGAGTTATCATTAATTCAATGTTTATATTTGAAACACTGGATGCCATGTTCATACCATCTGTTCTCGTGATCATTAATTCAATGTTCATATTTGACACACTAAATGCCATGTTTATGTCATCTTGGTGTCCTGAATCAATTCAAGCTAATTCAAGTTGGTGATGTTTCGGCCAGGCCAACACGCCCCAGCTCACATCGCACCATGTTTTTAGCTGTGCCCCTGCCTCTTGCACCGCCGGTCTTTCCAGTCGTCATGATGGTCCCAGTGCCTCTCCTGTCATCACATGACTCTTATAGTCCACGCCGTGTAGCGTTGGCGATCATGTCTATCCACGGCCTTTTGTCTCGTGTACTGCCAATCTTCTTATAGTCCATGCCGTGTGGCGTTGGTGATCATGTCTGTCCACAGTCTTCTGTCTCTCGTGTACTGCCAGTCTGCTTACAATACATACTCTCTGGCGTTGGTTCATGCCTGTCCATGGCTTTCTGTCTTGTGTAGTACCAGTCATTTCTGATATCGACATTCCTCTATGCCATGAAGTCAAATTGTCCAGCATCTCCCCCTCCCCGACTTGTTTTCTCTTAATCCAGCCTTCCCTTTATGACGACATGCTCCAACAATAAGATGTACAGATGAGAGAAGTAACGACTGCAGCAGGATATAACAGTAAGATGTAGAGATGACAGAAGTAACGACTGCAGCAGGATATAACAATAATATTTTGAGATGAGAGAAGTAACGACCACAGCAGGAAATAACAATAAGATGTAGAGATGAGAGAAGTAACGACCACAGCAGGATATAACAATAAGATGTAGAGATGAGAGAAGTAACGACCACAGCAGGATATAACAATAAGATGTAGAGATGAGAGAAGTAACGACCACAGCAGGATATAACAATAATATGTAGAGGTGAGAGAAGTAACGACTGCAGCAGGATATAACAATAATATTTTGAGATGAGAGAAGTAACGACCACAGCAGGATATAACAATAAGATGTAGAGATGAGAGAAGTAGCGACCACAGCAGGATATAACAATAATATGTAGAGATGAGAGAAGTAACGACCACAGCAGGATATAACAATAAGATGTAGAGGTGAGAGAAGTAACGACTGCAGCAGAATATAACAATAATATTTTGAGGTGAGAGAAGAAACGACCACAGCAGGATATAACAATAAGATGTAGAGATGAGAGAAGTAACGACCACAGCAGGATATAACAATAAGATGTAGAGATGAGAGAAGTAACGACCACAACAGGATATAACAATAATATGTAGAGGTGAGAGAAGTAACGACTGCAGCAGGATATAACAATAATATTTTGAGATGAGAGAAGTAACGACCACAGCAGGATATAACAATAAGATGTAGAGATGAGAGAAGTAACGACCACAGCAGGATATAACAATAATATTTTGAGATGAGAGAAGTAACGTCCACAGCAGGATATAACAATAAGATGTAGAGATGAGAGAAGTAACGACCACAGCAGGATATAACAATAATATGTAGAGATGAGAGAAGTAACGTCCACAGCAGGATATAACAATAATATTTTGAGATGAGAGAAGTAACGACCACAGCAGGATATAACAATAAGATGTAGAGATGAGAGAAGTAACGACCACAGCAGGATATAACAATAAGATGTAGAGATGAGAGAAGTAACGACCACAGCAGGATATAACAATAAGATGTAGAGATGAGAGAAGTAACGACTGCAGCAGGATATAACAATAAGATGTAGAGATGAGAGAAGTAACGACTGCAGCAGGATATAACAATAAGATGTAGAGATGAGAGAAGTAACGACCACAGCAGGATATAACAATAAGATGTAGAGATGAGAGAAGTAACGACCACAGCAGGATAAATAATAATATGTAGAGATGAGAGGAGTAACGACTACAGCAGGATATAACAATAATATGTAGAGATGAGAGAAGTAACGACTGCAGCAGGATATAACAATAAGATGTTGCGATGAGAGAAGTAACGACTGCAGCAGGATATAACAATAATATGTAGAGATGAGAGAAGTAACGACTGCAGCAGGATATAACAATAAGATGTTGAGATGAGAGAAGTAAGGACTGCAGCAGGATATAACAATAATATGTACAAATGAGAGAAGTAACGACCACAGCAGGATATAACAATAAGATGTAGAGATGAGAGAAGTAACGACCACAGCAGGATATAACAATAATATTTTGAGATGAGAGAAGTAACGTCCACAGCAGGATATAACAATAAGATGTAGAGATGAGAGAAGTAACGACCACAGCAGGATATAACAATAATATGTAGAGATGAGAGAAGTAACGTCCACAGCAGGATATAACAATAATATTTTGAGATGAGAGAAGTAACGACCACAGCAGGATATAACAATAAGATGTAGAGATGAGAGAAGTAACGACCACAGCAGGATATAACAATAAGATGTAGAGATGAGAGAAGTAACGACCACAGCAGGATATAACAATAAGATGTAGAGATGAGAGAAGTAACGACTGCAGCAGGATATAACAATAAGATGTAGAGATGAGAGAAGTAACGACTGCAGCAGGATATAACAATAAGATGTAGAGATGAGAGAAGTAACGACCACAGCAGGATATAACAATAAGATGTAGAGATGAGAGAAGTAACGACCACAGCAGGATAAATAATAATATGTAGAGATGAGAGGAGTAACGACTACAGCAGGATATAACAATAATATGTAGAGATGAGAGAAGTAACGACTGCAGCAGGATATAACAATAAGATGTTGCGATGAGAGAAGTAACGACTGCAGCAGGATATAACAATAATATGTAGAGATGAGAGAAGTAACGACTGCAGCAGGATATAACAATAAGATGTTGAGATGAGAGAAGTAAGGACTGCAGCAGGATATAACAATAATATGTACAAATGAGAGAAGTAACGACTGCAGCAGGATATAACAATAAGATGTAGAGATAAGTGAAGTAACGACCACAGCAGAATACAACAATAAAATGTACAGATGTATGACTGGTGGATCCTCGCCATGCAGGTAGATACTCTCCGACTTCGGAGGAGCAGTGAACTTAAATTGTATGATGAGTCTGGTATTGAAGACTTTAGATTCTCTATTTCTGATTTAAAAAAACAAAAACAACAACAACTGAAATCATCGCATGTTATAGAATTTGGTATTGCTGATTCTGAAGGGCGTTTCTTATTGGTTACCAAGTTAATAGCCTTCCATATATTTGTCCTGTTTGAATTATCGACAATCAAGTTTATAAAATGATCTTTTTTTTATCCTACGAATTTCATATTTAACTTTATTCCTTAGTCTGCGGTAATTGACGAAGTCTTTATTTTTGTGTGCTGTATCTCGCTCTCTCATGCTTGCTTGCTTGCTTGTGTTCGTTGGCTTGAGCTCCAACGCGAAGTCCTGTATGTCGGATGAAGACATCCTGTTGTCCAACATCAGTGTGATGTCATACAGGACCTGAGTTTTGCGTGAGTATCCGTTGTCCCATGTCTGGCTTATTGGTGTGCAGACTGGTGGTTCCTCGCCGTACAGGCAGACACTCTCCGACTTCGGAGGAATCGGCGATCCTACTGACCTTAGCCAGGACCCCGAAAGGACCTGTTGCCCAGGACGCTCGACGAGGACGCGTCAATAGGTCTTGGCCAGTATATAACCCGGCCCTGGTGCCTTGGAAACACCTCTGCGCCCCTCTCTCTCATAATATCCAGAACTTCACGAGTGACCCATGGGGATTTCTGTTGATTTTTGACTCGAACGTCTTTGACTGGCACGTGTTTATCGAACACATTGTTGACTGTCTTCTTCCAGAAAGCTAATGCATCGTCCGGGTCAGGAAGTTTGTAAATATGATCAAGAGCTTTTTTTTTTTTAGTCTTGCAAAAAAAAAAAAAAAAAAAATAAAAAATCTTGGTTAAATGCTTTAAAATTTCTAAATTTAGTACTTAAATGTTTATTAAGAGTTTTGAACCCAATTTTTGACCATGTACAACATACTGAGTAATAGTCACTAACTGTACTAACAGGAACAGAACATTCAATAGTATTATTTGGACATATGATCAATTATAGTTGAGGAGGCGTCTGCAACCCTTGTGGGACGGTTTATTAGTTGTTTGAAATTGTAAGATAGAATGATATCGTCCCAAGTCTGGTTGGATTTACTATTATCTATGTTGAAGTCACATAGAATATAATTTCTCTACCTGCTGTAAACACTCTATCCATCATTGTAGTGAAGCAGTCATACCAGTTTACCCGGCACAAGGATTCCTATATAGGTATCCAATGAGAAACTGTTGGCTGACTAATGAGAGAAGTAACGGCTACAGCAAGAGATAATAATACGATGTACAGAAACGGAACAGAATAATGATGAGCAACAAGCCAAGAGCACACGCTCACGAGATTGCACGGTGCGCACACGATTGCACCTCAAGCGCCACTATTGGTGACGTCATCAAAGAGGTCGTCCAGGGATCTACATGCTGTCCATGATTTGCAGCAACTTGTATTCGTGTCCACATCTCGTACAGCAATCTTTGGTGACAATGTCCGTCTCAGTCCAGCCGACCTGTGGGAGAAGCTGGCCCCCGCTGGAGTAGGCGAGCATGCCGGCATGGAGCGGCAGGCTGGCCCAGGCATGCTGGGCTACAGTGGCAGCACAGATGTGCTTGTGGAGGAAGCCAACACCTGCAGTCAGACTGAGTCTGACACCGCAGACCCGCGGCTGCAGCAGCAGTTAGCCGTGGCTGTAGAAACCGTGGTGGCGTCTCACCTCACAGCCGCGCTGAAGCAGTCTCCCTCCCGAGGTAGGTGGAATGCCCTCTTTCACACGCGAGGTAGGTGGAATGTCCTCTCTCACACGCGAGGTAGGTGGAATGCCCTCTTTCACACGCGAGGTAGGTGGAATGTCCTCTCTCACACGCGAGGTAGGTGGAATGCCCTCTTTCACACGCGAGGTAGGTGGAATGTCCTCTCTCACACGCGAGGTAGGTGGAATGTCCTCTCTCACACGCAAGGTAGGTGGAATGTCCTCTCTCACACGCGAGGTAGGTGGAATGTCCTCTCTCACACGCGAGGTAGGTGGAATGTCCTCTTTCACACGCGAGGTAGGTGGAATGCCCTCTTTCACACGCGAGGTAGGTGGAATGTCCTCTCTCACACGCGAGGTAGGTGGAATGTCCTCTCTCACACGCAAGGTAGGTGGAATGTCCTCTCTCACACTCGAGGTAGGTGGAATGCCCTCTTTCACACGCGAGGTAGGTGGAATGTCCTCTCTCACACGCGAGGTAGGTGGAATGTCCTCTCTCACACGCAAGGTAGGTGGAATGTCCTCTCTCACACGCGAGGTAGGTGGAATGTCCTCTCTCACACGCGAGGTAGGTGGAATGTCCTCTCTCGCACGCGAGGTAGGTGGAATGTCCTCTCTCATACGCAAGGTAGGTGGAATGTCCTCTCTCACACGCGACGTAGGTGGAATGTCCTCTCTCACCGCGATTTAGGTGGAATGTCCTCTTCTCACACGCGAGGAAGGTGGAATGTCCTCTCTCACACGAGGTAGGTGGAATGTCCTCTCTCATACGCGAGGTAGGTGGAATGTCCTCTCTGACACGGGAGGTAGGTGGAATGTCCTCTCTCACACACAAGGTAGGTGGAATATCCTCTCTCAAACGAGGTAGGTGAAATGTCTTCTCTTACACGCGAGGTAGTTGAAATGTCCTGTCATAAAACGAGGTAGGTGGAATGTCCTCTCACACACGAGGCAGGTGGAATGTACTCTCTCACACGATGACATATGGAATGTCCTCTCTCATAAAACGAGGTAGATAGAATGTCCTCTCACACACGAGGTAGGTGGAATGTTCTCTCTCTCAAGCGAGGTAGGTGGAATGTCCTCTCACACTCGAGGGACAGTGGAATGCCCTGTAATAAAAAGAGGTAAATTGAATGTCCTCTCACACGAGGTAGGTTAAATGTCCTCTCACACGAGGTTGGTTGAATGTCCTTTCAAACGCGAGGTAAGTGCAGTGTCCTCTCACACGCGAGATAGGTGTAATGTCCTCTCACACATGAAGTAAGTGGAATGTCCTCTCACACATGAGGTACGTGGAATGTCCTCTCGAGGTACAAAGTTTCTTGCACATGAATTTAGTGGAATGTTTACTAGTTTACTCTAGACTGTTGATGTTATATGACTGCAGAATATTGATGTTATTATATGATTCTAGAGTGTTGATGGTACTATATGATTGCAGAGTGTTGATGTTACTATATGATTATAGAGTGTTGATGTTACTATACGACTGTAGAGTGTTGATGTTACTACATGATTGTAGAGCGTTGATGTTACAATATGATTGTAGAGCGTTGATGTTACTATATACTGTATAGTGTTGATGTTACTTTATGCCTCTAGAGTATTGATGTTACTATATTAATCTACAGTGTTGATGTGACTATATGATTATAGAGTGTTGGTGTTACTACATGACTGTAGTTGCTATTTGAATTTAGAGTGTTGATGATGCGTTGGGATTGTATATTGTTGATGTGTTACTGTGTGTACATGTGTGGTTCATGGACAGTCGCTGTGACAGATATCGACTAATTTCTCCACAATTGCAGGGTCTGCCGCCCACCTTGTCAACCGCAACAGCAACAACATAGTTGACATGAGGCTGGTTGCTGACCGAGGAGAACGTGATGGCGCGGAAGACAACAGTGATGCTGACGTCAGCACACATGAACCTGTACCCAACGAGGACCTGTCACTTGTTGTTGGCCAGCACCATGACGTCAGTGTCAGCTCCGCCTCTAGTGACGTGGCAGCACTCGACCGCGCCTCGAGTGACATGGCTAGTCGGTCGCGCAGCCGCGAGAATACGAATGTCAATATGAACAACGAACGCGGGGCTGGTAACGATAGCAACAGTTCTGACCAACAAGGAAGTTCACATGGCCGAGTCCGGACTCCAGGCCGACATGCTGCCCGGCCTCTAGTTGTGGACTACGGGCAGCCGGACGATGTAGAGGAGGCCATTGAGGGGGTCTTCAACGTGGACATGGCTTTTATCCACGGAATAATTGTGGAGCAGGTAGGACAAAACCCAGCAGCCCAGCACGCGGGACAAAACCCAGCAGCTCAGCAGGCGGGACAAAACCCAGCAATCCAACAAGCGGGACAAAACCCACCAGTCCAGCTGGCTGCAGTGGTCCTTCCCGGGGTCCCTGGGCCCACTATCTATGTGGACACCCCACTGCCAGCCCCGGAGGTTGAAGACGTCTCAGACTTGGATGAACCATCCACAGCAAGCATGTCGGCACAAACGCCGGGCCAGCAGGCTGTAGCCGTGGGTGTCAGTGATGCTAGACCACACAGTGCCACTAGTAACCCGGCACTGGGCCACACCGCTGTGGCTGATCCTTCTTCTTACAACAGTGCTCTTGGAACACCACCCGGAACAAGCGTCTTAGACCATGCAGCTGACAATTGCCTGGGGTCAGGCAAGTCCGACGTCGCGGCTGCCATGTTAGTGGATAACAGAGTACAAGTAGAGTCAGCGGACATGATGTCTGGGAATGACAGGGTACAGGTGGAGTCAGTGGAAATGATGTCTGAAGATAACAGAGACTTGGTGGAGTCAGTGGAAATGATGTCTGAAGATAACCGAGACTTGGTGGAGTCAGTGGAAATGATGTCTGAAGATAGCAGAGTTCTGGTGGAGTCAGTAGAAATGATGTCTGAAGATAACAGAGTACAGGTGGGATCGGTAGAAATGATGTCTGAAGATAACAGAGTACAGGTGGAGTCAGTAGAATTGATGTCAGAGGATAACAGGTTACAGCTGGAGTCAGCGGAAGACTCTCACCCGGTACCAGAGACGGGTAGCACCGGGGTCTACACCACAGACGTGAGTGAGACGTGCCGAGAAGTGCCGGGCTATACCAACGATGACACGACCGCCGAGAGCCTGGAGACAACATCCCTGCCCCTCGACGAGGTCAGGTACTGGTCTCCAGGGAACACGGATGACCCCGCTCAGGAAATCCACAACATAGCATTCCCTGGAGTGGCAGAGGCAACCAGTTGGGAAGGGGACAAGCCTGACAGTGCCCACACCAAGCTTCCTGAAGACGATTCGGACAAACCTCGCACCGGCAGCAAGACTGACACCAGCCCGGACTCCAGCTACGATGATATTCAAGACGAACAGGAAATGCTGGCCTTGGCCGAGAAGGACTTTACTGTCCTGCCAACTAGGGATGCTGCAAGTCCCGTCATGGTGCCCGAAGAAAGAACCCAAGCCGATGCCGACGACCTGCTGGAGCAAGTCATCAAAGGGAAGGTAGACCAGACTCTGGGCCCTAATAGTGTCTCACACGAGGGCGTGGGCCAGCTTGATTCAGGTGACAATCTTCATTGCCTAGATGCCTCGAGCGAAGGAACTGATCTGGGCAACATGGAGTCATTGGGCTGTGTCACAAGTAATCCAGGAGATGATCCTGACGAGGATGTTAGCCCCGGGCAGGCTACACCTGTGAACATCAGAACCGAGGAGGGGTCGGTGGAGGAGTGGATAGGTGGCACGGGAGAGAATGTCCTTGACATGTGTTGTAATGTCAGTGAAAATAGTTGCCACAGTGATACTGGCAGTCCTGTCCGGTCCACGCTGGTCGTCACCTCATGCACGCGAAGACAACTGCCCACGAGTGGGTCTGCTCTCGCCAGAAGTTCGGATCAGGCAAAGACAACGCAATCAAATACACGAGACTCAAATCTGGACAGTCTCGCTACAGATGACCTAATTGATCATTCACAGTGGGCCAACTTACCCGACTCACTTGGACATGTAAGGCACGCGCAACTGAGTGCGGCACTAGGTCAGGCTGTAGACGCAGGTGTTGACTCAATATCACTGGCAAGTGAACACACAGATAAACAATCACAGATGGAGGAAGACTGCGCCCTCCCAACTTGCGTCCAATGTTTGGGGAGCCTTCCCCACAGCGACGCCTCGAACCTCTCGCCAGCAGACTTGTCCACCAGTGATCTGCCTGCCCGGCCGTGTGCACGTACTGGGGAACCTCTACAGAAAGCAGACTGGCCAGTCGCTGCACGTGGAACAGTGTCGCAATGTCAGCTCCCAGAAACAGCCGACACTTTAACCAAAGAGGACACCAACTGCCAGATGCTGGCCAACACATCTGACGGCCATCACACGGACATGGCTGTAGTCTCTTCAGAGGCAACATGTGAGATTGGCACGGGAATAACTTCAGCAGCAACCAGCCACCCGGACACCAGTGAGATACTTTCACAGAACCATGCTGACGGTATAGTCGACACCAACATCAACATGTCTCACTCGCCCACACAGATTCTTGGCGGACGTAAGGGCATGCTCTCACCAAGGGAGTATGGGAGCACCAGCACTAACAGCATGATCTCTCCGAGAGAGAATGGGAGCATCAGCTATAAGGGCATGATCTCTCCAAGAGAGCATGGGGGCACCAGTAGTAAGGGCATGCTCTCTCAACGGGAGGATGGGAGCACCAGTAGTAAGAGCATGCTATCTCCAAGAGAGCATGCGAGCACCAGTTACAAGGGCATGCTCTCTCCAAGGGAGTATGGGAGCACCATTAGTAAGGGCATGCTCTCTCCAAGGGAGTATGGGAGCACCATTAGTAAGGGCATAATCTCTCCAAGGGAGTATGGGAGCACCATTAGTAAGGGCATGAACTCTCCAAGAGAGAATGAGAGCACCACAAGTACTGTCCTGTCAGCAGCCAGCATCCCAGCAAGTAACAACACAGTGAGACTGACACCGTGGGAAACTGCATGTAGGGACGGCCCAGTCTCTGCGCGGCTAGCGTCGCCTGGCTCTGTGAACCCGGCCGGTCTGCCAGTAGAAGATGGCAGCGGCAGACAGATCCCAGGCTCCAACAGCCCAGTCCACAGCGTCACAGAGAGCGATCCGTCTCTGAGACAGACACACAACTGTCCTCCCCTAATACTGTCACTGCAAGATACTGGCAACAGTGACATGCTGCCCGCTTCAAACTACACAAGTCAGCAGGTGTCTTCTAGTGACACAAGACAGGAAGTGTTTTCTCTGGAAAGTAACATTAATAAAGTGTCTTCTCAAGCAGACGGCGGTGGTGGTAGTCCAGCGATTCCTCTGTCTGCAGACCACCGAACATTCATGGGCATGAATGAAGAGCCAAGTGCCACTCTCCACTCTTTGTCGCCAACAGACAATCATGGACTTCCGGTGCAGCTCTCCCCAAGAGATGCCCAACGCTTCAATACGATGATGTCACCACCGCCGATGAAGTTTCACAGCACTATTAAAACGACTTCACTCGGAGGAACTCAGAGTCCTAAGCACATCTTGTCTCCTGCTAATGTTCAGAGTACTGTTGATACTGTACATCCAGCAGAGGAAGCTCAGAGCACTGTTCAAACAATATCGTCATCAATACCAGCAGGAGGCGACAATAGCCAAGGCAGTTCCCAGCCCAGCACATACGAGAGCACGGACCAGGGACAACCTCCAGCCCAGGACCTTGACGGTAACCCTAACCGGCCATTGTCACTCGATGAATCCAAGAGGATGGGGCAGATCACGTGGTCATGTATACCTGCTCACGTGGTCACTAAATTGAGCTGTGCTAATCTACAAACTGAGGCACGTAGCAAACATGACCGTGCTGGCCTGCGTGAGAATGAGGACACGGGCTGCGCATTTTCACCTGTTGCTACCGGCTCAGGAAGTAATCAGACTAGCTGCCCCGTCGATGAATGCGCAGATAAAGTGTTAATATCCAAGCATTTAGATGGAGAGACGGACGATTCCACTCCTACACAGGCATCCCCCGATGCTTTCAGCTCCGGCACTTCACACATCAGCTGTAACTACCTAAGTGACGTAGAGATGTCTTGTGATGCCAAGAACAGCCTTGCGGTGGCTAACTGTAGGACCATGAATTATGACCAGTCTGAAACTGTGGGCCAGACAGAGGATGTGCGGGTTATCAGGAGTCTCTCAAACTGGCATGGGGAGGTGTACAGTGCCGGGCACACGTCCAGGGACGATATCAACGTTGTTCAGGACTCGCATTCTAACAGCAATCTAGAGACCACGTGTGGTTCGGACACTAGCCTTGCTGGGGTGGTTGGTGGCAGCAGCCAGAGCAGAAACGATCTACGGACTCAAAGTCCGTGTGACCAACGTCTAGACGGAAGTCTAGACCTCAGAGACTCGCTGACAGATCTTATTGTTCAAACTGTAGAGTTACAGAATCCTACACTTGGGCAATCACAGGTCATGGACGGTCCAGTTTGTGACCAACAGAAAGAGATCAATGAAAGTGTAGCTGGTGATGACCATCAGGTGGCCGTTGATGAACAGATCGGGAAGATTGAAACTTGTCTGCCCTGTGGTTCTGAGTTGATGGACCCTGGACTGCCTGGTGGTTCTGGGTTGATGGACTCTGGTCAGAATGACGGTTCTGAGATAGATCTTCATCTGCATGATTGTTCTGAGATGGATCGTCATCTGCAGGATGGTTCTGAAGAGATGGACCCTGTTCTGAATGATCGTTCTGAAGTGATGGACCCTGGTCTCAATGATCCTTCTGAAGTGATGGACCCAGGGCTGAGTGGTGGTTCTGAGATGGATCTTCGTCTGTGTGATGGTTCTGAAAAGATGGATCTTTGTCTGCATGATGGTTCTGAGAAGGTTCAAGTGGACCATACAGCCAGCCAGAGAGCAGACCAGTTGGCTGTAGCCAGAGATGTCTTCTCTCCATGGGAAACTGATGACGACTGCCGGATGAGTGATGTGGACTCCCAGCTTGGAGATGCCCAGGATGAATGTGACGAGGAGGAGGAGTCGCACGTGAGTATGTCACTTTCTGGGCACACGTCCACCGACAATCGGTCTGCAGCTGAGGTGGTCCGCAACAATGACAATGTTAATATTAGGTCACCTTGTGAAAACGAGGTCATGCATCCCTGGACAGAAATAGGACGAGTCCAGATTGCACACAGCCCCGTCACTGACCTAGATCCCAACGTAGCTTTCCAGGGCGGGCGTGGCCAGGCAGTAGAAGAGACACACTGGCCAGCTGACGAGGAACCCACACACGTACAGGAGGACATTCACAATGTTGACCTAGATAACGACAGAGACGAGTCAGATCCATGCTGTGAGATTCCGTCGAGAGTAGAGGACATGTCCGGCAACACAGACACAGAACGTCTCACAGAACGCAACCGGTCAGCGATGGTTGATGTGATTCCTGCTGATGTAGTTGGTGGAGATGGGGCTGCCTCTGAGACGAAGCTAATGCTAGAAGCTGACAAACGTGCTGCGTCTCTTGGACTCAGCTCACGACCCCCGGAGTTTGTGAAGACCGGGCCTGGAGACACCACAGCACAGGACATATGCTCCCCCCGACAGCTTGCAGGCGACATGAACACAGAGGAGAGGAAGTCACCAGAAGAGAAGCACGCGGAGCGTCTCTTTGAGAACAATCTGCAATACCACCTCGACGTTGTAACTAGAAACAACATGGCCGACGTTCAGACATCTTCAGGCTGGCGGGAAGACTGTGTGCGGCAAGGATCAAACAGCTGCCTCTCACTAAGTCAGCACCAGCTAAATGGTTTCCCAGATGGGCGCAATGAAATACATGGACATGTTCCATGCTTAGCCGTTCAACAGGTACATTCGGAACACAGCATTGGACAGGCCACATCTACACATCCGGTTTGTGACAGCGCAACCACAAGCCCTGTCTCCGACACACTAAACAAGATGGAGCCTGTGACTGACGCGAGGTCAGGTCAGGCCAAGGAATTAGGCAGCGAACAGGGAGGCAGAAATCTAGGAATGGCGGGAAATCATCTAGACGAATCGAGGTCGGTTTCCAACATAACAAGTACGAGATCACATGACTCAAACACAGAGCTTCAGTGTAGCGGAGGTTCGCAACTACCTCCAAGTAAATCCAGCCTTGCCCTGAAATATGAAACTTTAGATTTAGCCCCAAGCGTGGCCAAGGCAACTATGGGACCCAGCCGGTCACGCAGTGAGAGAATGCTCAAACAAGAGAAGAACCCCGACGCCCAGGTGATCCTGGATGCCACAGATAAGTGGCTGAGTAGGACAACCCACATATGCAAATCAACGGATTTCCTAACCCACACCTCCAGCAACCAACAGCTCCACTCGCTGGCCGCGCACTGCAAGTCGGAGATCCTGGCCCTATCCCAGAGTTCTCATGTCCCCGACAGCGGCGACTTCCCCTCAAGGTCGTCCACTCCCAGCCGCAGACTACGTCACGGGCACGGACTTGGCGCCAGCAGCCAACCACATCACAACCCAGACATGGCTGACAGGACCAACTCCCGACAGGACACGTCCAGCAGCGAGCATCCTACCGCCTGCCAGAAGATATTCACACCCAGACCTCCCAGCAGTGGCTGCAGGAAGACTATCAGTGGCTTCCGACAACGCAGCGCCAGATTACAAGCCACGGTAAGCATCCCGCAGACGCCATCTGCGGCTGTACACGGAGTAGGCGTAGTTACCGCTGTACCGCCATCTTGCAAAGTAGACTTGTCACGCATCACGGAGACAGTCTGTGTGGAATCAAACCCTAGCCCGACAGTCTCTCAAACCCAGGCATGTATGGATACTTCAGACCTGGTCAGTCACCCTTTCAGTGAGAACATCAGTAGCGATACTTCACACCTGGTCAATCACCCGTTCAGCGAGAACATCGATGGTGATACTTCCAACTCAACCACAAATTTCCCGAGGTCCCTCGCCAATGAAGAATCAAAGAACGCGGTGGTTGAGGGCACCAATTTAACACCAGATCACGATGCCGGGCGTGAGCGAGAGGAAGACGCAGAGAAAACAGGGAGCGCCTGTCAGAAATCAGAGATGTTGGAGAGTAGGACAGGGAGCTATGGAAGCAAGCTGTTTAAGAGAAGGTTTCTTCGCTGCAATCGCAGACAGAAAGCAGACCCTGAAGCAGACGTGGCTCAGTCCTCTTGGCCAGTAGAAAAACCGCAGGATGCGGTGGAGAACAGGCCGCTCAGTGAGTGCCGAACCCCATACACCAGCGCCGTACAGACCCCGGCAACCACATCGTTTGAGTGCATAAGTGATGAGACGGAGGGCGAGGGGTCGATCACTCCTGCACTCTCCTCATCCATGGCTTGCTCTGGCCCTCAGACACAAACCTCTCGAAGAGACTGCCCGAAAGCTCGGCCATCCCTCCAGCTCAAACATTCAGCTCCACGCAACACGGGCACCGCTAGAAACAACGAAGTCTCCGTGGGCAGACACCCCAAGACAGCCACTGCAGCCAGACCGCCAGCATTACCAACAGCAGCAACAATTAAAACAACACATGAGAAATGTGCAACAACGTCAATAACAACAACAACAAAAATTAAAACAACACATGGGAAACGCATCAAAATCAGACCACCACCAGCCGCCACAACATCCACACGTGACAGATGTCCCACAGGGAAACCACCACCCGCCACAACCTCGGCCCCTGGGAAGTCCCTGGCGTTAGCACCAGCCACCACACCATCGGAAGATGCAGCTGCCGGCCAGGACTTGGCCACCAAACAAATCACCAGGGCTAGGATGGAACGTGAGTACACTCTTTGTCCAGTTCATCAATTTAGTAGTAGGTCAGTGAACTGGTTCTATCACATCGCATGTCGTGTTGTAGACCAGCCAACGGGTTATATAGTTGTAGGTCTGTGAATTAATGATGTCGTTTATATGTTCAGTTGTAGACCAGTGAACTGGTTATATAGCACATATGTCCAGTTGTAGACTAGTGAACGGGTTATATAGCACACATGTCCAGTTGTAGACTAGTGAACGGGTTATATAGCACACATGTCCAGTTGTAGACTAGCGAACGGGTTATATAGTTGTAGGTCAGTGAATTAATGATGTCGTTTATATGTTCAGTTGTAGACCAGTGAACTGGTTATACAGCACACATATCAAGTTGTAGACCAATTAATGGGTTATATAGCACATATATCCAATTATAGACCAGTGAACGGGTTATATAGCACACATGTCCAGTTGTAGACTAGGGAACGGGTTATATAGCACACATGTCCAGTTGTAGACTAGTGAACGGGTTATATAGCACACATGTCCAGATGTAGACCAATGAACGGGTTATATAGCACACATGTCCAGTTTTACACCAATGAACGGGTTATATAGCACATCTGTCTAGTTATAGACCAATGAACAGGTTATATATCACATAAGTTGAGTTATATAGCACACATGTTGAGAATATTATGTGAACTGTCTGGTTATATAGCAAATATATTGAGAATATTCTATAAACTGACTGGGATGGGAAATACGACAAGAAAAGGAACTGATCAACGCACCTCATATGTCTTGACCTAGAAAATACTCAGGAGAAATACTTCATCAATATTTGTAAATGTTCTTCCATGACCCACATATGTGTCGTTATACGTAAATGTTCTTCTATCACCCACAAGTTTGTCGTTATACGTAAATGTTCTTCCATCACCCACATGTTTGTCGTTATACGTAAATGTTCTTCTATCATCCATATGTTTGTCGTTATACGTAAATGTTCTTCCATCATCCACATGTTTGTCGTTATACGTAAATGTTCTTCCATCATCCACATGTTTGTCGTTATACGTAAATGTTCTTCCATCATCCACATGTTTGTCGTTATACGTAAATGTTCTTCCATCACCCACATGTTTGTCGTTATACGTAAATGTTCTTCCATCACCCACATGTTTGTCGTTATACGTAAATGTTCTTCCATCATCCACGTGTTTGTCGTTATACGTAAATGTTCTTCCATCACCCACATGTTTGTCGTTATACGTAAATGTTCTTCCATCACCCACATGTTTGTCGTTATACGTAAATGTTCTTCCATCATCCACATGTTTGTCGTTATACGTAAATGTTCTTCCATCATCCACATGTGTGTCGTTATATGTAAATGTTCTTACATCACCCACATGTGGGTGGAAGTAGAAATCCAGCAACTAATTCAGGACAATGCTCACTCGGGTGATGTGATTATCTACACAGATGGTTCGGTGTCAATAGGTGAGAGAAGTGGCTGGGGGTTCATAGCCAATGCTAATGATCGACGTTTGGTGCAGGAGAGCCTGGCACATGATACCACAACATCCAGATTAAGAATGGAGGCAGTCACTGCGGCTCTCCGCTTGGTGAAGAATACGACACACACGCACATCGTGATTGTAACTGACTCAGAAAGCATGCTGACGAGAGTGAGGACGCGCAGGCTTCGTGCGGAGTGGCTTGCTTCGCTTTGGAGGTCACGGATGACAAGCATCCTTTCTCCAGGGCATGCCGGTGTGCTGGGAAATGAACAGGCGGACACATTGGCTGGCTCTGCAGAACTTGGTGGAGTATTGATACATGACAAGGCAGAACCTCGGAGGAGCAAATGGATTAACATGGTCTGGCAAGAATGAGACAGCGAGGAGTGACGAGGGGATCTGGCCGACGCTCAATGCTCAGAGGAAAGGCGAGACGGACATATAATCAGATTTCTACTGGTACTATTGGTGTTGGAACTCTTCGCTGGCTGCTGAGGATGGGGAAGGAGCGCTTATGGGAATGCCCCGAATGGTGTGATGTCGATTCCTAAATCAATCAATCACATCACCCACATGTTTGTCGTTATATGTAAATGTTCTTACATCACCCACATGTTTGTTGTTATATGTAAATGTTCTTACATCACCCACATGTTTGTCATTATATGTAAATGTTCTTACATCACCCACATGTTTGTTGTTATACGTAAATGTTCTTCCATCATCCACATGTTTGTCGTTATACGTAAATGTTCTTACATCACCCACATGTTTGACGTTATACGTAACTGTTCTTCCATCACCCACATGTTTGTCGTTATACGTAACTGTTCTTCCATCACCCACATGTTTGTCGTTATATGTAAATGTTCTTACATCACCCATTTGTTTGCGTTGTACGTAAGTGTTCTTACTGTGATTGCACGAAGATGAGAGAGAGAGAGAGAGAGAGAGAGAGAGAGAGAGAGAGAGAGAGAGAGCGAGAGAGAGAGGGAAGAAGAGAGGTATAAAGAATAAAGAATGGTCATTTTTCCAGTGTAGGAGAGACTACTAATTATAGAAACCCTTTGATTCACCTTCTGCTACAAGTTCAAGTTCACAAGTATACCGGCCATAGATACAACCCACTGTTCTACAGAACGCCAGTCCAGACACTCAAGAATAAGCTAACACTAAATCAAGTTTATGTGCTTCTCAAAAGAAATTACAAAAGCATCGTGTGAAAACAATACCAATCAACAAGAGAAAAATACAGCCAGGCAACTAACATCCAGAAAATACAATCAAACAGATGTCAGCACTAAAGGACTGCAATTAAATAAGTATTGACAGACAGACGAAACAGTACACTCAACTGCCACTTGTTCAAATATCACCAATTTACCCAGGTCGTCAAATTGACTACCTGAAACATAATAAAAATAATATCCTTGATTATTGTCGCTACGTGAGCGTCATACCAAATTGAATGCCGCTCCTCTGTACCCATTTTGTGTCGTGACTGTTATCATCGTGTTAGTGGTCTTTCCATTACAGCATAGGTAATCACCCACCAATGACACCAACTAGTGTCCCCCCAGTACGAATCATCAACCCATGCACCACAAAGGCAGAGTCGAACTCACCCCCGTAAAATATAGTGCCCACAGAACAGTTTCGCCACTCCCATACACAGGCTCCCTCCCCAGGCATGTGAAGTCAAGCACCTAAACGCTGCACCATGTGTGATAATCATGCGACAACAAGACAACTACTTACACAGACACTGATAGTCTTCCCACAGCAGACAAACACCTGTGCATTGACAGTGGGACAAACATAAACAAGTTTGCTTGTCCACACTGGTGTGTCAGGTCTTAGTCAGATCTGACTGAACTACCGTCTAACAGTAGACGGTACTACCTGCTTTCTGTTAGCGCCGAACGTTGGGCGGCGCTTACCAAACCCGACACCCCACATTGTGCCAACGGCTTCGGGCGGAAGAGCGCAATTGGGAGGGTACAAGCCTTACCCTGGTGCGAGGAAATGCAAGCTAAAGACAAAATGTCATGGCAGGGCAGACCAGGCCCTAAGCCTTGGTTGGCGGCTGGTCTAGGATCGAAGCTCCGACAGGCGGACAGTTAGAGCATTGCTTTTCTGATCCGGCAGCTTCAGCAGCTTGTCTTGTTCCAGATGTAGGGGTGTTATCTTTCCCCTGGAGTGAACTAGGTAGGCCGAGAGAGGGATCATGCTGCATGGGCAACACATGATCTCTATATTTTAGCCCAGGCTTTGTGCTTTGGAGAGGCAATAACTCCATCCCTGGTATTAACTGGTCTCGGAATCAAAACTTTTCACTTCTACTGAAATATGCCTTTCGTGATCAGGATGGTGGTATATACATTCACTCACGCTCAGATGGCGGCCTCTACAATGCTCAGAGATTGAAGGCCAAGACCAAAATTTAGGAGGGTACTAATCAGAGAGTTGTTTTTCGCAGATGATGATGCAGTTACAACCCACTCTGAGGAAGAATTGCAATGTCTACTATCTGCATTCTCCAATGCTTGTTCTGAATTTGGTTTAACAATTACCAAAAAGAAGACACAGATTATGTCACAAGGTGCACATGGGGTACCATCAATCTTTATTGACAATGCCGAACTAGAGATGGTAGACCATTTTACATATCTAGGATCAGTGGTACATAGCAAATTATCCCTAGATCAGGAAATCAACATCCGGATTGGTAAGGCAGCAACAACAATGAGCAGGTTAAGAAAAAGAGTGTGGGAGAACAGGAAGCTTACTGCCAAAACAAAGGTCCTTGTCTATCAAGCCTGTGTCCTTAGTACTCTTCTTTATGGCAGTGAAACCTGGACAACTTACTCACACCAAGAGAAACGTTTAAACAGCTTTCATATGCAGTGTCTGCGAAGAATTCTTGGTATTAAGTGGCAAACATCTAACTAAATCTTACACCAACTTATGTAAGATCCTGTCGTCCAGGGGACGCTCGCACGTCTGCCTATGGGTGCTTTGGTTTGATCCTAATCTGAGTACATTGCTCTCCGCCACATTGTTTCAGGTCACGGGGCGTGTCCGTCCCCCTATATTTACCACATCCGGTGTCTATCTTTATCTCTTGACGGTTCTAGACAAAGCCTACGTTAGTTTTGGCCTCCTTTGATTGGAAAACCCGACTTCCCTTTCCTATCATAGATTAAAGCCAGTTTACCGGGTCGTCTATTAGTTCAGGTCTTTGAACTTCCAAATTATTTAAAAAAATACTCGGGTCGATGTCCTGAGGTAAACTTTAGCGGTTTGTGAAAGATATTGTTTTCACCGTCACAATACATCTATCAAATGCATATCATCAATTTACGTAAATGTTCTTACATCTATCAAATGTGTATCACCTATATCATCATCATCATCATCATCATCATCATCAGCATCATCATCATCATCATCATCATCATCATCATCATCATCATCATCATCATCATCATCATCATCATCATCATCATCATTATCATCATCATCATCATCATCAAGTGCCCTGCCAGCTGGCGTAGGCGTTCATGGCTCTCCACAGATCTCGGTCGTTGGTGTTCTGAATCAACTCTGCTAATGATATTCCTCCATGCCACCGTCTCAATCCATCCAGCATTATTTCTCTTGGTTTGCTTCTGTCTCTCTTCCCCTCGATCTTTCCAGTTGTCACGATGTTCTCCATCAATATACGTAAATGTTTTTTTTTTTTTGGCATATCCCTTACAGGACGTTGCAGTCAACATCAGCATTTTTCAGCTGCTGTTGGTGTACTAGGCAAGATTACGCTCAGTAGTTTGCCAATGCTTTCTGAGCGACCGGCCTAATACCCCTAAGTTACCAACGCGGCGAGAACCGCTACCGATTCTCGCGCAGACTACGTTCCTCACGAGAATATACGGAATTACGGAGAAAGACATTAGCCCCTATGCCAGGGAGATCGGCTTAATCTATCACATGTGTATCATCAATATACGCAAATGTTCTTACATATATCGAGTGTTTATCATCAATATACGTAAATGTTCTTACATATATCGAATGTTTATCATTAATATATATAAATGCTCTTACATCACCCAGATGTTTATCATCAATATACGTAAATTTACTGACATCTTTCAAATGTTTGTCATCAATATACGTAAATGTTCTTACATCACCCAGATGTTTGTCATCAATATAACTATATGTTTTTACATTACCCAGATGTTTATCATCAATATGTATACATTTTGTTACAGCTCTCACAGTTAAATCAATCAGCAAAACGAAATCAAACAAGGTAATGAGTGAATAGTTGAATGATGTCAGATAATGGGTGAATAATTGAATGATGTCAGGTAATGAGAGAATAGTTGAATGATGTCAGGCAATGAGTGAATAGTTGAATGATGTCAGGTAATGAGTGAATAGTTTAATGATGTCATGTAATGAGTGAATAGTTGAATGATGTCAGGCAATGAGTGAATAGTTGACAGACTGTTGCCTGAAGGTTGATTGGCAGATTGTTGACTGACTAATGATTACTGTTGACTGAATGTTGACTGATTGCTGACTGACAGATTATTGACTAACTATTGACTGTCGGTTCACTGACTGTCGACTGATAGTTGACTTACAGATTGTTCACTGACAGATTGTCGACTGACTGACTGTTGACTGACTGAGTTTACCGACAGAATGCTGACATACTGTTGACTGATTGTCAAATGACTGTTGACTGATTGTTGACTGTTTGTTTACTGACTGTTGACTGTTTGTTGACCGACAGATTGTTGACCGACTGACTGCTGACTGCTGACTGATTGTTGACTGACTGACTGTCGACTAATTGACTGTTGACTGACTGACTGACTGTTGACTGACTGACTGACTGTTGATTAACTGACTGTTGACTGACTGTCTGTTGACTAACTGACTGGTGACTGACTGACTGCTCACTAACTGACTGTTGACTGATTGTTGACTGACTGACCATTGACTAACTGACTGTTGACTGACATATTGTTGACAGACTGCCCACTGACTGTCCGTGTGTTTCATGGATACGACCTTCTTGTGTGCAGCAGGTGATGACCATGCAGGAGTTTGAGCGCATCCAGCAGGACCGGCACCTGTCACAGGCCTTCCACCGCATCAACAGCAGCAAGGCTTGCGTGGACTCCCACCTGGACGGCAGATACCTGGACACACACGGCAGGTAGGCGGGCTTACTTGTCCCTCACGACAGGTAGGTGGACATACCTATAGACACAACAGGTAAGTTGATATACTGGACACACACGAAAGGTAAGATACTGGACACACACGACAGGTAAGTTGACTTACTGGACACACACGATGGGTAAGTTGAGATACTGGACACACACGACAGGTAAGTTGACATACTGTACACACACGACAGGTAAGTTGAGATACTGGACACACACGACAGGTAAGTTGACATACTGGACACACACGACAGGTAAGTTGAGATACTGGACACACACGACAGGTAAGTTGAGATACTGGACACACACGACAAGTAAGTTGACATACTGGACACACACGACAGGTAGGTGGACATAGTGGACACACACGATATGTGTGATTACTGGGAGAAGTTGCTCTACAATGTGATAGACTGACAAATGTGTGATTACTGGGAGAAGTTGCTCTACAATGTGATAGACTGACAAATGTGTGATTCCTGGGAGAAGTTGCTCTACAATGTGATAGACTGACAATTGTGTGATTACTGGGAGAAGTTGCTCTACAATGTGATAGACTGACAAATGTGTGATTACTGGGAGAAGTTGCTCTACAATGTGATAGACTGACAAATGTGTGATTACTAGGGGAAGTTGCTCTACAGTGTGATAGACTGACAAATGTGTGATTACTGGGGGAAGTCGCTCTACAATGTGATAGACTGACAAATGTGTGATTACTAGGGAAAGTTGCTCTACAGTGTGATAGACTGACAAATGTGTGATTACTGGGGGAAGTCGCTCTACAATGTGATAGACTGACAAATGTGTGATTACTAGGGGAAGTTGCTCTACAGTGTGATAGACTGACAAATGTGTGATTACTGGGGGAAGTCGCTCTACAATGTGATAGACTGACAAATGTGTGATTACTAGGGGAAGTTGCTCTACAATGTGATAGACTGACAAATGTGTGATTACTGGGGGAAGTCGTCCTACAATGTGATAGACTGACAAATGTGTGATTACTGGGGGAAGTCGCTCTACAGTGTGATAGACTGACAAAGGTGTGATTACTGGGGGAAGTTGCTCTACAGTGTGACAGACTGGAAAAATGTGTGATTACTGGGGGAAGCTACTCTACAGTGTGATAGACTGACAAAGGTGTGATTACTGGGGGAAGTTGCTCTACAGTGTGACAGACTGAAAAAAATGTGTGATTACTGGGGGAAGCTGCTCTACAGTGTGATAGACTGACAAATGTGTGATTACTGGGGGAAGTTGCTCTACAGTGTGACAGATTGAAAAAATGTGTGATTACTGGGGGAAGCTGCTCTACAGTGAGATAGACTGACAAATGTGTGATTAGGCGATGTCTGAAACTACATTTCTGGTCCCCAGATCGGTGCGGCGGCGGCGGGAGCGGGTCAACTACAACTGTCTGATCGCCCTGGAGAACATCAAGTTCCTGGAGATGCTGCGCTTCAAGAAGTCTGTCTACAGGAGGGACGGCCAGCTGCAGGACTTCCAGGTAGCCACCCCCACACCAGACACACATGTGACAGTTAGATAATCTCACAGAGTAGGTCTAGCCATCCATGTCCAGTCAAATAGTTGTTAAAATAAAACACACCAGACACACATGTGACAGTTAGATAATCTCACAGAGTAGGTCTAGCCATCCATGTCCAGTCAAATAGTTGTTAAAATAAAACACACCAGACAACTACACCAACTACAAATACTGAATCTTCTTTTATTTTTTTTAAATCTGGAGATGATGTACTTAGCACACAACTACACCAACTACACAACTACACCAACTACACAACTACACCAACTACACAACTACACCAACTACGAATATTGAATCCTCTTCTTGTATCTGTAATGATGTAGTTGTGTACACGGCAGATGTAATATCAGTAGATGTAGTTGTGTACACGGCAGATGTAATATCAGTAGATGTAGTTGTGTACACGGCAGATGTAATATAAGCAGATGATGTAGTTGTGTACACGGCAGATGTAATATAAGCAGATGATGTAGTTGTGTACACGGCAGATGTAATATAAGCAGATGATGTAGTTGTGTACACGACAGATGTAATATCAGTAGATGTAGTTGTGTACACGGCAGATGTAATATCAGTAGATGTAGTTGTGTACACGGCAGATGTAATATAAGCAGATGATGTAGTTGTGTACACGACAGATGTAATATAAGCAGATGATGTAGTTGTGTACACGGCAGATGTAATATCAGTAGATGTTGTATATCTGTACACAGAATAAGTAATATATGTAGTTGATGTAGTTATGTACACGGCAGATGTAATATCTGTAGTTGATGTATATCTGTACACAGAATAAGTAATATATGTAGTTGATGTAGTTCTGACACAGTTTGTTGGTCACTTTATGAGAAGAAATAAATTGGAGAACTTGGTGACAACTGGCAAGATCGAGGGGAAGAGAACAAGGGGAGGGCAGAAAAGTAAATACCTGGATGACGTGGCCACATTATATGGTCGAGACAAGAACACTGAGCTGATCCACGACTCTGGTGATCGAGCGAGATGGCAAAACATGACCACCCACGCTTTCCGGCATAACACATGATGATGATGATGATGTGCACAGAAGATGTAATATTTGTTGATGATGCTGTTTTAGAGGATGTTGTAGTTGTGTCCACAGAAGAACCACCACAAGATGATGTTGTAGTTGTGTCCACAGAAGAACTACCACAAGATGATGTTGTAGTTGTGTCCACAGAAGAACTACCACAAGATGATGTTGTAGTTGTGTCCACAGAAGAACTACCACAAGATGATGTTGTAGTTGTGTCCACAGAAGAACTACCACAAGATGATGTTGTAGTTGTGTCCACAGAAGAACTACCACAAGATGATGTTGTAGTTGTGTCCACAGAAGAACTACCACAAGATGATGTTGTAGTTGTGTCCACAGAAGAACTATCAGAAGATGATGTTGTAGTTGTGTCCACAGAAGAACTACCACAAGATGATGTTGTAGTTGTGTCCACAGAAGAACTACCACAAGATGATGTTGTAGTTGTGTCCACAGAAGAACTACCACAAGATGATGTTGTAGTTGTGTCCACAGAAGAACTATCAGAAGATGATGTTGTAGTTGTGTCCACAGAAGAACTACCACAAGATGATGTTGTAGTTGTGTCCACAGAAGAACTACCACAAGATGATGTTGTAGTTGTGTCCACAGAAGAACTACCACAAGATGATGTTGTAGTTGTGTCCACAGAAGAACTACCACAAGATGATGTTGTAGTTGTGTCCACAGAAGAACTATCAGAAGATGATGTTGTAGTTGTGTCCACAGAAGAACTACCACAAGATGATGTTGTAGTTGTGTCCACAGAAGAACTACCACAAGATGATGTTGTAGTTGTGTCCACAGAAGAACCACCACAAGATGATGTTGTAGTTGTGTCCACAGAAGAACTACCACAAGATGATGTTGTAGTTGTGTCCACAGAAGAACTACCACAAGATGATGGAGCTGGGCAAGCACACTGACCAGTGGCAGGAGGTGCGACTGCTGGACTGCGGCCTGCACGACAAGACCAGGCCGGACAGCGGCCGGTGTCCCTTCAAGTTTTCTCCAGGTCACGGTCAGTAGTCTCAGCTCTAAATGTCATCCTCGTCACCACCACCGTCATCGTCATCATCATCATCATCATCATCATCATCATCATCATCATCATCATCATCATCATCATCATCATCATCATCATCATCATCATCATCATCATCATCATCATCATCATCATCATCATCATCATCATCATCATCATCATCATCGTCATCATCACTACCACCACCGTCGTCATCATCATCATCATCATCATCATCATCATCATCATCATCATCATCATCATCATCATCATCATCATACTCATCACCACCGTCATCGTCATCATCATCATCATCATCATCATCATCATCATCATCATCATCATCATCATCATCGTCATCATCATCATCATCATCATCATCATCATCATCATCATCACCACCACAGTTGACACCACCACTAGATGACCACCGACCGCCACTTGTCAGCACGTGCGATTGTCTGCCCGGTACCCCCAGTGTGGGGCTGGGGGAGGGCACTGCCCTGTCTTGTATATGTGTGCTGCCTTGTGTGTGTGTGTGGATGCATGCGTCTGTGTGCACGTGTGTGTATATGTGTGTGTCCCTATGTGTGTGCATGTGTACATGTGTGTATAAGTCTGTGTCCATATGTGTACCTTTGTATGTGTATGTGTGTTCAATTATTTACATGTGTGTACGTGTGTCCATGTGTGTACATGTGATTGCGTGTGTGTTAAATGCATACGACATCTCATGTTGATATATAGGTCAGGACGCGACACACGTTGTCTGAGTAGTTCATGTTTCTGTGGCGTTCAGTGATGACTCCAGTCAGTCAATTTGCATATTTATGTACTGACTGACACCGGTCAATATATTTGCATATTTATGTTCTGACTGACACCGGTCAATATATTTGCATATTTATGTACTGACTGACACCGGTCAATGTATTTGCATATTTATGTCTGACTGACACCAGTCAATGTATTTGCATATTTATGTACTGACTGACACCAGTCAATGTATTTGCATATTTATGTACTGACTGACGCCAGTCAATATATTTGCATATTTATGTACTGACTGTCACCGGTCAATGTATTTGCATATTTATGTACTGACTGACACCAGTCAATATATTTGCATATTTATTTACTGACTGACACCGGTCAATATATTTGCTTAGTTATGTACTGACTGACACCAGTAAATTTATTTGCATATTTATGTACTGACTGACACCGGTCAATGTATTTGCATATTTATGTACTGACTGACGCCAGTCAATATATTTGCATATGTATGTACTGACTGACACCGGTCAATGTATTTGCAAATTTATGTACTGACTGACACCAGTCAATATATTTGTATATTTATTTACTGACTGACACCGGTCAATATATTTGAATATTTATGTACTGACTGACACCAGTCAATGTATTTGCATATTTATGTACTGACTGACACCGTTCAATGTATTTGCATATTTATGTACTGACTGACGCCAGTTAATATATTTGCATATTTATGTACTGACTGACACCGGTCAATGTATTTGCATATTTATGTACTGACTGACACCGGTCAATGTATTTGCATATTTATGTACTGACTGACACCGGTCAATATATTTGCATATTTATGTACTGACTGACACCGGTCAATATATTTGCATATTTATGTACTGACTGACACCGGTCAATATATTTGCATATTTATGTACTGACTGACACCAGTCAATCCATCCATTCATCATGTGTCATGCCGGTAAGCGTGGGCGGTCATGCTCTGCCATCTCACTCGATCACCAAAGCCGTGGATCAGCTCCTTGTTTCTGTCTCGACCATGCCACGAAGCCAAGCCATCCAAGTACTTGCTTCTAGGTCTTCCTCTTGGTCTGTTCCCTTCGATCTTACCAGTTGTCACCAAGTTCTCCAATTCATTTCTTCTCATAACATGCCCAAAAATATTTGACTGTCTGCGTCTAATGTCTCTAATCAGTTTACGATCTTCGTTTGTTTCTTGAAGGACCTGTTCATTGGTCTTTCTGGCTGTCCATGGTATTCTTTGCATTTTCCTCAGAAACCACATTTCTACAGCCATCAGATGTTTTTCAGCTTGACTGCTCATTGTCCAAACTTCACATCCATATAAAAGTACAGGTTCTATGTAGCACCTCAACACTCTTTTTCTCGTCTCAATTGACATATTTTTATTGGTCAGTATGTTTTTCATCTTGCTAAAGGCTACCTTAGACATGGCGATTCTTGTTCTAATCTCTTCAAGGCATCTCCCATCAGATGTTATTACTGTTCCGAGATAATTGTACCTATTCACTTGTTGAAGAATATTCCCATTTACTTGTATATTACATTGTGGTATTTCGTTCTTCCTAGTGACGACCATAATCTGTGTCTTTTTACAATTTAATTCTAACCCTCGTTGTTCACTGTGTGTACCAACTGCATCTACTAAATGTTGCAGGTCCTGTTCATTGTCTGCAATCAAGACTGTATCATCTGCATATCTAATGTTATTGATGCATCGTCCCCCAATGTTGATTCCTTCCATATCTTCAATATTTCTGAAAATACTTTCACAGTTCAGGGAAAACAGATCTGGAGACATTACACATCCCTGTCTCACACCTCTCTTAATGGGCTGATATTGGCTTACTTCATAATCAACTCTTATGGCAGCTTGATGTTTCCAATATATGTTTTTTACAAGTCTAAGGTCTTTTCCATCAATTTGTAGATCTTCAAGCATCCTTATCTCACCAGTCAATGTATTTGCATATTTATGTACTGACTGACACCGGTCAATGTATTTGCATATTTATGTACTGACTGACACCGGTCAATATATTTGCATATTTATGTACTGACTGACGCCAGTCAATGTATTTGCATATTTATGTACTGACTGACACCAATCAATGTATTTGCATATTTATGTACTGACTGACGCCAGTCAATATATTTGCATATTTATGTACTGACTGTCACCGGTCAATGTATTTGCATATTTATGTACTGACTGACACCAGTCAATATATTTGCATATTTATTTACTGACTGACACCGGTCAATATATTTGCTTAGTTATGTACTGACTGACACCAGTAAATTTATTTGCATATTTATGTACTGACTGACACCGGTCAATGTATTTGCATATTTATGTACTGACTGACGCCAGTCAATATATTTGCATATGTATGTACTGACTGACACCGGTCAATGTATTTGCAAATTTATGTACTGACTGACACCAGTCAATATATTTGTATATTTATTTACTGACTGACACCGGTCAATATATTTGAATATTTATGTACTGACTGACACCAGTCAATGTATTTGCATATTTATGTACTGACTGACACCGTTCAATGTATTTGCATATTTATGTACTGACTGACGCCAGTTAATATATTTGCATATTTATGTACTGACTGACACCGGTCAATGTATTTGCATATTTATGTACTGACTGACACCGGTCAATGTATTTGCATATTTATGTACTGACTGACACCGGTCAATATATTTGCATATTTATGTACTGACTGACACCGGTCAATATATTTGCATATTTATGTACTGACTGACACCGGTCAATATATTTGCATATTTATGTACTGACTGACACCAGTCAATCCATCCATTCATCATGTGTCATGCCGGTAAGCGTGGGCGGTCATGCTCTGCCATCTCACTCGATCACCAAAGCCGTGGATCAGCTCCTTGTTTCTGTCTCGACCATGCCACGAAGCCAAGCCATCCAAGTACTTGCTTCTAGGTCTTCCTCTTGGTCTGTTCCCTTCGATCTTACCAGTTGTCACCAAGTTCTCCAATTCATTTCTTCTCATAACATGCCCAAAAATATTTGACTGTCTGCGTCTAATGTCTCTAATCAGTTTACGATCTTCGTTTGTTTCTTGAAGGACCTGTTCATTGGTCTTTCTGGCTGTCCATGGTATTCTTTGCATTTTCCTCAGAAACCACATTTCTACAGCCATCAGATGTTTTTCAGCTTGACTGCTCATTGTCCAAACTTCACATCCATATAAAAGTACAGGTTCTATGTAGCACCTCAACACTCTTTTTCTCGTCTCAATTGACATATTTTTATTGGTCAGTATGTTTTTCATCTTGCTAAAGGCTACCTTAGACATGGCGATTCTTGTTCTAATCTCTTCAAGGCATCTCCCATCAGATGTTATTACTGTTCCGAGATAATTGTACCTATTCACTTGTTGAAGAATATTCCCATTTACTTGTATATTACATTGTGGTATTTCGTTCTTCCTAGTGACGACCATAATCTGTGTCTTTTTACAATTTAATTCTAACCCTCGTTGTTCACTGTGTGTACCAACTGCATCTACTAAATGTTGCAGGTCCTGTTCATTGTCTGCAATCAAGACTGTATCATCTGCATATCTAATGTTATTGATGCATCGTCCCCCAATGTTGATTCCTTCCATATCTTCAATATTTCTGAAAATACTTTCACAGTTCAGGGAAAACAGATCTGGAGACATTACACATCCCTGTCTCACACCTCTCTTAATGGGCTGATATTGGCTTACTTCATAATCAACTCTTATGGCAGCTTGATGTTTCCAATATATGTTTTTTACAAGTCTAAGGTCTTTTCCATCAATTTGTAGATCTTCAAGCATCCTTATCTCACCAGTCAATGTATTTGCATATTTATGTACTGACTGACACCGGTCAATGTATTTGCATATTTATGTACTGACTGACACCGGTCAATATATTTGCATATTTATGTACTGACTGACGCCAGTCAATGTATTTGCATATTTATGTACTGACTGACACCAATCAATGTATTTGCATATTTATGTACTGACTGACACCGGTCAATATATTTGCATATTTATGTACTGACTGACACCGGTCAATATATTTGCATATTTATGTACTGACTGACGCCAGTAAATGTATTTGCATATTTATGTACTGACTGACGCCAGTCAATGTATTTGCATATTTATGTACTGACTGACACCAATCAATGTATTTGCATATTTATGTACTGACTGACACCGGTCAATATATTTGCATATTTATGTACTGACTGACACCAGTAAATGTATTTGCATATTTATGTACTGACTGACGCCAGTCAATGTATTTGCATATTTATGTATTGACTGACACCGGTCAGTGTATTTGCATATTTATGTACTGACTGACACCAGTCAATATATTTGCATATTTATGTACTGACTGACACCAGTCAATGTATGTGCATATTTATGTACTGATTGACACCAGTCAATGTATGTGCATATTCCAGTACTTTAATAACGACAAATGGAATATGTACCAAGGAAGTTACATGTAGCATGGTCCAATCGCAGGCAACATTTCACCAGATGGAGAATATTCTCTGAGATATATTGTTGACAATCGAAGTGAGGAAAAGAGATCTTAAGAGATATATTGGACAAATCTTGATGTACGGAAGCAAATCATGGACAATTAACAGACAAGTGAGAAATTATGTGGAAGCTGTGGAGATGTGGTTGTATAGAAGAATGATAAGAGCATCGTGTACGGACAGAAAGAGCAATGAAGATTGCTTGAAATATGTTGACTCACGAAAAGAAATGGTTATTCACATCAAAAGAAGATAGTCCTCGTTCTTTGGGTGTGTCGTTAGGAGAAAACTGGAGTATGTCGTCAGAAAGGGAAGGCTGTGGATGGGGGTGGGGGGGGGGGACAAGAGAGAAGATGCTGGGCAGTTTGACATCATTTCATGGAGGAACATCGGTAGCATTAATGACTGGCAGCACGAGAGATAGAAGGCTGTAGACAAACATAATCAACAACACCACACATCATGGACAAGAACAAGAAAACGAAGAAGAGAATAGGAGGAGGAGAAGCAAGAAGTAGTAGTAGTAGAAGAAGAAGAAGAAGAAGAAGAAGAAGAAGAAGAAGAAGAAGCAGCAGCAGCAGCAGCAGCAGCAGCAGCAGCAGCAGCAGCAGCAGCAGCAGCAGCAGCAGCAGCAGCAGCAGCAGCAGCAGCAGCAGCAGCAGCAGCAGCAGCAGCAGCAGCAGCAGCAGCAGCAGCAGAAGAAGAAGAAGAAGAAGAAGAAGAAGAAGAAGAAGAAGAAGAAGAAGAAGAAGAAGAAGAAGAAGAAGAAGAAGAAGAAGAAGAAGAAGAAGAAGAAGAAGAAGAAGAAGAAGAAGAAGAAGAAGAAGATGAAGAAGAAGAAGAAGTAGAAGTAGAAGTAGAAGTAGAAGAAGAAGAAGAAGAAGAAGAAGAAGAAGAAGAAGAAGAAGAAGAAGAAGAAGAAGAAGAAGAAGAAGAAGAAGAAGAAGAAGAAGAAGAAGAAGAAGAAGAAGAAGGAGGAGGAGGAAGAGGAGGAAGAGGAAGAAGAAGAAAAAGAAAAAAATTAAATATCGTGTGCACTGGTCAGTGTCCATGTCACATATATGTCATATTCGTAGACACCTGTCCTCAACTTTGTGACATCCGTCTGTGTCACATACGAGCTAACTTCATAGACACATGTCATTGTCACATATCTGTAATCTTAGTAGACACCTGTAAAGGTTCAATATATGTCATTTTCGTAGAAGTTGTCTGTGTCAAATGTTTGTCAGCGTTGTAGACACGTGTCTATGTCAAATATCTGTCAACGTTGTAGACACGTGTCTATGTCAAATATCTGTCAACGGTGTAGACATGTGTCTATGTCAAGTATTTATCATCGTTGTGTGTCTCCCATATATACATATATGACGTCACATCCAACAGCCATAGAGTAGAAGAGTGTCTTGAGTGTCTCCCATATATACATACATGACGTCACGTCCGCTAGCCATAGAGTAGAAGAGTGCCTTGTGTGTCTCCCATATATACATACATGACGTCACGTCCGCTAGCCATAGAGTAGAAGAGTGTCTTGTGTGTCTCCCATATATACATACATGACGTCACGTCCGCCAGCCATAGAGTAGAAGAGTGCCTTGTGTGTCTACCATATATACATACATGACGTCTCGTCCGCTAGCCATAAAGTAAAAGAGTGCCTTGTGTGTCTCCCATATATACATACATGACGTCACATCCACCAGCCATAGAGTAGACGAGTGTCTTGTGGGTCTACCATATATACATACATGACGTCACGTCCGCTAGCCATAAAGTAGAAGAGTGCCTTGTGTGTCTCCCATATATACATACATGACGTCACATCCACCAGCCATAGAGTAGAAGAGTGTCTTGTGTGTCTCCCATATATACATACATGACGTCACATCCACCAGCCATAGAGTAGAAGAGTGTCTTGTGTGTCTCCCATATATACATACATGACGTCACATCCACCAGCCATAGAGTAGAAGAGTGTCTTGTGGGTCTACCATATATACATACATGACGTCACATCCACCAGCCATAGAGTAGAAGAGTGTCTTGTGGGTCTACCATATATACATACATGACGTCACATCCACCAGCCATAGAGTAGAAGAGTGTCTTGTGGGTCTACCATATATACATACATGACGTCACATCCACCAGCCATAGAGTAGAAGAGTGTCTTGTGGGTCTACCATATATACATATATGACGTCACATCCACCAGCCATAGAGTAGAAGAGTGTCTTGTGTGTCTCCCATATATACATACATGACGTCACATCCACCAGCCATAGAGTAGAAGAGTGTCTTGTGTGTCTCCCATATATACATACATGACGTCACATCCACCAGCCATAGAGTAGACGAGTGTCTTGTGTGTCTCTCATATATACATACATGACGTCACGTCCGCTAGCCATAGAGTAGAAGAGTGCCTTGTGTGTCTACCATATATACATACATGACGTCACGTCCGCTAGCCATAGAGTAAAAGAGTGTCTTGTGTGTCTCTCATATATACATACATGACGTCACGTCCGCTAGCCATAGAGTAGAAGAGTGCCTTGTGTCTCCCATATATACATACATGACGTCACGTCCGCTAGCCATAGAGTAGAAGAGTGCCTTGTGTGTCTTCCATGTATACATACATGACATCACGTCCGCTAGCCATAGAGTAGAAGAGTGCCTTGTGTGTCTACCATATACACATATATGACGTCACGTCCGCTAGCCATAGAGTAAAAGAGTGTCTTGTGTGTCTACCATATATACATACATAGCATCACGTCCACTAACCATAGAGTAGAAGAGTTCCCAGACAAGAGCTCACTTTTTGCTCTCATCGTCTCCACAGCTTGAACACAGCCGCCTGCCCCACGGGCGATGACGTCATGGATTCTAGCCAGCCATTGGCTCTGGGAAGATACTTTGTGTTTTTTTATATGTTTAAACAATGAATTTTTATACAAATAGAACGAATTGAACCGCCGCCGTCTGTTATAGTGTGTGTGTGTGTGTGTGTGTGTGTGTGTGTGTGTGTGTGTGCGTGCGTGCGTGTGTGTGTGTGTGTTTGTGACGAGTAAATGCAGTGTCTTAGCTTTGATTTATTGTAATCACCCACAACAGTTTTCACACTCCACTTGACACTTGTCTTCTTAATCATTTATTCTCTCCTTCTTTATGATACTGTCACGTAAGATGTTATTTTGTCGGTTACTTCCAGCTGCTATGTGATACTGTCACTTGAGACGGTCTATCTGGTTTAATTAATCCTTCTATGTGCGTACTATCACTTGGGATGTTCTACTGTCATTTACTTTCTGCTTCTGTGTGATACTGTCACGTGGCGTGGTCTATTGTCATGTACTTTCTGCTTTTGTGCGTACTTTCACGTGGCGTGGTCTATTGTCATTTACTTTCTGCTTCTGTGTGATACTATCACGTGGCGTGGTCTGTCCTCGTTCCTGCTAGGGGAATTGGTGGTCTAGTGGTCAAGTAGTCGAGCCGTCTGCCCTGTGCTGTAAAAGTCGTGGGCTCGTGTTCGGACTGCGTTGTTCAGACCATCAGTGGTTTTTCAGTGACCTCTGAGGGTCATCGCTGCAGATAGAGAGTGCTTCTGTGTGTGATGATGTGTATGGTGCTCCTTGTGATGTTCTGTGTGATGCTCTGTGTGATGCTGAACATAGAATCCCTGCTCTGTGTGAAGTTCTGTGTGCGTTGCTCTGTGTGATGCTCTGTTTCATACTCTGTATGATGCTTTGCATGATGCTGGAAATTAAGTGCCTGCTCGGTGTGATGCTCTGTGTGATGTGCTGTGTGATGCTCAGCATGATGCTGGACATAGAATGCCTGCTTTGTGTGATGCTCTGTATGATGCGCTGTGTGATGCTCTGTGTGATATTGTGAAGTGGTCATCTGACGACATATACTGACCCACACACATCACGTGCCAGATGGGTAGCCACAAGATAGTGTTGCACTTGTCGGCATGCCGATCCCTGCACGACCCCATCAAGCAGAAGGGCACCACAAACTGGTAGACAGACTGTAGTAACAGTTACAGACGCCAGACGTGACACTGCTAGGTTGTTGCCAACAGTTCTCATTTATTTACAATTATCTTTCTCAAATACACACGAACATAGATTGTCACACGAACATAAAATGGCACATGAATCACTTTGAACAAAAGACACAGTGTAACAGTTGAACAAAAACCGTTCTCTTCTTCTTATAGTCCGTGCAGTGTGGCGTTGGTGATCATGTCTGTCCGCAGCCTTCTGTCTCGTGTACTGCCAATCTTCTTATAACTCATGTCGTGTGGCGTTGGTGATCATGTCTGTCCACAGCCTTCTGTCTCGTGTACTGCCAATCTTCTTATAACTCATGTCGTGTGGCGTTGGTGATCATGTCTGTCCACAGCCTTCTGTCTCGTGTACTGCCAATCTTATAGTCCGTGCAGTGTGGCGTTGGTGATCATGTCTGTCCGCAGCCTTCTGTCTCGTGTACTGCCAATCTTCTTATAACTCATGTCGTGTGGCGTTGGTGATCATGTCTGTCCACAGCCTTCTGTCTTGTGTACTGCCAATCTTCTTATAGTCCGTGGCGTTGGTGATCATGGTTGTCACTAGCCTTCTGTCTCGTGTACTGCCAATCTTCTTATAGTCCATGCCGTGTGGCGTTGGTGATCATGTCTGTCCACAGCCTTCTGTCTCGTGTACAGCCAATCTTCTCATAGTCCGTGGCTTTGGTGATCATGTCTGTCCACTGTCTCGTGTACAGCCAATCTTCTCATAGTCCGTGGCTTTGGTGATCATGTCTGTCCACAACCTCCTGTCTCGTGTACAGCCAATCTTCTCATAGTCCGTGGCTTTGGTGATCCTGTCTGTCCACAACCTCCTGTCTCGTGTACAGCCAATCTTCTCATAGTCCGTGGCTTTGGTGATCATGTCTGTCCACAGCCTCCTGTCTCGTGTACTGCCAATAATTTCTGATACTGATGTTCCTCCGTTCCATGATGTGAAACTGTCCAGCATCTCCTCTCTCGGTCTCCGTCTGCTGCTATCCTCTCTAACTTTCCCCTCCTTATGACATGCTCGAAAGAACATGGGCTGAAAGACAGCGAACTCAAATATAAATATAGGAAACCAACACCTCAAACTCTTACACTAATTCACACAACTCTCCCACAAACTCTCACACAATCTTGCACACACACTCTTACACTAATTCACACACACACACACACACACACACACACACACACACACACACACACACACACACACACACACACACACTCACACAAACTCTAACACAAACTCTAACACAACTCTCACACAAACTCGCACACAAAGTCGCACACAATCATGTAATCACTTTGTAACACGTTATTTATGAAATTCGTTAAGTGTCAATGTAGGCACTCGTAGCATCAATGCAGGGAGTCACAAGTGTCAATGTAGGTACTAATATTGTCAATGCAGGGAGTCAAAGTGTCAATGTAGGTACTAATATTGTCAATGCAGGGAGTCACAAGTGTCGGTGTAGGCACTCATAGTGTCCATGAAGTGAGTCACAAGTGTCAATGTAGGTACTAATATTGTCAATGCAGGGAGTCACAAGTGTCAGTGTAGGTACTAATATTGTCAATGCAGGGAGTCACAAGTGTCGGTGTAGGTACTAATATTGTCAATGCAGGGAGTCACAAGTGTCGGTGTAGATACTAATATTGTCAATGCAGGGAGTCACAAGTGTCGGTGTAGGCACTCATAGTGTCCATGAAGTGAGTCATACATGTCAGTGGAGGCACTCACAAATGTCAATGTAGGCAGTCTAAGGTGTAAATGTAGGCACTCACAAGTGTAAATGTAGGCACTCACAAGTATCAATGTAGGCACTCACAAATGTCAATGTAGGCACTCACAAATGTCAAGGTAGGCACTCACAAATGTCAATGTAGGCACTCACAAATGTCATTGTCATCATCATCAAGTGCCATGCTGGCTGGCGTAGGCGTTCATGGCTCTCCACCGATCTCGATCTTTCGTGTTCTGGATCGACTCTCCTGATGATATTCCTCCATGCCACCTTCTCAGTCCATCCTGCATCATTTCTCTTGGTCTTCCTCTCCCTCTCTTCCCCTCGATCTTTCCAGTTGTCACAATGTTTTCCAACGCCTCTCTTCTCATCACATGACCAAAGAAAGCTGTTTGTCTCTTTCTTATTGTTGTATATAGTGTTCTAGTTTCATTAACCTCTTTCAAGCAGTCGTTGTTAGTTACTCTGGCAGTCCAAGGAATTCGCAACATTCGTCTTAGGAACCACATCTCTGTTACTTCCACGTTCTTCCTAATTTGTTCATTTACATTCCAAGATTCACTGCCATACAGGAAAACTGCTTCTATATAGCATTTTAGCACTCTCTTTCATTCATTCAATTATAGTGACTTATTGCACAGGATACTCTTCATTTTCCAAAATTCAGCCTTAGCTTGCCCTATTCTGCTCTTAATCTCTGTTGTGCATCTTCCATCTGATATTATAAATGCCCCTAGGTATTTAAAACTATCCACCTTGGTAAGAATTTTCCCTTTTATTTCTATTTCACATTTTGGTGTCATCTTTTTCTTTGATATCACCATTGTTACTGTTGTCTTGATATTCAAGGAGAGTCCTTTGTTTGCACTCTCTGTTACTACAATAGCCAACAATTGTTGTAGATCTGTAGCATTATCCGCAACCAATACTGTGTCCTCTGCATATCGTATATTGTTTACATTATAACCTCCAATTAGTATTCCTGGCTTCTCTTTGATCTCTCTCATTTTTACTTCGCTATAGAGGGAGAAGAGATCCGGTGACAGGAAACATCCCTATCATACTCCTAGCTTTACTTTTTCGTAACTGTCCTCTTTATTTCCCATTTTAAATGCTGCTACTTGGTTCCAGTAAATATTCTTTATTATTCTGAGATCCTTCCCATCAATGTTAATATCTTCCTACATTTTAATCAGTTCATCATGTTTTACTTTATCAAATGTCTTAGTATAATCTATGAAGCACAAAAATATGTCTTTCTGTTTCTCTGTTGACCTTTCTATTAGTGTTAGTAACGTATATATTGCATTGTTTGTACCCTTTCCTTCCACAAATCCATACTGTTCTTCATCAATTTCCATTTTTATTTTCTTTCTTGTTCTTCTTATTATAATTCTGATCAGAAGCTTAGTGACATGGTTTATGAGGTTAATTGTACGAACATCTTCACACGCAATTGCTCCTGGACCTTTTGGTATAGCTATTAATACCGATTTCAGCATATCACTGGGTAAATATCCACTGCTGTAAATATCATTCAACATTTTGGCTAATATATTTACTCTAAATTCTCCCAGTACTGCTAATTCTTCTCGCGTGATTCCATCAAGCCCAACTGTTTTTCTTTTCTTCGTATGTTTCGTACTCGCTTACACTCAGGAAATAAATGACCGTAGACCTCGAGGTAGACCAAGAAGGCGGTGGAGAGATAATACATGTACAGACCTACAAGTACTTGGAATCAGCGACTGGCAAGAGAAGGTCCACCAGAGAGACGAATGGAGACGGACTGTATCTGTAGCAAAGAACCTCAATGGCTCGGAACGCTGAAGAAGAAGAAGAAGAAGAAGAAGAAGAAGAAGAAGAAGAAGAAGAAGAAGAAGAAGAAGAAGAAGAAGAAGAAGAAGAAGAAGAAGAAGAAGAGGAAGAAGTTTGTTTCATAGCGTCAGCGACTTCATGTTTTAGAATAGGTGAACCTTCTAGATTACTTTCTTCTGTTAATGTTTACCTTTCTTTATCGTATAATTCTATTAACTCGCAAATGTCAATGTAGGCACTCACAAGTTTCATTGTAATCATCCACACGTTTCATTGTAGGCATTCACAAATTTTACTCAGTTAGTCGCAGTTCCAACTTCAAGGGTCGCCCCATCTGGGTGTTCAGGCTAGTTTTCACAATAATGACCGTCTGATGAAGACTCGAACACCGCTCCACGAAGCCAGCGCCAGCCACCGTGGTCCCCGGTTCCCACTCTCCAGTTCCCCCTACCCGATTCCTACTCTCCAGTTCCCTCTCCCCAGTTTCCGCTCTCCAGTTCCAGCTCCCCAGATCCCGCTCCCCGGTTCCCGCTCTGAAGTTCCCGCTCCCAGGTTCTCACTCCTCCCCGGTTCCCGCTCTCTAGCTCCAGCTCCCCAGTTACCGCTCTTCAGATCCCGCTCCCAGGTTCCCACTCCCCGGTTCCCGCTCAAGTTCCCTGTCCCAGGTTCTCACTCCCCGGTTCCCGCTCTACAATCACGCTCTACAGTTCCTGCTCTTCAGTTCCCGCTCTCCACTTCTAGCTCTCCAGTTCCCGCTTTCAAGTTCCCGCTCTCCGGTCACCGGTTCCCGCTCAAAGTTATTGTTGACCAATTTGGGGCGATGTTTGAGTGACTTAGGTGGTGGACGGTCTACCAAGAGCTGAAGCAAGTCTGGTGGGCAGGGGTCACAATAAACTGACCACTGAGTACATTTGTGAATCTGTCACGTGGTTACAGGAAGCTGACCACTCTGTGAGTCAATACACACTCATAAAGAAATATATATATATATATCATCTTCCACTTCTGCCTTCAAGCGTCGTGGGGATGATATATATAACATCTAATTACAGTTAGCTGTCCACTTGTGCGTAACAACGCGCTCATCAACGTATCATCTAACTACTTTAAGTTGTTCAATCTGTGAGCCAATAATGAACACTAAGCAAAATGTCACATGCTCACAGTGAGGTGTTTGCTGGTGCAGTCAGCCGACACTCTAGGGAGAGCTCATCACTCTAATGACCGCAGCCCAGCGTGAGAGTGAGTCCCAGACTTGGGTACCCGCGTGCTTGTGTCCATAGTTGTATTCTACACTGTTGAGTCGTCTGCTATAGTGCGTCATCCACGACCACCTCCTGACTCGCGAGGTGTGACGTGTGGGCGTCGCCGTCATCTGTTGTCGAACATGGCGAAGAACTCGAAGATAAACAGTGGCCGGTAGCCCGTGTCTCTGGCTGGCTGATCCTGGGATTAGAGATGTAGCTCTTGGCATCTAACATAATGTGATCTGTATCGTATTGGCTTTTGCTGCCAGCAGTGTCCAGTGCCTTTCCTCTCAGGATGACCCTAGCTGGGTGTGTAGGAAGTTCTGCCGTGAAGTGTCCCTGAAGCACAGGGGCTCCGGATGTGACGTGACGGGAGGCATGGAGTATAGAGGTGAAGTACGCCCCAAGCCACTGCGGCTCCAGAAGGTCTGGTGGGCAGTGTCCCAGCTGGGACCAGGGAAGGTACGGCTGGCCCAGCAGGTGATGCAGCCGCACCGGTTCATCGCGTGGATACGCAAGACCATTTGTCAACTCCTGACCTTTGCGGAATACGTCGTGGCTATTTCTGTCTCGGTTCGTCAGAGCGGCAGCTCTCCAAATGTCGCCATGGTACAGTACAGGTGAGTAGTACTGGAGCAGTACCGGAGGGACGCCCACACATGCAGGGTAGTAGGGGGAGTAGCTGACCTGGGGGTGGGCCAGTGGTGGTAGACATCCCACGCTCTCGGAACAACGATCGGCCGAACCAGAGTCTTCACCGGACGCCAGGGGTTTGATGTCGCACGACTTGTTTCCTCTCTGCAATTGTATATTTATATATATAAGTTGCAGACTTGAATGTTTATTTGTACAACAGTTCATACATGATTCAGTTCTATTGCTACACGCCTAAATTAACTGCTATCTCCCTTGACAAGATGCCCAGCTACAACATACAACAGTGGGATGCTAAAGATGTTTAAACAGAACAGTCCCCCTAACAAATGGCCTGTATGAAGACAGAAGCAACGTGACAGGCACCCAAGAGACACACCCCAATGCCTATCACATATTCTCAGAGGATGTCGGCCCACACGGAGGAGACAAGGCGACGGTTCTGTTACTGCTATACCATGCAACAGGGGGCTGATTGGTCTCGAGGTATGGTGTCCGCCTCGATTGCTGGAGGTCCCGGGTTCAAGTCGCGGTGAGGTTCGGGTTTTTTCGCGTGGACTTCTAGTAACAAAATTTCCCCTGGTCTTTGGGTAGTGAGATCGGACTCCGATGTTGTGTATTGTTGCGCACGCAAAAAATCCCTTGGCAGTTGGAAATCTAAAAAGAGTAGCCTAACGACGCTGCCCGAGCAAAATGTCGAGTTAAAATCAACGCAAAGTATTTCAGGATCCTCGCAGGTGCTACGAAGTTCGTGCACTGAGCTGAGATTCTCCGGACTCAGGCTTAAGTTAGGAGTAGAACGGAGCACTTATGGGTTGCATCCGTGTGCCGTGATGTTGCTCCGTCGACTAAACTAAACTAAACAGTACCGTTGCATCAAAGTATATGCGACCTACACACCCACAGAGCAATGACAGCCATTGATATCATGATTCAGGAAGTGAACATAAGGATCCACAACATGTACAGCCAGCGGATTAACATCCAACACGTTCAAGCATGTATATAACTGCAACATAGTCGGGTTCTTTCACAGTCGCTCAGACAGACGGGGGTAGCCACACACTGACAAGTGAGGAGATGAAGTGGAGGACTGGGAAATAGACTCTTATCACCAACAACAAAGTGACAAGACCCAGCTTCTACTCCAGAAGATGGTGTACCACTGGCACTACAGACTTGGTTTAATGGATAGGAGATATCCTCTACAAACCTGACCGCCGTGAGCTTGACAAATTAGCAGGCAGTGACCTCAGACCTGTACAACTGGTGATAAACGTTGAGTATGTCCTACAGGAGTACAATCTATTACCTGGCTGGAATTATAAACGGACTGATGTGAGTAGATTTACTATGTTAACAGACAAATACTGTGAAAACATAAAAATACGACATGACAACATGAACATAATGGTAGAGTCTAAACAAAGCAATACTACAGGCGGTCTCTGAGTCCATTCCAAGAGGGGCGAGGAAAAATTCCAAACCATACTGGATCTAAGAACCACACATTTTGGAGGACAACGTTGAAGATGCCAGGAAGACAGCAGAGAGAGAGAGAGAGAGAGAGAGAGAGAGAGAGAGAGAGAGAGAGAGAGAGAGAGAGAGAGAGAGGAGAGAGAGAGAGAGCAAAAACTGAGGCAAAGATCTCTCTCAAAGCCATCTCAGCAAAATATAAATGAACAATAAATCACACAACAAGAGATTGTTGGGAGGGGGGGGGGGGACAAAAAGTCTGAACTTTGACAGGGATCAAAACAAACTTTGGAAACCGATGGTAACCATGAATAATGAAGGATGCAGTAGCAAAGTAGCAACAATTAAGCAATGAAATATGACTAGTTGTCACTGTCACACGTCGAGCTGTCAGTGCCACTGCCACTTGTCAAACTATCAATGTCACATTTTTAGTTGCCACTGTCACGTATCAAACTATCAATGTCACGTGTCAAATTATCAATGTCACATGTTGAACTATCAATGTCACATGTAGAACTGTCACTGTCGGTCAGCTGACCTGCACAAAGACCTCCAGCCGGTGACCTGACCTTGGGGCCGGCAGGTAGGACACTTCCGTCATGTCCTGCAGCCCGCCAAAGTTGCGCAGACGAGAATGTTTCCGCCATTTTGCCCTCCGGTTCTGGAACCAAATCTGGGAGCAATGACATCGAACACCTCATTATCATTCTGAGATATTGGGTTACATCTATCTATCTATCTATCTATCTATCTATCTATCTATCTATCTATCTATCTATCTATCTATCTATCTATCTATCTATCTATCTATCTATCTATCTATCTATCTATCTATCTATCCGTCCGTCCGTCCGTCCGTCCGTCCGTCCGTCCGTCCGTCCGTCCGTCCGTCCGTCCGTCCGTCCGTCCGTCCGTCCGTCTGTCCGTCTATCTATCTATCTATCTATCTATCTATCTATCTATCTATCTATCTATCTATCTATCTATCTATCTATCTATCTATCTATCTATCTATCTATCTATCTATCTATCTATCTATCTATCTATCTATCTATCTATCTGTCCGTCCGTCCGTCCGTCCGCCCGCCCGCCCGTCTGTCTGTCTATCCATCCATCCATCCATCCATCCATCCATCCATCCATCCATCCATCCACCTACCTACCTACTTACCTACCAACTTACCTACCTATTTTCCTACCTACTTACATATCTATCTATCTATCTATCTATCTATCTATCTATCTATCTATCTATCTATCTATCTATCTATCTATCTATCTATCTATCTATCTATCTATCTATCTATCTATCTATCTATCTATCTATCTGTCTGTCTGTCTGTCTGTCTGTCTGTCTGCCTATCTGTCTGTCTGTCTATCTTCGCTCTGTCTGTCTGTCTGTCTGTCTTCACTCTGTCTGTCTGTCTGTCTGTCTGTCTGTCTGTCTGTCTGTCTGTCTGTCTGTCTGTCTGTCTATCTGTCTGTCTATCTGTCTGTCCACATAGATTTAAGTCAGTTCTCTAGGCTGTGATATGAAATGATAGGTAGATCAAACAGTTGAACAAAACCGAGGAGGTACAAACCTGAACCCTCTCCTCCGTCAGGCCGATCCGGGCCACCAGGTTCTCGCGCGTGTTGCCGTCTGGGTAATGTGTGATGGCGAAGATCTCCTCCAGCTCCCGCAGCTGTTCGGCCGTAAACGTGGTCCTGATCCGCCGTTTCTTCATCACGTGACGAGTGTCTGTCAGGTCAGGAGACATCGACGCCATCCCCAACATGTCTGGCCGGACTCTGTTGTCTTCCCTCTGTCTGTAGGTCTCATCTTTCCTCTGTCCGTTGTCTTCCGGCTGTCTGTAGGTCTCATCTTTCCTCTGTCCGTTGTCTTCCGGCTGTCTGTAGGTCTCATCTTTCCTCTGTCCGTTGTCTTCCGGCTGTCTGTAGGTCTCATCTTTCCTCTGTCCGTTGTCTTCCGGCTGTCTGTAGGTATGATCGTTCATCTGCCCGTTGTCCGTGTTATCTTCCCGCTGTTTGTAGGGTTCATCGTTCATCTGTCCGTTGTCTATTTTGTCTTCCCGCTGTCTGAAGGCCGCATCAATCATCTGTTCGTTGTCCGTGTTGTCTTGGGTAAAAGTGTATCGATCAGTTTGTTCTGATTTGGGAGAAATGTCTGTGACTGGTGGCTCAGTTCGAGGCAAACGCGTCATTTTACTGACGGCACCTTGAGATATGCTGTCATTGCTGTCTTTGCCCTGTATGACTTCATCCATGTTCTCATGCACATTCTCATCCACTTTCTCATCCACATTCTCCTCCATGGCGTCATCCATGGCGTCATGCACTCTGCCACGATCTGGAAGTAGACCGCTCCATCTGGATTCTACAGTGTCCCTCTTAGGGAATTCCATGGTGCCGCTGTCCTGCCTGGTTTCCTGTCTCTTGAGCACTTTCACTTTCCTGGAGCCTGTGCTTTGAGGGTTCGTATCCCCACACACCAAATCTGTGCCTCCTGTAGTTACAGGAAACATTACTTGGTTTGTTCCGTCTATAGACAGGCCTTGTTGCGGGTATGGTTGTAAATATGTACCACTGTGTGGGTCAAACTTTTCGGGGTGTTTAAGTGAATTCTGGTCTTGTATCAACTCCCTGGACCTTGACCTAGAGGCGACTTCGTCCTCTGAAGTTTCAAGATCACACTCAGGATTGCCCTTCACCTGATGAACTTTCCAGGAATGAGATCGACTTCTATACCAGGATTCTTCCCCCTTGAGTGCTATCGACACGGTGTCGACTTGAGTACTGACACAATCTCCGGAGCCGACTTTACAACAGTAGTCTGGAGAGAGATGACAGAAATATGGCGGTGATAATGTTGATGTGTAGTCTATGACAAATGTTGTATGAAACAACCACTTGATAATGTCGATGTGTAGTTTGTGACAACTGTTGTATGGAACAACGAAGTAAGAATGTCGATGTGTTGTCTGTGACAACTGTTGCATGGAACAACGGAGTGAGAATGCCGATGTGTAGTCTGTGACAAATGTTGTATGGAACTACGGAGTGAGAATGCCGATGTGTAGTCTGTGACAACTGTTGTTACAAACTACACAGTGAGAATATCGATGTGTAGTCTGTTACAACTAGTTTAGTTTAGTTTAATCGACGGATCAACACACGGGTGTAACCAATAAGTGCTCCATTCTACTCCTAACCCAAGCCTGAGTCCGGAGAATCTCAGCTTAGTTCACGAACTCCGTAGCACTGGCGAGGACCCTGAAATACTTTAGCTATATTTTTAACTCGAAATTTTGCCCGGGCAGCGCCGCTAGGCTACTCTTTTTCGGTTTCCAACTGCCAAGGGATTTTTTTTTACGTGCGCAGCAATACACACGGGCGTCCGATCTCACTACCCAGAGACCAGGGGAAATTTTGTTACTAGAAGTCCGCGTGAAAAAATCCCGACTCTCACCGGGGCGTGACACCATACCCATGAAACAACGAACTGAGAATGTCGATGTGTAGTCTGTGCAAATGTTATATGGAACAACGGAGTGAGAATGCCGATGTGTAGTCTGTGACAACTGTTGTATGGAACGATGAAGTGAGAATGTCTATGTGTATGCAGCCTGTGACAACTGTTGTATGGAACAACGGTTTTCTGGAGAGAGATGACAGAAATATGGCAGTGAGAATGTCGATGTGTAGTCTGTGACAACTGTTGTATGGAACAACGGCAGTCTGGAGAGAGATGACAGAAACAGGGTAGTGAGTATGTCGATGGGTAGTCTACGACTCACTGAAAACGATCTATGGTCCTACATCACCAGGCATAATTCCCCTCCTCAGTGCAGATGGGGGAACATTGGTCACCAATAAGAAAGAAATCCTTCAGCGCTGGGCAGAGCATTTCAGCAACATCTTAAATGCAACTTCCTTCTTCGATGATGAAACCATCAACTGCCTTCCCCAAGTTCCCACTAATGATAATCTTGCTGACTTGCCAACCATAATGGAAGTAAACAAAGCCATCCAGCAACTTTTCAGTGGTAAGGTGCCTGGTACTGACTCTATCCCAGCGGAGATATATAAGGCAGGTGTGCCGGTCCTGACAGAGCAGCTTCATCAAGTCTTTACAAACATATGGGTGAACGAGACCATGCTACAAGATTTCAAGGACGCGTCAATAGTCCACCTTTACAAACGTAAAGGAAACCACCAATCCTGAGACAACCACCAAGGCATATCCTTGTTCTCAATTGCATTGAAGTTACTCGCCATAATTCTTCTCAATCGCCTCACGGCCCATCTGGATCAAGGTCTTCATCCTGAGAGTCAATGTGGCTTCAGAAAAGAATGAGGAATTGTTGACATAACTTTCGCTGCAAGGCAGCTGCAAGAGAAATGTCTGGAACAGAACTGCGAAATGTTCTCCACTTTCATTGACCTTACCAAGGCTTTTGATACAGTCAGCAGAGAACGACTGTGGAAGATTATGGCGACATATGGCTGTCCACGAAAGTTTGTCAAAGTAGTGCGGCTATTTCATGATGGTATGCAGGCAAGAGTAAAGGAAAATGGTGAACAGTCTGAGCCCTTTCCTGTCACCAATGGAGTAAAGCAAGGATGTGTCCTGGCACCAACACTGTTCAGCCTCATGTTTTCAGTAATATTGACGAATGCCTTCGAGAACAACGACATTGGAATAGACATCAACTACCGTATGGATGGAAAGTTATTCAATCTCAGAAGGCTGAAACCTTCTAACCGCGGCACTGTCAGAGAGCTCCTGTTTCCTGATGATTGCGCTCTTTATGCCAACTTAGAGGCAGACATGCAACATAATGTTTCAGCTTTCTCACATGCCTGTGCCAACTTTGGGCTCAATATCAACTTGGAGAAGACTGTAGTTATGTACCAGCCAGCTCCAGGGAATAATCACACTGTGCCGAATATCAAGGTAAATGGTCATAGACTAAGTGTTGTGGACAAATTCACATAACTTGGTAGCACTGTGTCACAAGCTGCCACAATTGATGACAAAAAGAATGCAAGAATCTCCAAGGCCAGCGCGGCATTTAGCTGACTGTACAAGAATGTATGGGACAGAAATGGAATAAGCCTGCAAACAAAGCTGAAAGTCTACAAAGCAGTTGTTCTATCCACACTGCTATATGCTTCTGAAAACTTGCCTGTTTATCAACGACACGCTAGGAAATTAAACCACTTCCACACAGTCTGCCGTAGGTTGTTATTGAAGATTAAATTGCAAGACAAGATCCCAGACACTGAAATTCTAGAAAGAGCATCCATGCCCAATATCAACACGCTATTAATGAAGATTCAGATTCGCTGGGCTTGTCACTTAACTCGCATGCCAGATCACAGGCTCCTGTGAAGCAACCAGGACTGCAAGAGCTGTGAAGAAAAGGCTGGACAGAAAAACCACTGCAGAAGATCCTCTTCCTGGAACGTCAAGCATTCTTTGCCCACATTGCCAAAGAACATTTCGAGCCAAAATAGGCCTTATCAGCCATCTTAGAACTCACAGCTCCATACGTTTAACCCCACTGGAAGAAATGAATGGTCTTCATCATTCTTGATGGACAAACAACAGTCTTTGACAACTGTAATATGGAACAACGAAATAAGAATGTCGATGTGTAGACTGTGACAAATATTGTAATGAACAACGGCAGTCTGGAGAGAGATGACATAAATATGGTAGTGAGAATGCTGATGTGTAGTCTATGACAACTATTGTATGGAAGAAGGGTAGTCTGGAGAAAGATGACAGAAATATGGCAGTGAGAATGTCGATGTATAGTCTATGACAAATGTTGTATGGAACAACGAATTGAGAATGTCGATGTATAGTCTATGACAAATGTTGTATGGGTCTTGTGTGTGTGTGTGTGTGTGTGTGTGTGCGTGTGGTGTGTCTATGACTAAGCGTATGTATGTGAGTATGTCTATGAGAGTGTGTATGTGTAAGGGGGTCTATGTGTGCGTGTAAGTGTAGGGTTGCCTATGTCTATGTGTGTACGAATATTTGTGTGTTTGTGTGTGTGTGTGTGTGTGTGTGTGTGAGTGTGTGTGTGTGTGTGATTGTGTGTGTGTAAATGAGGAGGATATATGTCAATGTATCCATGTCTATGTATGTGTCTGTATGTGCGGCGCCGTGGTGAGAAGGAAAGAAAGAAAAAAAAGGGGGGGGGGGGGTCAGAATTGGAAAGATATTTGAACGCGCGATTAAATTTGTCGAGCGGTGACAGAAGAATCTGAGGGTGACGTGATACAGATAAAAGCGGATTTACAAGCCAGCGGCACAAACAAAGGCCAGCCCGCGGCCGTTAATTGTTGCCGAGACAAGCGGTAGCAACTGCAACAATATTAGACAGACGATAAGGCGGCAAATTTAGTGCCAGCTAATAATTTCACAAACCAATGTTGCTGCGGGTAGATTGGTAGATTGTCGATGTTCCCGGCGCTCGTTGGGCTCCCGGCAACCTGACCTGGGTTTTGGGACAGGTGGGTGGGCCTGATTTACTGGCCTCATTGATGTGATAACCCTGGCCGGACGGCCGGTGATTACTTTTCTCCTAGTAGCGGCACATCAAAGGCCAGTTTGTCTTCGTACACAGGCTCGACCTGTATTTCACATCCTGACACGGAGAATGTCGGAGGAGGACCTGGAGTCATTACAGCTATAGACCTGATCACTTGTCGTCTTCACTACTATGGTCGCTTGTAATGAGTTTCGGTACTCGGTGTCTTAGTAGGATAGCACAGTCTCACAGCATCTTCCCGGTGCCCCTCTTGCACGTTATTATATCTGTTTACCTGTCTAACATATTGTATTATATCTGTTTACCTGTCCAACATATTGTATTATATCTGTTTACCTGTCCAACATATTGTATTATATCTGTTTACCTGTCCAACATATTGTATTATATACGTTTCCTGTCTAACATATTGTATTATATCTGTTTACCTGTCCAACATATTGTATTATATCTGTTTACCTGTCCAACATATTGTATTATATCTGTTTACCTGTCCAACATATTGTATTATATCTGTTTACCTGTCCAACATATTGTATTATATCTGTTTACCTGTCCAACATATTGTATTATATCTGTTTACCTGTCTAACATATTGTATTATATCTGTTTACCTGTCTAACATATTGTATTATATCTGTTTACCTGTCTAACATATTGTATTATATACGTTTCCTGTCTGACAGATTGTATTATATACGTTTCCTGTCTAACATAATGTATTATATCTGTTTACCTGTCTAACATATTGTATTATATACGTTTCCTGTCTAACATATTGTATTATATACGTTTCCTGTCTAACATAATGTATTATATCTGTTTACCTGTCTAACATATTGTATTATATCTCTTTACCTGTCTAACATATTGTATTATATCTGTTTACCTGTCTAGCATATTGTATTATATACGTTTCCTGCCTAACATATTGTATTATATACGTTTCCTGTCTAACATAATGTATTATATCTGTTTACCTGTCCAACATATTGTATTATATCTGTTTACCTCTCCAACATATTGTATTATATCTGTTTACCTGTCCAACATATTGTATTATATCTGTTTACCTGTCCAACATATTGTATTATATCTCTTTACCTGTCTAACATATTGTATTATATCTGTTTACCTGTCTAACATATTGTATTATATACGTTTCCTGTCTAACATATTGTATTATATACGTTTCCTGTCTAACATAATATATTATATCTGTTTACCTGTCTAACATATTGTATTATATCTGTTTACCTGTCCAACATATTGTATTATATCTGTTTACCTCTCCAACATATTGTATTATATCTGTTTACCTGTCCAACATATTGTATTATATCTGTTTACCTGTCTAACATATTGTATTTGTGCAACGTTGATACCCCGCAGTAACTCTCTCTTCATTTTTTATTTTGCGTAGGATTGTATTATTTACCATTATACTGCTCTAGATCTATAACATATCCACATCCATATATCTACACCTCCCACTTATTCACATATCCCACATATCCACACCTCTCACATATTCACATATCCCACATATCCACACCTCTCACATATCCACACCTCCCACAGATCCACATCTCCTACATATCTACACCTCCCACATATCCACATCCACATATCTACACCTCCCACATATTCACATATCCCACATATCCACACCTCTCACATATTCACATATCCCACACATCCACACCTCTCCCATATCCACACCTCCCACATATCCACATCTCCCACATATACACATCTCCCACATATACACATCTCACACATATTCACATCACCCACATATTCATATCCCCCATATGTCCACACCTCCTACATATTCATATCTCCCATATATTCACACATCCCACATATTTACACCTCCCACATATCCACATCTCCCACATATGCACATCGCCCACATATTTACTTCTCCAACATATCCACACCTCCCACATATCCACATTTCATACATATCCACGTCTCCCACATATCCACATATTCACATCCACATCTACCACATATCCACATCCACATATCCACATCCACATCTACACAGCTCCCATATATCCACATCTTTCACATATCAAAATCCACATATCCACATCTCCCATATATCCACATCTCCCACATATCCACATCTAAGACAAATCCACATCTTTCAATTATCCATATCCACATATCCACATCTCCAACATATCCACATCTCCAACATGTCCACATCTCCCACATATCCACATTTACCATATATAAACATTCACATATCCACATCTCCCACATATCCAAATCTTCTAATTATCCACATCCACATATCCACATATCCCACATATCCACATTCACATATCCACATACAAATAGCCACATCAGTAGTATAGTAAGTGACTTAGACGTCGAATTTTTGTGGAGGTGGAGGTTATCGATATGCTCCACAAAGCAAAAGATAACTTCCAATTGTCCGATATTGATTTTTATTCCTGGTTGGGCGTGGTCAAGTGACTCGTCAGAGGAGGTGTGGCGGGTATGGTCAAGTGATCCCTCGGGGTATACGGGAGCTACGTATAGTGATGTGGTGGTTAAAGTAAGCGATGACGTGGTGTACAACATGAAACAATAACAACACGGTTCAAAGAAGGTATATACTAATTTTAGTTCAGGGAATATATATATATATATTCCCTGAACTAAAATTAGTATATACCTTCTTTGAACCGTGTTGTTATTGTTTCATGTTGTACACCACGTCATCGCATATATATATATACAAACATTAAATGAGGAGAGGTATGATAGTGACGATATCGGTTTGTATGTGTCGTTTTATGTAGAGATATGATAATGAAGCACAATGTTGGTGATACGTGTAGATATTCGTCCCGTGGTTCTTAAACCCTATATTGTTACCCCCACCCGCCCCTTGGTTGGTGAGGACATTCAAGAACCTTTCCTTGTCCAAAACTTTGTGATTCTTAGTAAGACCTTTAGTGCTTGTCTTGGCGTAGGAACCGAAACATTGATAGGTTTTCCTACACAGTGACACCATAATATCCACTTCGTATTATAGTTTGGCAAGATCGGGGGTTCTCTTTTTATATGCTTAGATGTCCTGATAGTCCTGACAGGTGGTAGTACTAGGGGTAGTTCTATGAGCAGGGCAGATTTCAGACGGGAACCACTGATTGTAGACTCTATCATATTCTTCTCGTAGGTGTGGTCTAACTACCTCAGAGAGTGTATCAGCGCTAAGGGCCAAGTAGAGAGAGTGAGTCGGTGTCCATTTCAGCGAGTTGGTAGTCGTCTTTAGAAACAAATTATTCATAGCGATAGGAGAAGGCACGAGATATTCCCGCGTTTATTGACCTTGTATATTGTTGGCGAGAAACAAAATCGCCCCTTGTGTGTTTCAGAAATCGATTCTAACATGCGTCCTTAGATTTGTGCTGAGTATGTCTGTAACTCTTGTAGCGTGTTTCTCTTGATAACGTATTTCTTTTTCTTGTATGACTGTTTGTGTCTTAACAGATCTTCGTTTCTGTGTTATGACTTTGTCTCCTATTACGCCCTGATGGGAAAGAATACCCATTTAATATTACCTGACAATATAATATTAACGTCTCTGTAAGTAGTAGTAGTAGTAGTAGTAGTAGTAGTAGTAGTAGTAGTAGTAGTAGTAGTAGTAGTAATAGTAGTAGTAGTAGTAGTAGTAGTAGTAGTAGTAGTAGTAGTAGTAGTAGTAGTAGTAGTAGTAGTAGTAGTAGTAGTAGTAGACGTAACAGTTCTAGTGGTCTTGTCTCTTGTAAAAAGCATTCAGATCCGTGTACAGCGTGTATGTGTAGTAGAAATTCGGTACTATTACATAATTGTCATTACGCTATTTGTCTAAGTAATAGACGTTGTATGAATATTGGTAGTAACAGAAGTTTCCACCGATATTAACATTAGCGGGTAAAAGTAGATGTAACAGCATCTCCATTGTAGTAATCGCAGTCAGCATCGTCAAGAGACATGTCGCCTGGCGTGGAAGAGCATATCTCGCCACAAAATGCGGTCTCCGAGAGCATTGATCAATTCACGTGTTGACTCACTCTAATTGAATCCCCACCACAATGGTGGTAGTAATAGTAGCAATAGTAGCAGTAGTACTAGTCATCATCATCATCATCATCATCATCATCATCATCATCATCATCATCATCATGTCTTACCGGCTGGCGTAGGCGATCATCAATCAATCAATCAGATCCGTCTCCACAATGAAGGTTGGCTGCAATGGATCTCCAACACTGTCTCTCGCCTAGACTATACATTCTGTCAGGCTGATGTTCATCTCTTGATGTTATCTTCCCACTTGTATCGTTGTCTACATCTTGTCCCCAACCTTGCCTTCTAATATGGTTTTATAAGAGTATCATGTCTTTTAATGTGGCCGAAATATTTCACTTGCCTCCTCTTTATTTCTTTCATAACTCTCTCTTCATTTCTAATTTTTCTAGAACCTCTGCATTTCATTTTTTCTGTTTCCATGCAATAGGACATATTCGTCTGTATATCCACGTCTTCAGGGCTTCTATGCAACTTTCTAGTTGCATGGTCAATGTCCAGGTTTCCGCGTCATACAGTATGTCGTGTGTATAAAGAATGAATGTCGTATCAGTTACTTGTTCTTCTTTACCACTTTAGTGTCGTCCCTGGAGTGAAGGGAATCAACACCCACATTATTTTTTAATCCAATATCTCTATCCTGGAGATATCCAGCAGACTCCATCCACACACTCCTTCAATCTGAAGACACCTTCTTCTCACTCTTGCTCACTCCTGGATCATGCCCCCTCTCATTCTTCCCCAACATACCATACTTGACAACTCTAGCCTCAACAAATAAAAACACAAAATTTATTAAAGCAAAGAGTATATATAAGAGAAGTGTGTGTGTGTGTGTGTGTGTGTGTGTGTGTGTGTGTGTGTGTGTGTGTGTGTGTGTACAAGGTGTAGAATGCGTGACGTGTATTCTAATGGTAGACCAGTGATTTAGAAGCAAAGTTTGTAACATCATAGTGCTTAGCACACAACAGCACCATTTTTTCCGGACAGTGAACCTCACCCAGAAGATGACGACTTTCTCCAATCACTCGAACAAACAGGATGCTGGTAATCCGATAGACATTGTTGATCTTGGTCTTCACTCTATCACACGGTGAAGTTACTCTGTTTCCTAATGTTTGTTTGAACTGATAGTCTTCCAATTAACTGAAATGTCACTTGGGGAAAGTTTTAATGTTCATAAGTCTCTGATTATAACATTTCCCCTCTTTTAGAACACAACCTATTAACGTTTGTTAGGTAGATGTGTATATCTATATATATGTGCCCTTAGTATGCGAGTTATTAATCTTCGGTGATGAAGCTTATCACTCATTAAACACAACACTTCTGTTCATAAAATTCTACTCAGCAGAAGCCAGGTTTCTGCGGAACAACTAGGTTCTGAGCCCCGTGTAAAACCTCTCAGCAACCTCTGTCTTCTTTCCATGAGCCATCATTTTATAAAACTTGGAACTGCTTCTTCGTAATAAATCATCTCACACTCACGTGGAACACTCAAGGGGAACTGTAAATGGAACCTGTAGAGTAGATAACATCATGGTGAGGGCAACTCAGTCCTGACCGTAATTAGGTGATTGTAGGCCAATAACAGCACTCAGATCTATAACAGAGATCCGATCTCTGTCATACGGCCAAATAACTCAATCATATGATCTGAGACATGGCAACACCAGGAAAGAATAAAGGAACGGGTAGAAACCCAGCAGATGCCCTACTGGAAGATCCTACCATTACACATACCTCTTCTCCCTCTCAACCATCCTTAATCTTTCTAATTATTATTCCACTACATTATCCTCAACTTCCTGAGTAAAATGATATATAACACAAGCTAATTGAAGCCACACAATAGAATACTAGTGCCGACGCTCCTATGATACTTTCTAGCACCGCACTTATAGAACATTCTATCACTAATCATAATACATTATATCACGGCACCTATAATACATTGTATCACCGCACAGTACTGTACTCTATTCCTAATCATACTCTTAAGTTAGATATAATTAATTGCCTACCATATGTCTATTCCTGTTGTTACTCGAGAAACTAGGCAACCCGATTGGATCTATGTCCGCGGATAACTATCACTACTTAGATAGTCTAGTCCCTCTCATATTACACAACTCGGAATAATCCCCAATCCTAACACTTCAGAATGTTTTTCTCGACTCCGTCCACCTGTTTACCGCACTGGGTTTTATATGGGTGCTAGAGTGAGTCACCAGAAAGTCCAGACGCCAATCAGTCCAGAATTTGGCTTTGTCCTCCTGTTTCCCGACTAACCAGAGTCAATTAGCTGTCAAGTTTCCTTTTCATCTGGGGAGTTCTTTGTCTCATCCAACAAATATCCTGGTTGTCTGTAAGCCAGAGACCTTTCTCCCATTACAGAATCCTTCTGACCTCTAGCAGACATCTGTCCATTACTTTCAACGGCCCACTCCCGTTTTGTAGACAATTGTTGCCAGTACACACCTCTCGAACAACATCCTGTCATCAAACCGTCGACTGTGTGTAGACAACGCGACATGACTCCCTTTGATCTCATACACACTGTCGACCAGGTGCAGAGAATCTGTACCGACGTATTTTCCTCAGTTTGTTCACCATCAAAGAGTCAATTGTGTTAGCAAAATAATGTCGGGTTTGGTTATCATCGGTCGCAACTAACAAGTTTATTTATCCTGTGACATAGGCCCCCTCCTAAGAGAGTAGTCCGCAACAACTCTTTCTTCTTGGAGGTTCGATCCAGATGATCTATTCCTCTTCTTCAGGAGCTGGATGTCTAGACAGGAAATCAGCTCCAACAGTTTCTGTATTTCCTCCTCCAGGGCCTTTTCTTTAGAGAATGGCACTGGGTAAACCTTTTTGCGAACAGGCTCTTGAGTGGTCAAAGTCATCTCGAACTCCATCAACCTCGTTCGTCCTTGTTTATCAGTCAGTATCTCCTTATGAGACTCGAGAACCTGGGTTATCTTTTCCCTCTCCTGGGAAGTCAGATCAGGGTTCACCTGTACATCCTTGTAGGTTTCCTGGTGTACCAGGGGATATTCCCTTCCCTCGTTGGTTCCCACTTCTGTCTCCACTGCAACTGCCATTGCCATGAGGTGAGCTGCTTTTTCTCCTGGTCTCTCTTCGTATTTCCGCAAGAGATTGATATGGAAAATCTTCGACTTTCCCCTTATCCGGATCTGATAGTTCGTTCTGGATATCACCCTTTTCACGGGAAATGGTCCTTGCCAACCTATCTCTCGTTTGTTGTTTCCCGTTGGGAGTAGCAACAATACTTTGTCTCCCACCTCTAGAGATCTGTCTTTCGACCTACGGTTGTAGTAAGCCGCATGTCTTTTTCTGGCCTTTTTCAAATTTTGATTTGCCAGAGTCCATCCCTTGTGAAGTTTTTCTTTCAGTTCCTCCACATATTTGTAAGAAGAGATCACTTCTTCTGATGTCCCCTCTTCAGTCCAACTCCTCAACATGGCTTCCAACGGTCCCTTGATTGGACGACCAAACAGCAACGTAGCGGGTGGTAGTCCTGTTGAGCCATGAGGAACTTCCCGATAGGCAAAGAGGGCTGCTGGGATATATTCATCCCACCTATCAGGTTTTTCCTGCGCTAGTTTCCTGAGCATTGTCATCAACGTGCCGTTGAAACGCTCTACTTGTCCATTGGCTTGAGGGTGGTAAGGGCTGGTATGGATATGGTTAGAGTGGAACACCCTAAATACCTCCTCCATAAGTTTTCCACAAAACTGGGACCCATTGTCCGTCAGTATTTGATCAGGAAAGCCTAATCTTGTAAAGGTCTCCATCAGTGCGTCCGCCACTCGTTTCGAGTCAATTGTGGTCAACGGTATCGCTTCACCCCACATTGTACAGCAATCCACCATGGTGAGTATGTACATGTTCCTCTTCCTAGTCCTAGGAAGTGGACCCACAATATCGATGGCTACCCTCTCGAAAGGAGAGTTCATGGTGGGCATTTCACCCAAGACCACCGGCGCTGACCAGTGTTTCGGTGCCACCCTCTGGCACTCAGGGCATGACTTCACATACCGACGCACATCACCTGTCATTCCCGGCCAATAGTAGTGGCAGGACATTCGCTGCATGGTGGCGGCAATACCCATGTGCCCACTGAATGAGATGGTATGCCCCATATGAAGAATCTGGGAACGATGGGCCTTTGGGACCACCAACTGACCATGTAGGTTGTCTCCCCTTCCGGCTCTCCTGTAGAGTATCCTATTCTTCATATAGTACTGCCTCCGTTTGGGTGGATCAGCACTTTTCTGCAGCTTTTTGTAGCAAGGACGTAACGTAGCATCCTCACTCTGGGCAGTTCGCAACTCCCCTGGCAGTGGGTTAGTCACATTGGCTTCTGCCTCATCCGTTCTCGTCTGAATTGCTCCCATATGGACTGGCTCCCTGGGCATTCCCAGAAAGACATACCGGCAACCGAGGATTACGGGAAAAATGGGATCAGTCAACACCGCGGCCTTGATGGTGCCGGTGACATATATTGACCGAATCTCCACTCTGGCAATGGGCAATTTCATGGCTACAGCACTCTTCTGTGCAGGCTGTATCTCCATGGTTTCACCTGTGAATTGTTCTGGATGTACCAGATCCGCAGAAATCACGGCCTCCCCGTCCAGTTCTGTGTCATATAACACTCCACTTGACGACCGTTAACTTCTACCAATTCCACTACAGGTGGTTTTTCCTGGTCTGGAGTCTCTTCCTCGGCCTCGACCTGTTCGGTGGGCTCCACCATAGGTTTCCCGGGGCACACGACGAATTGAGTGTCTCCTGACTTTTCCCTGCAGTCAATAGCATTGTGCGTATTCGACTTGCATTGGTTGCACCATTTCCCTGTCCTAGATTTTCTAGTGCCGGACTTGAGTGAGCTCTCCTGGTGGTGAGCTTCCTTGTTGACCTTGGCATTGTCAGTGTCCACCTGCGTTGAAGTCACTTGACATGCCGCGAAGTGAGGGTTCTTAGCCTTCGATTTGCAATCCCTCGTATTGTGAGAAGGTGACTTACAAATCGAACACCACTTCTCCGACCATGGTCGTTTTTGTGTAAAGCTTGACGTTTTCTTGCTTTCCCCCTTCGTCTTCTCCGAACTCTCCTCTGAAGTTTTGACATATGGTTCCACCTTTTTAGTTCCTGCGCTCTTGGCTTTCTTCAGGTTATGTTTTTCCTGACTTTTGGTGTTTGTAGAAATATTTTCTGCTGCCTCCCCATGGACCTCGACGAACCGTTCTGCCAATTTCGTCACCATGTCGATTCGTTCCGAACCTTGTTCTCCCAAGAATGTCCTGAGAGGTTTCGACATTTGCTTCCGCATCTGGTCGACTACCGTGAGCTCTTCCAGACTTTCATAGTCATGCTCGAACCCAGCCAAATCCATCCACTTATGGAGATATGCTTTCAGACGCAGACTATAGGCGGCGAATAACTCCCCCGGTTCTCGTTTCGCTCCTCGAAATTTTTTCCGGTAGGTATGTGATGTAACCTCGAATCGTTTCAGCAAAGCCGTCTTCAACTCGTCATAATTGTTCTCATGTCCTGGTGGCAGGCGAGAATAAACCTCGTAACCGGTCCCACGTAAACCCTGGGATAGCTTGAGATTCCATTTGTCACGCTCCAGACCCATAGCAACTCACATAGGCTCGAAGCGTTGAAGGTATTGGTCAATCTTCTCTTTGTCCTCCTCGTAGATCGCTAGAGGGAACTTCATAGCATGGTAGCTATGTCCACCTACTGGTGTTGAGCCAGGGAGAGAGGAACCTCCCACGGCTCCCTCAGTTTCCCCACTAGATTGCCTCTTGAGCTCGAGTTCCCGCATCCGGTACTCATGCTCTCTTTTCTGAGCCTCTTGCTCCACTTCCCGTTGCTTAGCAGCTTGCTCAACCTCAAGTATCTTAGCAGCTTGCTCTGCTTCCAGTTTTTTAGCTTCTATTTCCAGCCTTCTCATGGCTTGCTCAGCCTCAAGTTGCCTAGCAGCTTGTTCTGCTTCCAATTTCTTAGCTGCTTGCTCTGCCTCCATCCTTCTCAATTCCAACTCGGCTTCCGATCTTCCCTTTCTGCTTGACGATACTCCCTCTCCACCTCCTGTATGTAATCTGTTAGTGCAGAACCCGACAATCCCATGTCTTCCCCCTTTGCCCTAAGTTCCGCCGTAGTCAGTTTAGGAGTGGCCATTTTACAGAGAGGTAACTCAACAGATAGAGTATAGATTATCTCTAAACAACTATATAGATAATGACCCAATACAATAAATCTGTATATATTATAACACACCACACAACACAACACAATCACTCAGTGACAAGAATAGAATCAGGACCACAGACCTATGCAGACGTGTAAAGTGTGAACAGGTAAGATAAGTCCTAACACCTATCCACATTTACTCTAGCTGGATTCTCACTAATAGGATATCTCCATCCTCTAACTAAAGATCCCGTGTTAAAAGATCCCGTTGTCTAAAGATCCCGTTGTACAAAAGATCCCGGACGAGCTCCCAATAAATGTCGTGTGTATAAAGAATGAATGTCGTATCAGTTACTTGTTCTTCTTTACCACTTTAGTGTCGTCCCTGGAGTGAAGGGAATCAACACCCACATTATTTTTTAATCCAATATCTCTATCCTGGAGATATCCAGCAGACTCCATCCACACACTCCTTCAATCTGAAGACACCTTCTTCTCACTCTTGCTCACTCCTGGATCATGCCCCCTCTCATTCTTCCCCAACATACCATACTTGACAACTCTAGCCTCAACAAATAAAAACACAAAATTTATTAAAGCAAAGAGTATATGTAAGATAAGTTTGTGTGTGTGTGTGTGTGTGTGTACAAGGTGTAGAATGCGTGACGTGTATTCTAATGGTAGACCAGTGATTTAGAAGCAAAGTCTGTAACATCATAGTGCTTAGCAACAGCACCATTTTTTCCGGACAGTGAACCTCACCCAGAAGATGACGACTTTCTCCAATCACTCGAACAAACAGGATGCTGGTAATCCGATAGACATTGTTGATCTTGGTCTTCACTTTATCACACGGTGAAGTTACTCTGTTTCCTAATGTTTGTTTGAACTGATAGTCTTCCAATTAACTGAAATGTCACTTGGGGAAAGTTTTAATGTTCATAAGTCTCTGATTATAACATTTCCCCTCTTTTAGAACACAACCTATTAACGTTTGTTAGGTAGATGTGTATATCTATATATATGTGCCCTTAGTATGCGAGTTATTAATCTTCGGTGATGAAGCTTATCACTCATTAAACACAACACTTCTGTTCATAAAATTCTACTCAGCAGAAGCCAGGTTTCTGCGGAACAACTAGGTTCTGAGCCCCGTGTAAAACCTCTTAGCAACCTCTGTCTTCTTTCCATGAGCCATCATTTTATAAAACTTGGAACTGCTTCTTCGTAATAAATCATCTCACACTCACGTGGAACACTCAAGGGGAACTGTAAATGGAACCTGTAGAGTAGATAACATCATGGTGAGGGCAACTCAGTCTTGACCGTAATTAGGTGATTGTAGGCCAATAACAGCACTCAGATCTATAACAGAGATCCGATCTCTGTAATACGGCCAAATAACTCAATCATATGATCTGAGACATGGCAACACCAGGAAAGAATAAAGGAACGGGTAGAAACCCAGCAGATGCCCTACTGGAAGATCCTACCATAACACATACCTCTTCTCCCTCTCAACCATCCTTAATCTCTCTAATTATTATTCCACTACATTGTCCTCAACTTCCTGAGTAAAATTATATATAACACAAGCTAATTGAAGCCACACAATAGAATACTAGTGCCGACGCTCCTATGATACTTTCTAGCACCGCACTTATAGAACATTCTATCACTAATCATAATACATTATATCACGGCACCTATAATACATTATATCACCGCACAGTACTGTACTCTATTCCTAATCATACTCTTAAGTTAGATATAATTAATTGCCTACCATATGTCTATTCCTGTTGTTACTCGAGAAACTAGGCAACCCGATTGGATCTATGTCCGCGGATAACTATCACTACTTAGATAGTCTAGTCCCTCTCATATTACACAACTCGGAATAATCCCCAATCCTAACACTTCAGAATGTTTTTCTCGACTCCGTCCACCTGTTTACCGCACTGGGTTTTATATGGGTGCTAGAGTGAGTCACCAGAAAGTCCAGACGCCAATCAGTCCAGAATTTGGCTTTGTCCTCCTGTTTCCCGACTAACCAGAGTCAATTAGCTGTCAAGTTTCCTTTTCATCTGGGGAGTTCTTTGTCTCATCCAACAAATATCCTGGTTGTCTGTAAGCCAGAGACCTTTCTCCCATTACAGAATCCTTCTGACTTCTAGCAGACATCTGTCCATTACTTTCAACGGCCTACTCCCGTTTTGTAGACAAATGTTGCCAGTACACACCTCTCGAACAACATCCTGTCATCAAACCGTCGACTGTGTGTAGACAACGCGACGTGACTCCCTTTGATCTCATACACACTGTCGACCAGGTGCAGAGAATCTGTACCGACGTATTTTCCTCAGTTTGTTCACCATCAAAGAGTCAATTGTGTTAGCAAAATAATGTCGGGTTTGGTTATCATCGGTCGCAACTAACAAGTTTATTTATCCTGTGACACAGTAGCGTTGATTATACGTAGCATTTGAAATTTCTCATTTTTAATGCGTTATTAATCTCTCTAGATGTTAATGCTGATTTCGTGCTGTTGAAAGCATTTTTGGCCATTCCTATTCTCTTTTTGATTTCTATTTCACTTCTGCCATCATCTGTTATTATATGTCCAAGATAGAAGGCACTTGTTACTTGTTCTAGTATCTCCCCGTTTACTGTGATGTTCATTGACGACCGTTCCTTTTAACTGCTATCATACCTCACCATAAACTGCGATATCCGACGGTATGGATCAATTCATTTGTTGACTCAATCTATTGGGATCCCAATTGACGTCGTTATCTTAATGCAAGGGTGGTAGTCGTAGCAGCAATACTAGCAGTAGTACTAGTAATCATAATCATCACGTGTCTTCCCAGTAGGCGTAGACGATCAAGTTTTTCCACATATTGCGATCTCCGACGGCATGGTTCAGACATACAAGCAATAATAATATTCGTAGTAGTAGTAGTAGTAATAGTAGTAGTAGTAGTAGTAGTAGTAGTAGTAGTAGTAGTAGTAGTAGTAGTAGTAGTAGTAGTAGTAGTAGTAGTAGTAGTAGTAGTAGTAGTAGTAGTAGTAGTAGTAGTAGTAGTAGTAGTAGTAGTAGTAGTAGTAGCAGCAGTAGTAGTAGTAGTTGTAATAATGATAGGAGTAGTAGTTGTCATCATGTAAGAAGTGTGCAGCTCCATGTACAGCGTTCATATATGTGTAGTAGAAATTTGGTAATATACCAACATAGCATGTTATGTGTTAATGGCAATGTTGTTGTAAAAGATGATGAAGGCATAAGCTGAAACACCGCTTTAACATCGTATTGATAGTGTCTTTATTGTCGCGAAAAAGGCTCACTGTGTGATATCGATAAATACCCTTCTCCACACTGAGTGAGTCTTGGGTACATGACACTTAGGAGTAAACAACGATACAACAGCTCATGGATGAGAGGTGTAATATCACCTGCAAGGCAATATGGCGTTAGGTATAGTGTAACATTCATGACTGATGAGATCATCGGTTGTCCGTTCCGGCACGGCAGACAAATAGGCGCTCACTAAGTCCTGAAATCGCTCACTCAAACACACTTATATGATAACACATATCTCGTATCTCCGACACAAACAATGAAAACTTAAACAACCAATGAAAAATCACACACACACACACACACACACACACACACACACACACACACACACACACACACACACACACACACAAACACACCTCAAGAAAACAATACATAAAAATGTACAAATCAAAAGGAAACATACAAAAACAAAAAGAAATCGAAAACTCCTGAAAAATGACACAGCCACTGAAAAATTACAACCATTGAGACAATCAAAGAAGCGACATAATCAATGAAAACTAAAACAATCAATGAAAACTGCCAACATAAACATTGAAAACTGACACAAACACTGGCAACAGACAGATAAAAAATGAAACAACCAATGAAAACTAACACAACCAAGGAAAACTGCTACCATAAACATTGAACGAGGTACCTAACGAAAACAAGACTTCCAAAAAGTAACAGACAACAACTGAAAATGACACACTCAAGAAAAAATGACACAACAACAAACTGACTCGACCAATGAAAACTGACACAACCAAGAAATACTGCTGACATAAACCTGAAAACTAACATAAACACTGAATGAGTCACCTCAAGAAAACAAGACATCCAAATGCACAAGTCAAAAGAAAAAAATACACAAAAACAAAAGAAATCGGAAACTACTGGAAAATGACAACCATTGAGACAATGAATGAAGCGATACAATCAAGGAAAACGAAAACAACTAACGGAAACAGCCAACATAAACAGAGATTGCAATATGTGGAAAAAAAACGTGATCGTCAACGCCAGCCGGTAAGACACATGAAGATGATGATGACCAGTACTACTACTACTAATGCTACTACGACTACCACAATTGCGTGCAGATAATGATGTTATTTGGGATTCCAGTAGAGTTAGTCAACACATGAATTGATCCATACCGCCATGGATCACAGTTTATGGGGAGGTATGATCGTCTACGCCAGCCAGTAAGACACGTGATGATGATGATTACTAGTTTTACTGCTACCATTGCTACTACCATTGCTTGAAGATAACGACGATAGTGAGGATTCCAGTAGAGTGAATCAACACGTGAATTGATCCATGCTGTCGGAGATCGCAACGCAATCTGTGTTGAGGTATGCTCGTCCACGCCTGGCGACATGTCTCTTCTTGATGCTGACTACAATTACTATCTGTTGTTACATCTACTTTTCCCCGCTAATGTTAATATCGGTGGAACCTTCTGTTACTACCAATTTTAATACTACTTCTATTATTTAGATAGCGTAATGACAATTATGTAATAGTGCTGAATTTCTACTACACATACACGCTGTACACGGATATAACTTCTTGTTATAAGAGACAAGACTACTACTACTACTACTACTACTACTACTACTACTACTACTACTACTACTACTACTACTACTACTACTACTACTACTACTACTACTACTACTACTACTACTACTACTACTACTACTACTGCTACTGCTACTGCTACTGCTACTACTACTACTACTACTACTGCTACTGCTGCTGCTGCTGCTGCTGCTGCTGCTGCTGCTGCTACTCCTACTACTCCTACTACTCCTACTACTCCTACTACTCCTACTACTCCTACTACTCCTACTACTCCTACTACTACTACTACTCCTACTACTCCTACTACTACTACTACTACTACTACTCCTACTACTCCTACTACTCCTACTACTACTACTACTACTACTACTACTCCTACTACTCCTACTACTCCTACTACTACTACTACTACTACTACTACTACTACTACTACTACTACTACTACTACTACTACTACTACTACTACTACTACTACTACTACTACTACTACTACTACTACTACTACTACTACTACTGCTACTGCTACTACTACTACTACTACTACTACTACTACTGCTACTGCTACTGCTACTGCTACTACTACTACTGCTGCTGCTGCTACTGCTACTGCTACTACTACTACTGCTGCTGCTGCTGCTGCTGCTACTACTGCTACTGCTACTGCTACTACTACTACTGCTGCTGCTGCTACTGCTACTGCTACTACTACTACTACTGCTGCTGCTGCTGCTGCTGCTGCTGCTACTACTACTACTGCTGCTGCTGCTGCTGCTACTACTACTACTACTTCTTTGACGTATAGAGACATAAATATTATGTTGTCAGGTGATATTAATTGGGTAGTCTTTCACATCAGGGCGTAATAGGAGACCAAGCCATAACACAGAAACGAGGATCTGGTATGACACAACAGTCATACAAGAAAAAGAAACACGTTATCAAGAGAAATACGCTACAAGAGTTACAGACTTAGCACAAATCTAAGGACGCGTGATAGAATCGATTTCTGAAACACACAAAGCACATGTTTGTTCTCGCCTACAATATACAAGGTCAATAAACGCTGGAATATCTCCCGCCTCATCCTACCGCCTTGAATAATTTGTCTCTAAAGACGACTACCAACTCACTTAAATTGACACTGACTCTCTCTACTTGGCCCTTAGCCCCGATACATTCTTTGAGGTGGTTAGACCACACCTACGAGAAGAATATAATAGTCTACAATCAGTGGTTCCCGTCTGAAGTCTGCCTTGCTCATAGAACTACCCCTAGTACTACTACCCGTCAGGACTGTCAGGACATCAAAGCTTATATAAAGAAAATCCCTAATCTTTTCAAACTAGAATACGAAGGTGATGGGTTGGTGTCATTGTGTAGGAAAGCTTATCATTGTTTCGGTTCCTACGCCAAAACGAGCACCAAAGATCTTACTAAGAATCACAAAGTTTTGGACAATGAAAAGTTCTTGAATGTCCTCACCACCCAAGGGGCGGGTGGGGCAATCATTATGGGGTTTTATACCCTCGGGATGAATATCTACATCAATCATCAACATAGTGCTTCATTACCATAGCTCTTTATAATCTGGGGATCACATTTGTGATCTTGGGATCACATTCGACAGGAGCCTATCCTTCAAGGACCATGTGGAGACGGTCGTGACAAGAACTCAAAAGGGACTCAATGCACTTAAAACTATGGCTGCAATGGACATAGAGCAGAGAATGCTTTTCACACTATACCAGCACTTGATCCTCTCAGTAATTGATTACGGATTAGGTCTGCTCACTGTCTCAGAGAGTCAGCTGGTGAAGTTACAGCGCATACAGAACGAAGCTATGCGGGTCATTCTGGGATGCACTAGAGACACCCCATTAATGTGTATGCGTTACATCCTTGGTCTGCCGACTGTTGCTGGTAGGCTCAAGGTGATGCAGGCGAAGGCATACAAGTAGCTGCAGACACAGACCACCCACTGCATGAGGCGCTGGACGCAGTTAAGGGTTAGTGACTGATAAGAGGGAAATCATGGATGGCTCAGGCGGAGGATACGATCAGACAGGTGTGCCCCCTGGAGAACATTAGGCATGGAGAGGAGTGGGTCAGAGTGCCAGCAGAGCAGTGAGACTTGTGCAGAGTTATAATCACATTAAGCCGGGAGTGCAGGGAGTGGCCAGCAGGGGCCACGGAAGTGGAAATCCAGCAACTAATTCAGGACAATGCTCACTCGAGTGATGTGATTATCTACACAGATGGTTCGGTGTCATGAGGTGAGAGAAGTGGCTGGGGTTTCATAGCCAAAGCTAATGGTCGATGTTTGGGGCAGGAGAGCCTGGCATATGATACCACAACATCCAGCTTAAGAATGGAAGTGGAGGCAGTCACTGCGGCTCTCCGCTGGATGGAGAATACGACACACACACACATCGTGATTGTGGCTGACTCAGAAGGCATGCTGACGAGGGTGATGACGGGCAGACTTCGTGCGGAGTGGCTTGCTTGGCTTCGAAGGTCACGGGTGACAAGCATCGCCTTGATCTTTTCTCCGGGGCATGCCGGTGTGCTGGGAAATGAACAGGCGGACAGATTGGCTGGCTCTGCAGAACTTGGTGGAGTATTGATACATGACAAGGCAGACGTGGTTGCGGCCTTGTGGGAGCACGTGCACACCTCGGAGGAGCAAATGGATTACCATGGTCTGGCAAGAATGAGACAACGAGGAGTGACGAAGGGATCTGGCCGACGCTCAACGCTCAAAGGAAAGGCAAGACGGACTTATAATCAGACTGCTACTGGTACTATTAGTGTTGGAACTCTTCGCTGGCTGCTGAGGATGGGGACGGAGCACTTATGGGAATGCCCCGAATGCTGTGATGTCGATTCCTAAATCAATCAATCAATCAATCAATCTCTTGATAAAACGACAGGTACAACCCGATAACGTCACTAGCACCCCTCTCCTCGTTTAATGTTTCTCTCTCTATATTTTCCCTGTATTAAAATTATTAAATACCTTCTTTGAATCGTTTTGTTATTGTTTCATTTTGTACACCACGTCGTCGCTCACTTTAACCACCACTACGTCACTAGACGTACCTCCCCTACACCCAAGGGGTCACTTGACCATACCATCCATACCTCCTCTGATGAGTCCCTTGACAACGCCCAACCGGGAAAAAATCAATATCGGACAATGAGGAGTTATCTTTTCCTTTGTGGAGGAAATCGATAACCCTCCAGCATCACCTCCACAAAAATTCGACGTCACTTACTATAGTACTCACATCTCATACATATCTACATCTCCCACATATCTACATCTCCCACATATCCACATCTCCCACATATCCACATTCGCATATCCACATATCCACATCTCTCACATATCCACATTCACATATCCACATCTTACAGATATCCACATCCACATATCCACACTTCCCATCATCCAAATCTCCCACAAATCCACATTCACATATATACATAGAACATACAGAAGGCACTAGGCAGAAGCAGTCATGCAGAGACAGACCGACAGGACAATAGGCAGACAGGACAACAGACAGGACAATAGACAGACAGGACAATAGACATACAGGACAATAGACAGACGGGACAATAGACGTACAAGACAATAGACAGACAGGGAATTAGGCAATCAGACTGACAAGACAATAGACAGACAGGACACCCGGGACGGTTAACCCGGTCAACAAACGCCTCAGAAGTCGGATGTGTCGGCCCAACGGCGCAAGAACGCAGCTCTGCTGTAAAAAGACACAACGCAATCACGCCCGAAAATACTCTCCGGATAGATAGACATTACAATAAACTGAAAGGACATTATAGACAGGCAGGACATTGGACAGATAGATAGACAGGACAATAGACAGACAGGACATAATAGACAGACAGAACATTAGACAGCAGAGAGGACATTAGACAGATAGACAAGACATTATACAGACAGATAAGATATTTGACAGACAAGACATTAGACAGACAGACAGACAGACAGACAGACAGACAGACATGACGTGACATGACATTAAACAGGTATGCATGACAATACACAGACAGGATATTGGACAGAAGAAAGGACAATAGACAGTCATTAGATAGACAGACAAGACATTGGATATACAAAAAAGGCATTAGATAGACAGAACATTAGACCGACAGACATGACATTAAAAAGACATACATGATAATAGACAGACAGACAGGATATTAGACATATAGGACAATAGACAGACAGTCAGGATATTGGACAGACAGACAAACAAACAGACAGACAGACAGACAGACAGACAAGACAATAGATAGACAAGACAATAGACATACAGACATTAGATAGACATATATGACATTGGACGTACAGATATGATATTAGACAGACAAACAAGACATTAGGCAAACAAACAAGACATTAGACAGACAGGACATTAGGCAGAATGGCATTAGGCAGACAAAACATTAGACAGGACATTAGACAGACAGACAGATATGACATATACATACAAACAAGTCATTATACAAACAGATAGATATGATTTTAGACAGAGAGCCAAAACATTAGACAGACAAACAAGACATTAGACAGAAAAAACATTAGACGGACAGACAAGACGTTAGACAGACAGACAGACAGACAAAACATTAGACAGTTAGGACATTAGACAGACAAGACATTAGAAATACAGGCCATTAGACAAACAATATATTAGACAGACATGACACTAGAAAGACAGACACGACAATAGACAGACAGATAGACAGGACATTAGTAGACAGGACATTAGACAGATAGACAAGACATTAGACAGACAGACAAGACATTAGACATATAAACAAGACATTAGACAAAGAGACAGGACATTAGACAGACAGACAGGACATTAGACAGACAGACAGGGTATTCGACATACAAATATACAGAAATGACAAGTCACCTTCTGGTGTGATGACTATATCTTTGTCTGTGTCTCCATGACCACGTGCCGCCGGCGTCCCGCAGGTTGACACATGCATGTTATCTGCCATTGCCACGTCCTGGCAACGGTTATCTCCCTTGTATCGCATAGACGAACGGGCTAGGATGCTCTCAATGGAGTAGCTGGTGAGTGAGGACACTGGTTTGGCTCCGGGTGTGGGCGGCACCGCAAGTATCGTGGAACAGACTTGAGCAGAGATGTCGGTGCTGTTTGGGGCCGGCAGATCCATGCTAGCAGCTGTTGTCCACTTCCTAGGGTTGAGACAGAAGGAGGCTAGCAAGTATATGGTTATACCGGCTGTGTGTTGAGTATCACTGCACTTTGTATGTAGAACAAATTTGAAAAAAAACACATAAGTACATGACGTCATAAAAAATGTGCTAAGAAATTCATTAAATTAGTTATAATAATTACTGCTATGGTCTAACGCTGTTTTGGGGAAGCTGGAAAGTACCAATGAAGTTTTCATTATAACAGGTGTTGGAAATGTCCACCACGGACTTGAAGACATGACTGTACACATCTCTTCATATTGTCAAATACCTTCTGCAACGTGTCTGTTGTTACTTCTTGCATGGTAATTTTGGTTGCTTCTTTCATGCCCTCAATTGTGTGTACATTATTTTTGTAAACATTTCCTTTCAAGAAACCCCATAGATAATAATCTAATGAAGATAGATCTGGAGAACGAGCAGGCATAATTCCACGTGATATTATGCGATTTGTAAAAATGTCTTCCAAAAGAAACGCAGTAAGTGATTAGTGTAGCTATAAGTGCAGTTGCACCATCTCGCTCGAACCACGCTTCTTCTATTTCACGTTCATTCAGTTGTTTAAAAAAAAAGATTCCAGAATTTCAGTACGGTACCGGTCGGCATTTATTGTGTTGTTGAAGAAAATTGGTCCAATAAAACTCTTTCTACTGACCGCACACCCAAACCTCAATGTTCTAATCGTTTAGAGGTGCTTCATGAAATGCATTGGGATTAAACGTGCTCCAAATACGATTATTTTAGCTATTAACGTATCCGGGTAGATGAAACCATGCCTCATCAGAGAATAATGTTACATCGAGAATTAACTCGCCTTCTATAGCTTCAAATGCTTGAAGTGGAGTAGTTAACTCTGGATTGATTATCACACTCTTTTAGTTCAGACTGTTACAACAATGCTTATGCAATGAAAAACAAGTCTCTAATAATATTTATAAAATGAGAAATAATGTTACAGTAATATGTTACAATGATGTTTACACAATGAGAAACAATGTTACAATAGTGTTTACACAATGAGAAACAATGTCACAACAGTGTTTATACAATGAGAAACAATATTACAATAGTGTTTACACAATAAGAAACAATGTTTACAATGAGAAACAATATTACAATAGTGTTTATACAATGAGAAACAATGTTCCAGTAGTGTTTACACAATGAGAAACAATGTCACACCAGTGTTTATACAATAAGAAACAATGTCACAGCTGTGTTCATACAATGAGAAACAATGTTACGATAATGTTTATACAATGAGAAACAATATTACAATAATGTTTATACAATGAGAAACAATGTTACGATAATGTTTATACAAAGAGAAACAATGTTTACAATGAGAAACAATATTACAATAGTGTTTATACAATGAGAAACGATGTTACGATAATGTTTATACAAAGACACCGTCAGAGAGCTCCTGTTTGCTGATGATTGCGCTCTGTACGCCAACTCAGAGGCAGACATACAACATAATGTTTCAGCTTTCTCATATGCCTGTGCCAACTTTGGGCTCAATATCAACTTGGAGAAGACTGTAGTTATGTACCAGCCAGCTGTAGGGAATAATCACACTGTGCCGAATATCAAAGTGAATGATCATAGACTAAGTGTTGAGGACAAATTCACCTATCTTGGCAGCACTGTGTCACAAGCTGCCACAATTGATGACGAAGTGAATGCAAGAATCTCCAAGGCCAGTGCGGCCTTTGGCAGACTGTACAAGAATGTATGGGACAGAACTGGAATAAGCCTGCAAACAAAGCTAAAAGTCTACAAAGCAGTTGTATTATCCACACTGCTATATGCTTGTGAAACCTGGACTGTTTATCAGCGACACGCTAGGAAATTAAACCACTTCCACACAGTCTGCCTAAGGAAGCTACTGAAGATTAAATGGCAAGACAAGATTCCAGGCACTGAAGTCCTAGAAAGAGCATCCATGCCCAGTATCCACACTCTACTGATGAAGAATCAAATTCGCTGGGCTGGTCACTTGACTCGCATGCCAGATCACAGGCTCCCTAAACGAATTTTTTACAGCGAACTGCGTTGTGGTAAACGCTCCCAAGGTGGCCAGAGGAAACGCTTTAAAGACACTCTGAAAATTTCACTGAAGGCTTTTGGAATTCATCATGACACCTGGGAGACTGCAGCCAGAGACCGAAATTCGTGGCGTGCATCATTACGCAAGGGTGCAGTCATATGTCAGGCAACCAGGACTGCAAGAGCTGTGAAGAAAAGGCAGGACAGAAAAACCACTGCAGGAAATCCCCCTCCAGAAACGTCAAGCATTCCTTGCCCACATTGTCAAAGAACATTTCGAGCCAAAATAGGCCTTATCAGCCATCTTAGAACCCACGGCTCCATACCTTCAACCCCACTGGATGAAATGAATGGTCATCATCATTCTTGATGGACAAACAACAACAACAACAACAAAGAGAAACAATGTTACGATAATGTTTATACAATGAGAAACAATATTACAATAATGTTTATACAATAAGAAACAATGTTACGATAATGTTTTTACAAAGAGAAACATTGTTTACAATGAGAAACAATATTACAATAGTGTTTATACAATGAGAAACGATGTTACGATCATGTTTATACATTGAGAAACAATGTTTACAATGAGAAGCAATATAACAATAGTGTTTATACAATGAGAAACAATATTACAATAGTGTTTATACAATGAGAAACGATGTTACGATCATGTTTATACATTGAGAAACAATGTTTACAATGAGAAGCAATATAACAATAGTGTTTATACAATAAGAAACGATGTTACGATAATGTTTATACAAAGAGAAACAATGTTTACAATGAGAAACAATATTACAATAGTGTTTACACAATGAGAAACAATGTTACAGTAGTGTTTACACAATGAGAAACGATGTCACAACAACGTTTATGCAATGATAAACGATGTTACGATAATGTTTATACAATGAGAAACAATGTTTACAATGAGAAACAATATTACAATAGCGTTTATACAATGAGAAACAATGTTACGATAATGTTTATACAATGAGAAACAATGTTTACAATGAGAAACAATATTACAATAGCGTTTATACAATGAGAAACAATGTTACGATAATGTTTATACAATGAGAAACAATGTTACGATAATGTTTATACAATGAGAAGCAATGTTTACAATGAGAAACAATGTCATAATAGTGTTTACAGGATTAGACGTAATGTTCGTGATGACAGAGATGAATGCAAGTTACGGCCAACAGTAGAAATTGGTGGTAACTCTATGGATGGTCGACGTCTGTACGGAGGGAATATTTTAGACTAGTGGTGATAGCACACATGATGAAGTTGTGAGCGAATAGTCCGCCTATGACAGTGCTGATGGTCGGTGTCCTGTCATATTGGTGTTCTAGACAGTGGAAAGTACACCAGAAAACAACAGATGAGGTTAAAAAACATGGGTGTCAACTTACGGTCTAACATCTAGGGCAGCACATCACCGGTGCTGACCTGGTCTAGAGAACAGATGAGGTGAGAAAACATGGGTGTCAACTTACAATCATACACATCCACGGCAGGACATCAGAGTGCTGGCCAGGTCTAGACAATAGATGAGGTGAGAAAACATGGGTGTCAACTTACAATCAAACATCTACGGCAGGACATCAGAGTGCTGGCCAGGTCTAGACAATAGATGAGGTGAGAAAACATGGGTGTCAACTTACAATCAAACATCTACGGCAGGACATCAGAGTGCTGGCCAGGTCTAGACAATAGATGAGGTGAGAAAACATGGGTGTCAACTTACAATCAAACATCTACGGCAGGACATCAGAGTGCTGGCCAGGTCTAGACAATAGATGAGGTGAGAAAACATGGGTGTCAACTTACAATCAAACATCTACGGCAGGACATCAGAGTGCTGGCCAGGTCTAGACAATAGATGAGGTGAGAAAACATGGGTGTTAACTTACAATCATACACATCCACGGCAGGACATCAGAGTGCTGGCCAGGTCTAGACAATAGATGAGGTGAGAAAACATGGGTGTCAACTTACAATCAAACATCTACGGCAGGACATCAGAGTGCTGGCCAGGTCTAGACAATAGATGAGGTGAGAAAACATGGGTGTTAACTTACAATCATACACATCCACGGCAGGACATCAGAGTGCTGGCCAGGTCTAGACAATAGATGAGGTGAGAAAATATGGGTGTCAAATTACGGTCTGACATCTACGACAGAATATCACCAGTGCTGACCAGGTCTAGACAACAGATGAGATGAGAAAATATGGGTGTCAAATTACGGTCTGACATCTACGACAGAATATCACTAGTGCTGGCCAGGTCTAGACAACAGATGAGATGAGAAAATATGGGTGTCAAATTACGGTCTGACATCTACGACAGAATATCACTAGTGCTGGCCAGGTCTAGACAACAGATGAGATGAGAAAACATGGGTGTCAACTTACATTCAAACATCCACGGCCGGACATCAGAGTGCTGGCCTGGTCTTTTGCCGCAGGTGTGCCGTGGATGGTCTCAGGTCTTCGAATCCAGCCCCACCCTAGCTTGCTGTAGGTGTAGTCTGTAGCCACCATGTTTGACTTAGACAGCACTATCGTGGGTTTGACTGACGGTGACTCAGTCAACAACTGGACCCCAGGCCCCGCCCACCGCTCTGTGACAGGCGGGAAATCGTTGGCGGGTTAAATAGACCATAGATTGTGTCTTCTGTCTATCCCAGCTACCACTGCAACTTGGAGAAACTCCTCGGCCCTTAAAGTAACGAATTAAGATACAACACTGGCACTGACATGAGGGTGTTGGCCAGGCGAAGACACGTGATGTCACATTAGACAACGGGTTGGCTTGTAATGTCACATTAGACAATAGGAAGGCATGTTATGTCACATTAGACAACAGGTAGGCATGTAATGTCACATTAGACAATAGGAAGGCATGTGATGTCACATTAGACAACAGGTAGGCATGTAATGTCACATTAGACAATAGGAAGGCATGTGATGTCACATTAGACAACAGGTAGGCATGTCATGTCACATTAGACAATAGGTAGGCATGTGATGTCACATTAGACAACAGGAAGGCATGTGATGTCACATTAGACAATAGGAAGGCATGTTATGTCACATTAGACAACAGGTAGGCATGTAATGTCACATTAGACAATAGGAAGGCATGTGATGTCACATTAGACAACAGGTAGGCATGTAATGTCACATTAGACAATAGGTAGGCATGTGATGTCACATTAGACAACAGGAAGGCATGTGATGTCACATTAGACAATAGGAAGGCATGTTATGTCACATTAGACAACAGGTAGGCATGTAATGTCACATTAGACAATAGGAAGGCATGTGATGTCACATTAGACAACAGGTAGGCATGTAATGTCACATTAGACAATAGGTAGGCATGTGATGTCACATTAGACAACTGCCAGACGCGTCAGCTGTGGGCAGCCTGTTAGCCAAGAAACCATGGTTCATCTAGGGGAGACAAGAAGATCAGTTAGCAGGCAGTCAGTGGTGGAGTCGTTGAGTGTGTCTGTCAGTGAGTGTGTCTTTCACCGAGGGAGTCAGTTGCCCACTCAATGACATGATTTAGTGGCACAGTTAACGAAGCTGTCTGGCTTTGACAGAGTCAATCAAGAGGGAGTCAGTGGTGACATCAATGAAGGAGTCAATGACAGAGTCAGCGAGAGTGTCTGTCTGTGAGTCAGTGCAGGTGTATTTCAGTGAGGTCATGATTGAAGTGACGCCCTGCACTAACCGTGGTCTATGCATACATACCACTGTGTAGAAGTAACCTGCCTCAGTTTATCACGGTAAAAATTATGTACAAGTAATTTGCATCCTTTCTCCGTAATCCCGTATACTTTCGTCAGTAACATGACGTTGCGCGAGAATCGGTAGCGGTTCCCTCCGCGTCGGTAACTTACGGGGTATGTGAGCCGGTTGCTCAGAAAGCAATGGTAACCTACTGAGCGTAATCTTGCCAAGAAATCAACAATCAGCTGAAAGATGCTGATGTTGACAGCGATGTCCTGTACAGGAAATGCAAACAACAACAACAACAACAACAAAAATTGCGTCAGTTTATCACGGACAGCTAGGGATTTCCACATTGTTTCCACACGTGTACAGTGACATAACAATGGAATCCATACAAGACATGCCAGAAATATCGGTTTGTTGAAATCATGTAAACAACCTGCGTTACGTTGATGTCATGGTTTTGTTCGCTGAAAATGTAACCCAGTTACAAGAAATGTTGGATGTAATTGCCACAGAAAGTCACAACAAAGGACTTAGACGGAATCTTTAGAAACAACAGAAGTATTAGTAATTACATAGAAATCATGCCATCCAAAATGCAACATCAAGTGAATGGAACCAGTCTAAAACAAATCAATGTATTTAAGTATTTGGGCACTTTAATAACGGCAGATGGGAGATGTATTCAGGAAGTTTAATCTAGAATAGCCCAAACAAAGGTGACATTTCACAAGATAAAGAATATTTTCTGCAATTTATCTGTGTCAATGAAGTTGAGAAATGAAGTGTTTAACAGCTATATTAAGTCAGTCCAGATGCACTGAGGCGAAACATGGACAACTAGCAGACACGTGGGGATTGATGTGGAAGTTGCTGAGATGTGGTTTTATAGAAGAATGAGAGCACCGTGTTCGGATAGACAGAACAACTAAAATACTCTAACCACATGACAAGTCACAGCGGATTGGAGAGAGCCACCATGGAAGACAAGGATATCGGATGTGGAGACAGCTGCCATGGAAGGCAAGGATATCGGATGTGGAGACAGCTGCCTACCAACAAGATGGCGAACACAGAGCATTCAATGTAATGTCTTGGGCAGTGGTCTAGCCGAGGATCAGGAGTCTTGGCCGTGGCATGAGAGGGGAGCCACCTTCGGCAAGATAATATCTGGGGCAGTGGTCTAGCGAGGATCAGGAGTGTTGTCCGTGGCATGAGAGGAGAGCCACCTTCGGGAAGATAATGTCTGGGGCAGCGGTCTAGCCGAGAATCAAGAGTCCTGTCCGTGGCATGACAGCGGAGCCACGCTCTGCAATTGATTAGTTTCCCCGATGATGATAATGATGGTGATAATTATGCAGATGATGATGATATATGGCATTAGAAAAGCCCAAAGTGTTTGCAGTGTGTGCAGATAATGATGATGATGATGATGATGATGATGATGATGATGATGATGATGATGACGATAATGATGATTATAATGATGATAAAACTCGCTAGGAAATCCCAAGATGTGTGCGGTGTGCAGATATTCTCTGTCAGCCAGCAGCAACAAACCCCGAATGACAGCATGCCGGATTAGCTTGTAATGTTCCAGCAATTTCCCCAACTCGACGATCAAATACTCGAGACCAAGTGTTGGCTGAAGCTAATAAAACCATAAACGGGTGGCCTCTTTTGCCTTGTTGAAAATTGCTTCCGCGCTTCATTGGCCATAAATTTCTGCCCTCCCCTGGCACCTGAGTTGGGCTGTTCACCTAGCCACACTGCCCACCTGCCTGCAATTGACAGTCTTCAACGCCCAAATTGCCACACTCCACAACTTCATCACTCACTCCTCAACCGCGGGTTTTTATATCAATTGAAGGTAATTTCTTCAAGTGATATTTCGCCAGGCAACAATATTTATCATCGCCATGTTTACAGGCGCCTTGTAGCGGGTCGGTTTTACAACCTTGCAGGTGTGCAGCCATGTTTGCACCTTGTAGACAACGATTGCATCCCCTGACCTCGGCCACAACGGAAGCGGAAGCTGTCGGTTGTGGGGCCCGGTGATAACCAACGATAAGTTGGTAACACGAGAAAGCAAATGGGGTGTCCATGTGTGAACCTCTTCTTCTTGAATGCTGTTGGTGGCGGCGATAATCCAACGATAAGTTGGTAACACGAGAAGGCAAATGGGGAGTCCCTCTTTGAACCTCTTCTTATTGAATGCTGTTGGTGGTGGCGATAATCCAAGGATAAGTTGGCTACACGAGAAGGCAAATGGGGTGTCCCTCTTTGAACCTCTTCTTATTGAATGCTGTTGGTGGTGGCGATAATCCAAGGATAAGTTGGCTACACGAGAAGGCAAATGGGGTGTCCATGTTTGAACCTCTTCTTCTTGAATGCTGTTGGTGGTGGCGATAATCCAAGGATAAGTTGGTAACACGAGAAGGCAAATGGGGTGTCCATGTTTGAACCTCTTCTTCTTGAATGCTGTTGGTGGTGGCGATAATCCAAGGATAAGTTGGTAACACGAGAAGGCAAATGGGGTGTCCATGTTTGAACCTCTTCTTATTGAATGCTGTTGGTGGTGACGATAATCCAAGGATAAGTTGGTAACACGAGAAGGCAAATGGGGTGTCCATGTTTGAACCTCTTCTTCTTGAATGCTGTTGGTGGTGGCGATAATCCAAGGATAAGTTGGTAACACGAGAAGGCAAATGGGGTGTCCATGTTTGAACCTCTTCTTCTTGAATGTTGTTGGTGGTGGCGATAATCCAAGGATAAGTTGGTAACACGAGAAGGCAAATGGGGTGTCCATGTTTGAACCTCTTCTTATTGAATGCTGTTGGTGGTGGCGATAATCCAAGGATAAGTTGGTAACACGAGAAGGCAAATGGGGTGTCCATGTTTGAACCTCTTCTTATTGAATGCTGTTGGTGGTGGCGATAATCCAAGGATAAGTTGGTAACACGAGAAGGCAAATGGGGTGTCCATGTTTGAACCTCTTCTTCTTGAATGCTGTTGGTGGTGGCGATAATCCAAGGATAAGTTGGTAACACGAGAAGGCAAATGGGGTGTCCATGTTTGAACCTCTTCTTCTTGAATGCTGTTGGTGGTGGCGATAATCCAAGGATAAGTTGGTAACACGAGAAGGCAAATGGGGTGTCCATGTTTGAACCTCTTCTTATTGAATGCTGTCGGTGAAGGAAAAAAAGGGGGGGGGGCGATAATAACTCACCAGAATCATTCCACTTCAGTGTGGCTTTTTTATGTATGTCCTCAATATTGTCAATATTGTTCTGTGATGGCATATCCTTTCATCTATCGTCCCCTATATCTGTCCTAATATTGTTTTATGGTGTTTCTTACTATTATCTGTGATATATCCTAATAATTTTCTATGATATTTCCTGCTATTATCTCTGATGGTTCCTGCCATTATCTCTGATATTTTCTTCAGTTTGTCTCTGATGTTTCCTATTATTTATATGTGATGTTTCTGCTATTATCTCTGATGTTTCCTGCTATTGTCTCTGAAGTTTCCTGATAATAGCTCTGATGTTTCTTGCTATTATCACTGTTTCCTGCTATTATCTCTGATATTTTCTTCTGTTTATCTTTGATGTTTCCTATTGTTTGTATGTGATGTTTCCTGTTATTATCTCTGATATTTTCTGCTATTATCTCTAATGTTTCCTGCTATTATCTCTGACGTTTCTTGCTATTATCTCTGAAGTTTACTGCTATTATCTCAGATGTTTCCTGGTATTATCTCTGATGTTTCCTGCTATTATTTCTGATGTTTCCTGCTATTATCTCTGATGTTTCCTGCTATTATCTCTAATGTTTCCTGCTATTATCTCTGATGTTTCCTGCTATTATCTCTGATGTTTCCTGCTATTATATCTGATGTTTCCTGCTATTATCTCTGATGTTTCCTGATGTTTCCTACTATTATCTCTGATGTTTCCTGCTATTATCTATGACATTTCCTGCCATTATCTCTGATGTTTCCTGCTATTATCTCTGATGTTTCCTGCTATTATCTCTGATGTTTCCTGCTATTATCTCTGATGTTTCCTGCTATTATCTCTGATGTTTCCTGCTATTATCTCTGATGTTTCCTGCCGTTATCTCTGTGTCTTGCTATTATCTATGACGTTTCCTGCCATTATCCCTGATTTTTCCTGCTATTATCTCTGATGTTTCCTGCTATTATCTCTGATGTTTCCTGATATTATTTCTGATGTTTCCTGGTATTATTTCTGATGTTTCCTGCCATTATCTCTGATGTTTCCTGCTATTATCTCTGATGTTTCCTGCTATTATCTATGATGTTTCCTGCTATTATCTCTGATGTTTCCTGCTATTATCTCTGATGTTTCCTGCTATTATCTATGATGTTTCCTGCTATTATCTCTTATGTTTCCTCCGTTATCTTTGTGTCCTGCTATTATCTCTGATGTTTCCTGCTATTATTTCTGTTTCCTGCTATAATCTCTGATGTTTTCTGATATTATCTCTGATATGTCCTGTTATTACCTCTGAAGTTTCCTGCTATTATCTCCGATGTTTATCTCTAATGAAAATAAAGTTCAGTCGTTCGTTCGATATTTTCTCTTTATGTCTGATGTTTACATTTGTGTATCAGTGATGTTTCCTTTCGTTTGTCTGTGATGTGTCCGTTTGTTTTTCTTTGATGTTTCCTTGTGTGTATCTGTGATTTTTCTTTGTGTGTATCTGTAATGTTTATTTGTGTGTGTCTGTGATGTTTCCTTTTATGCATCTGTAATGGTTCCTTTTGTTTGTCTGTGATGTTACCTTTTGTGTATCTGTGATGTTTCCTTCTGTTTGCTTGTAATATTTCCTATGGTTTGTCTGTGATGTTTCCTTTAGTTTGTCTGTGATGTTTCCTTTTGTTTTTCTATGATGTTTCTTTATGTTTGTCTGTGATGTTTCCTTGAGCGTATCTGTAATATTTCTTTGTGAGTATCTGTTATGTTTCCTGTTGTGTAGCTGTGATGTTTCCTTTTATTTGTCTGTGATGATTCCTTTTGTTTGTCTGTAATCTGTAATATTTCCTTGTGTGTATCTGTGATGATTGCTTTTGTTTATCTGTGATATTTCCTTGTGTGTATTTGTGATGTTTCCTTTTGTTTGTCTGTAATATCTCCGTGTTTGTCTGTAATGTTTACTTTTGCTTATCTGTAATGTTTCCTTTTGTGTTTCTGTGATGTTTTCTTGTGCGTATCTATGATATTTCCTTTTGTTTGTCTGTAATGTTTCCTTTTGTGCATCTGTGATGTTTCCTTGTGTGTATCTATGATGTTTCCTTTTGTTTGTCTGTAATGTTTCCTTTTGTTTGTCTGTGAAGAATTCTTGTGTGTATCCGTGATGTTTCCTATTGTTTATCTGTATTGTTTACTTTTGTGTATCTGTGATGTTTCTCTTTGTGTATCTGTGGCTTTTCCTTTTGTTTATATGTGATGACCAGAGAAGAATGTGTGAGAAGTTTCCAGAGAAAGGAGACATACAGGAGTGCTGGAGTGGGAGAGGAATAGTCTTGACTGTCAGTGCCAGGTGAAGTATTCAACAGGACCGTTCCGGAGAGGTTTAGAAATGCCGTTGGCAAACAAGCAATGGATGAACAGTCAGACTTTAGACACAACAGATCCTCCATTGGCCGGATAGTCACATCTCACATCACAACAGATCCTCCACTGACCAGACAGTCACATCACAACAGATCCTGCACTGACCAGACAGTCACATCACAACAGATCCTCCACTGACCAGACAGTCACATCACAACAGATCCTGCACTGACCAGACAGTCACATTACAACAGATCCTCCACTGACCAGACAGTCACATCACAACAGATCCTGCACTGACCAGACAGTCACATCACAACAGATCCTCCACTGACCAGACAGTCACATCACAACAGATCCTGCACTGACCAGACAATCGCATCACAACAGATTCTGCACTGCAGATTCTGCACTGACCAGACAGTCACATCACAACAGATCCTGCACTGACCAGACAGTCACATCACAACAGATCCTCCACTGACCAGACAGTCACATTACAACAGATCCTGCACTGATCAGACAGTCACATCACAACAGATCCTGCACTGACCAGACAGTCACATCACGCCTGACAACGGAGCAGAATTGACCACTGTATGCTGCATGTATAGACTATGATACCGCCACTGGCAGTACTGACAGGGAATCTCTTGTGAGACTGATAGCTTTATCTATTACGGGATCCAACGAACTATAATTAGTTTAAAACAAACACCACATAGAGACTTGAGCTGCACAGATCCCTTGAGAGAACACTAACAGGGGGGGGGGGGGGGCGTTTGAAGTAAAGGTCGGAGTGAAACAGTGATGCCTTTTGTCACCTCCACTATCCTAACTGACTATAGACCGGACTACCATTACAACAATCTCTAACCTACCACTACAACAATGTCTGCACTACCACTACAACAATGTCTGGACTACCACCACAGCAATTTCTGGACTACCACCACAGCAATTTCTGGACTACCACCACAGCAATTTCTGGACTACCACCACAACAATTTCTGGACTACCACCACAGCAATTTCTGGACTACCACCACAACAATGTCTGGACTACCACCACAACAATTTCTGGACTACCACCACAGCAATTTCTGGACTACCACCACAACAATTTCTGGACTACCACCACAGCAATTTCCGGACTACCACCACAACTATTTCTGGACTACCACCACAGCAATTTCTGGACTACCACCACAGCAATTTCTGGACTACCACCACAGCAATTTCTGGACTACCACCACAACAATGTCTGGACTACCACCACAACAATGTCTGGATACCACCACAGCAATTTCTGGACTACCACCACAGCAATTTCTGGACTACCACCACAGCAATGTCTGGACTACCACCACAGCAATGTCTAGACTACCACCACAGCAATGTCTGGACTACCACCACAGCAATTTCTGGACTACCACCACAACAATGTCTGGACTACCACCACAACAATGTTTGGACTACCACCACAACAATGTCTGGACTACCACCACAACACCACCACAACAATGTCTGGACTACCACCACAACAATGTCTGGACTACCACCACAACACCACCACAACAATTTCTGGACTACCACCACAACAATGTTTGGACTACCACCACAACAATGTCTGGACTACCACCACAACAATGTCTGGACTACCACCACAACACCACCACAACAATGTCTGGACTACCACCACAACAATGTCTGGACTACCACCACAACAATGTCTGGATACCACCACAGCAATTTCTGGACTACCACCACAGCAATTTCTGGACTACCACCACAGCAATGTCTGGACTACCACCACAGCAATGTCTAGACTACCACCACAGCAATGTCTGGACTACCACCACAGCAATTTCTGGACTACCACCACAACAATGTCTGGACTACCACCACAACACCACCACAACAATGTCTGGACTACCACCACAACAATGTTTGGACTACCACCACAACAATGTCTGGACTACCACCACAACAATGTCTGGACTACCACCACAACAGCACCACAACAATGTCTGGACTACCACCACAACAATGTCTGGACTACCACCACAGCAATTTCTGGACCACCACCACAATAATATCTGGACTACCACCACAACAATGCCTGGACTACCACCACAACAATGTCTGGACTACCACCACAACAATGCCTGGACTACCACCACAACAATGTCTGGACTACCACCACAACAATGTCTGGACTACCACCACAACACCACCACAACAATGTCTGGACCACCACCACAATAATATCTGGACTACCACCACAACAATGCCTGGACTACCACCACAACAATGTCTGGACTACCACCACAACAATGCCTGGACTACCACCACAACACCACCACAACAATGCCTGGACTACCACCACAACAATGCCTGGACTACCACCACAACACCACCACAACAATGTCTGGACTACCACCACAACAATGCCTGGACTACCACCACAACACCACCACAACAATGTCTGGACTACCACCACAACAATGTCTGGACTACCACCACAACAATGTCTGGACTACCACCACAACAATGTTTTGGACTACCACCACAACAATGTCTGGACTACCACCACAACACCACCACAACAATGTCTGGACTACCACCACAACAATGTCTGGACTGCCACCACAACAATGTCTGGACTACCACCACAACAATGTCTGGACTACCACCACAACAATGTCTGGACTACCACCACAACACCACCACAACAATGTCTGGACTACCACCACAACAATGTCTGGACTGCCACTACAACAATGTATGCCGCCACAACTGGAGCTCAGTAGGCTCTGACTCGATGATCTGGACTTGGCTGATGACATGCCCCTCACCCCCACCCTGTCACACACGAGGCATCAGATGACATAATCCTCATGTCCTACACGTGGCATTAGACGATATGGCTCTCCTATCACACACGTGGCATCAGATGCCATGGCATTCTTGTCCCACACATGGCATCAAATAACATGCCCCCCCCCCCCTGTTCCATACATGGCATCAAATGACATGGACCCCTGTCCCACACCTGGCATCAGATGACATGACCCTCTTGTCCCACACATGGCATCACATGATATGACCTTCCTGTCCCACACATGAGATCAGATGACATGGTCCTCCTGCATCAGATGAAGGATAAACTAAACAAAACTGAACGAGAAGTCACAATTAGGCAAACACATTCATTGGACAAGACAACGATACTGAGAATAAGGCAAGCAAATGATAGCCCGATCTCCCTCGCTGAAACATCACTACCAGAGAAGGAAATCATACAAATGTATGTGTACAATGTAGATAAGGAGGGCAGAACAGATGTAGATATTAAACGAGGAATTCAAAAGTCAAGAGGAGGTTTTTAAATTTTTTTTTTTAATTGGCACTAAGAAATGTATGGAAGTCAAGAGAAGTTCAACTGAGCACCAAACTTGGAATATTTAACATTCAGTCAGCTGTGTGTCTGGATGAGACACACAGAAAACGGCTAAAACCACCCACAGAAGGACTAACATGGTATGATAGGATCACTAACGTGGAGCTGATGGAGAGAACGGGACAAATGCCAGTGACCCACGAGGTGAGCACGAGCCGCTGGCGCTGGAGGGGACATGCATTGAGAAAACCAGAGACGAGTATGTCTATATCAGTGGTTCTCAACCTGTTTTTAGCTCACGCACCCTTTCACCATATGTTCAGAATGTCATTCCTCTCCTTTCCAAAATGTCATTCCCCGCTCCCTTCACACACACACACACACACACACACACACACACACACACACACACACACACACATACATACACAAACACACATACACACCATGCTCACACATAATTCAAGAGGAGGGAGGAGATTCCCCACCGGTTGAGAACCACTGGTCTAGATGGTCTACACGGGAACATGAGATCGAAAGCAACAGAACATTGCAAAGGACAGCAAGACCTGTGTGAGTTGGTTACAGACCTGTGTGACTTGGTTACAGACCTGTGTGACTTGGTTACAGACCTGTGTAAGTTGGTTACAGACCGTTGGTTACAGATCGGTGTAAGTTGGTTACAGACCGTTGGTTACAGATCGGTGTGAGGTGGTTACAGACCTGTGTGAGGTAGTTACAGACATATGTGAGGTGGTTAGAGACTGGTGTGACTTGGCTACAGACCGGTGTGAGTTGGTTACAGACCTGTGTGAGGTGGTTACAGACCTGTGTGAGTTGGTTACAGACCGTTGGTTACAGATCGGTGTGACTTGGTTCCAGACATGTGTGAGGTGGTTACAGACCTGTGTGAGGTGGTTACAGACCTGTGTGAGGTGATTACAGACCTGTGTGAGGTGGTTACAGACCTGTGTGAGTTGGTTACAGACCTGTGTGAGTTGGTTACAGACTGGTGTGAGTTGGTTACAGACCTGTGTGAGGTAGTTACAGACCGGTGTGAGCTGGTTTCAGACTTGTGTGAGTTGGTTAAAGACCTGGGTGAGTTGGTTACAGACCAGTGTGAGCTGGGTACAGACCGGTGTGAGTTGGGTACAGACCGGTGTGAGTTGGGTACAGACCGGTGTGAATTGGATACAGACCTGTGTGAGTTGGTTACAGACCTGTGTGAGTTGGTTACAGACCTGTTGCCATAGAGTTTACTTGGTGTCTGTTCAATGATTCTAGCTATCAGGTTGAGTGCTGATAGAGACTAAGCTTATAAACTGTTAGAATGGTTTTAAATATAGCACAATTCCTTTGAAGACATGTTCGGAAATTAAATCACAATGTTACTTTGACTGATCCATTAAGTCATTCCTATTAAGTGTGTTGATATCGTGTGTCCGTGCCGACCTGTGTTTGTTGACACTTTCCCATTTGCACCCATCCAGCGTTGACCTCTTGTGACTGTGTAGTTGATCTGCTGTTGTGGTTAACTTCGTATCGGTGAAGTTGACTTGCTGCAATTCTCCGATCACTTGTGTTGATAATAAATAAATGTTTTGCATATCCTTTACAGGACATCACTGTCAACATCAGCATCTTTCAGCTGTATGTTGATTTCTTGGCAAGATTACGCTCAGTAGTTTGCCATTGCTTTCTGAGCGGCCGGCTCAGTTATCCCGCAAGTCACCAGCGGGGGTCGAACCGCTCCCAGCTCTCGCCCTGATACGAGACTCTGCGTGATAAACGGGATTACGGAGAAAGTGTTGTAACCCCTCGGCCAGAGAGACCGGTCACTTGTGTTGAAGCCATCAATAAAAGTAACAGTCTAAACTTTTCGATGTCAATCTAATGAATTTCCAAGTTCGTATACCATTCTCTTCATTCTGGATCATTGACTTCAGCTGTCTTCAGTTATTACGTTGATTTCATCAGCAAACTTTACAGATTTGACATTTTGACCTCTTGATTACATGCTAATTCGTGCGCCAGTCTCTTGTTGACAGTTCAGCGTTGATTTATCTTTCACGGTTGGCACGAACTCAATTTCTTATACTTTCTTTTACTGTATGTTTTACGGCTTGAGAGTTCAGTAATCGAATCTTTCAGTTTCATATTCAGTTTTTCAAGATCACATTGTCGATTGAAAATTCTTGAGTTTCGGTTGTCAACTTCGTTGTCTATTGAAAGTTTGTTCTGTGTTAACAGGCTCGTTGTTGTTGGAAATGCATTAAATGTTAAAAGTTAGTTCTCTGTTTTATTTCAAGAGCTACTGTCTAGATTTTCAGACCCGAAATTCAGAAATTCCCGGATGAACCCCCATATATATGCCATAGAGTTACTTGGTGTCTATTTGATGATTCTAACTATCAGGTTGAGTGCTGATGGAGACTGTTTGAGATCTTCATGGTTTGATAGATACTGCTACTCTTGGCTCTTGATTTATACAGCAACCCCGTGGCATTCTTTAACTTTGATAACTGATGACAGGAAACACATGTTAGTTTACACACGGCCTGGTTGAGCAACACATAGATTTCATAGGCCGTGTGCGTTAAGATAACTGAACGACAATCGCGCCACTACTGGTCTGGTCTTGTGGCGCTTCGTTGATATTTCTGGTGATGCGTGTTCTGTATCTGGTAGACATCTCTACTTCTACTTCTGATGACCTTTGAACCTTTGCATCTGATACCGGCTAAAATCATTAACTACTGGAACCAAACTTACACAACACGACACGGAGATGATTTTCCACAGTCTACTTTACTGAGACGCTACACTTGACATGTCGATAACAAACCATTTGCTCCACAGAGAATTCACAGAAATACATAACAATACTTAAACATACTATTATAAAAGAGCGGCATAGTTCATAGCTCTGTTGACGAGGATTAGGTCCAACATTGAACGAAGTCCAAGTCTGACTGACTCTATAAAGTGACGTTTTGTGCTCGCCCAAAACGTCTAGCCTACTATCCACGTGTTTGTGACCAATGTCGTGATAGGTCACATCGCACGGTCGACAGAAGGAGACCGTGCTTAATACGTCTCATGCCATGTTCCTAACCTGTATCAATAAGATTATGGCACCGGTGTGGGTTGGTTACAGACCTGTGTGAGTTGGTTACAGACCTGTGTGAGTTGGTTACAGACCTGTGTGAGTTGGTTACAGACCGTTGGTTACAGATCGGTGTGACTTGGTTCCAGACATGTGTGAGGTGGTTACAGACCTGTGTGAGGTGGTTACAGACCTGTGTGAGGTGGTTACAGACCTGTGTGAGGTGGTTACAGACCTGTGTGAGTTGGTTACAGACCTGTGTGAGTTGGTTACAGACCTGTGTGAGTTGGTTACAGACTGGTGTGAGTTGGTTACAGACCTGTGTGAGGTAGTTACAGACCGGTGTGAGCTGGTTTCAGACTTGTGTGAGTTGGGTAAAGACCTGGGTGAGTTGGTTACAGACCAGTGTGAGCTGGGTACAGACCGGTGTGAGTTGGGTACAGACCGGTGTGAGTTGGATACAGACGTGTGTGAGTTGGGTACAGACCTGTGTGAGTTGGGTGCAGACCGGTGTGAGGTGGTTACAGACCTGTGTGAGTTGGGTACAGACCGATGCCCTAACAGGGCCACGCAAACAGGACCATACAAGGCAGAAGGACAGACATGGAATGTATACCCACCGCTGATGGTGATGGGGATGCAGACTGATCACTGGCTCGTTGTCAGTTTCTGTGATGGGCGGAACCTTAACTCCAAGTGTTGGAGGTCCACCACGGAGACATGAAGGTCTATACTTCAGGTGTTGGAGGACAAACACCACAAAGACATGGAGAAGGTCTATACTTTAGTAGTTGAAGGACCACCACGGAGACATTGAGGAGGTCTATACTTCAGATGTTGGACGATGAACACAGAGACAAGGAGAAGGTCTATATTCCAGGTGTTGGACGACCACCACGAAGGCAAAGAGAAGTTTACCGACAGCCACTCAGTGGGGGAGAATTTGAAGAAATGTGCACAACAATCTGACAACAGGGTGTGAGAAAGAATTGAGGAAATGAAATGATAATCCACCAAATTGTCACAGAAATGGTACATGGAAGACAGCGACTTGGCGGGACTTGCCCAGGCTGTACCTCTGCTGCAGGTCTGGACTCATCTGGAATTTGGAGGATTTATTGTTTGTGAAACTGTTGTTTCTCACGTCAACAACCCATAAGGAGAGCAACAGTTCCAGGCTGTAGTCTGTCCCAATCCGGGAGATTTACGACAACTGCTTCAGGCAATCACTCGTGTTGTTACGGGCAAATCTGGGGTCGTTGTGCTACTTGAGTTCCCTGTTTGCGTGTGATAGATTCTGTACTAGAGTGCATGCTTGTCTTTATGTGGATATTTGGGGGTGTAGCGAGTGAGAGCTGGGATTAGTTGGGGTGAGAGCTGGGATGGGTTGGGGTGAGAGCTGGGATGGGTTGGGGTGAGCGCTGGGATTAGTTGGGGTGAGAGCTGGGATGGGTTGGGGTGAGCGCTGGGATTAGTTGGGGTGAGAGCTGGGATGGGTTGGGGTGAGCGCTGGGATGGGTTGGGGTGAGAGCTGGGATGGGTTGGGGTGAGCGCTGGGATGGGTTGGGGTGAGAGCTGGGATGGGTTGGGGTGAGCGCTGGGATTAGTTGGGGTGAGAGCTGGGATGGGTTGGGGTGAGCGCTGGGATGGGTTGGGGTGAGAGCTGGGATGGGTTGGGGTGAGCGCTGGGATGGGTTGGGGTGAGCGCTGGGATGGGTTGGGGTGAGAGCTGGGATGGGTTGGGGTGAGAGCTGGGATGGGTTGGGGTGAGAGCTGGGATTAGTTGGGGTGAGAGCTGGGATGGGTTGGGGTGAGCGCTGGGATGGGTTGGGTAGGCATACAGATTTCTGAGACAGCTATCATTAGTTCTTGCCACGGTCATCCTGGTCTCAAGGTCTTCAGTTGGACATAAGATTCTCAATGACCGACATTGTCTGTAGAGTGGACATGGTCACTGAGGATAGAGTGGATAAGGTCACTGAGTGTAGAGTGGACATGGTCATTGAGTGTAGAGTATACACTCAGTGTAAACTCTACACTCATTTATCAAGTCTATTCTACACTCAGTGACCATATCCACTCTACAGTTAGAGACTGTGTCCACTCTATAGGCAGTGACATTGTCCACTCTACACTCTACACTGTCCACTCCACACTCAGTGAGCCTGCCCACTCTACACTGTACACTCTACACTCAGTGACCCTGTCCACTCTACACTGTCCACTCTACACTCAGTGACTAGTTCACTCTAAACTCATTGACAGTGTCCACTCTACACTCAGTAACCATGTCCACTCTATAAGCTGCGACGTTGTCTACTCTACACACAGTGATTCTGTAAACTCTACACATGGTGACCCTGTCCACTCTACACTCAGTGACCCTGTCCACTCTAAACTCAGCTGTTGCAGAGATCTGTCATGTGTAGGTCGTCAGATGTCGCCATCCGTACCTGGTCCCCGTGCTAATCAGCGCCTAGTTGTGCCATGAGTTGTGGCAGAGACCTGTCATGTATAGGCAGTCAGATGTCGCCACCTGGTCCCCGTGCTAATCAGCGCCTAGTTGTGCCATGAGCTGTGGCAGAGATATGTCATGTATAGGCAGTCAGATGTCGCCACCTGGTCCCCGTGCTAATCAGCGCCTAGTTGTGCCATGAGTTGTGGCAGAGATATGTCATGTATAGGCAGTCAAATGTCGCCACCTGGTCCCCGTGCTAATCAGCGCCTAGTTGTGCCATGAGTTCTGGCAGAGATCTGTCATGTATAGGCCGTCATATATCGCCATCTGGTTCCCGTGCTAATCAATGGCTAGTTGTGCCATGAGTCTGGCAGAGATCTGTCATGTATAGGTCGTCGAATATCGCCATCTGGTTCCCGTGCAAATCAATGGCTAGTTGTGCCATGAGTTCTGGCAGAGATCTGTCATGTATAGGCCGTCATATATCGCCATCTGGTTCCCGTGCTAATCAATGGCTAGTTGTGCCATGAGTTCTGGCAGAGATCTGTCATGTATAGGTCGTCGAATATCGCCATCTGGTTCCCGTGCTAATCAATGGCTAGTTGTGCCATGAGTTCTGGCAGAGATCTGTCATGTATAGGCCGTCATATATCGCCATCTGGTTCCCGTGCTAATCAATGGCTAGTTGTGCCATGAGTTCTGGCAGATATCTGTCATGTATAAGTCGTCAAATGTCGCTACTTGGTTCCCGTATCAATCAGTGCCTTGTTGTGCCATGAGGTGTGGCGGAGATTTGGGCAGCCACAAATCCAGTATTGATTCGGATCGCTCTGTCAGTGTGTGCCGACAACTTGCAGGTTGTCATTCGGCAACATTAGCACCAGTATGATCCGTGTATCGCTTCAATGCGGCACTTTAATGATGTGGAAAATATGCGACTTCCCGATAATAGACCATATGAAATATAGGCAGTGAAGTTTATGGGCCGCATTTCACAAAAGACCCTATTAGAATTTACATGGCCTGTTGTTACAGAGGCCTGTTTGTATTCACAAAACAAGACATGGGCATTTTGTGTGGGAATCAAGCCGAGTTATAAAGCTGTTAGGTCCTGGTTTTCCAGCTTTGATACGGTCGTCCTGGGGCACTCTTCGACAGATTTGTTGCCCCCGTGTGTACTCGTCGTGGGCTCGATGAGGTATAATTTTTGTGGTTTTACAACCCCCTCTCGTGAAAATTGAAAACGTATTTTTATGGTTGATTTTATTGAGTTTGTCACTAAGGAAATGGCACGGCAAAATTGAACATAAACTTTGGGGCAATAGTTTTATGTCCGTGTCTAACTAACTCTAGTCTGTAGTTGGGGGATATAGTTTTATGTCTAACTCTAGCTACATCTAGTCTGTAGTTTGAATATTTTAGCAAGACTGCAACTAAAGTGGAAACTACCATATAACTGATAGATTCAACAGTAATAGGTTACTGCAGGCAGACATGGGCCGTGTGAAGTATTAGTGAAGTTACTGTAGGCAAACATGGGTCGCGTGAAGCATTACTGCACTGTTACTGTAGGCAGACATGGGTCGTGTAATTACTGACATCGGACATGGGTGATGTGAAACATTACTGCAGTTACTATATGCAGAGATAGGTCGTGTGAAACATAACTGAACTGTTTATTCAGTACTGTTGATGTTCACGTCTTGTGCTATAAGTGATCTGTTAATTCATTACTGTTGATGTTTACATCCTGTGCTATAACTGAACATACATGCAGTAGGTCGTGCAGTGTCTGGTTCTGTCGATAAGCCCGACACAGTCGAAGCTGGTTTATAAGCCTGTACTTGTAACACTTTAGAGATTCAGTGGAAGACACCATGGTCTCAGAGAAGGTCGGATCACAACGGAAACTTGAAAGGCCGAGACGAGGAATCAATGGAATCCCAGCGTCAGCCAAATGAGGATAAGAAAACGTAGCAAGTTCACAGTGAACTAGCGGTGATCCTTCTATACGTGTGCCCCAGACGTGAGTTCTTTCCGTCTCAGTCTATCTCCATATAGAGACTGATATTTCCCTTCTCTACCCGATCGTTCCCACAAACTTGGGACATCTGACGTCACAACAATGACCGAGAAAATCACCCCAGCAGACGTCAGTGTTCGGTTGAACAAAGAATGACACAAATAAAATATGACATGAAACAGAGTTACACATGATATCCATGTACATGCTACACATTCAACTCGGAATAAACAGTCCGTCCTGTGAGGCACTTGTTTGCACAAGACCACCCGGTCCTAGTCAGTCTGAAGCTACCTGATTCTCAGGACATGGTCAGCGTCCAGTGCTGCAACAGCTGCTGGTCTGGTGGCTGCATCAGGCAGACACCTGCAACACGTAGAGCTCGGTAGTTACAGATTGTTGCCGTGACATCAGACACCACCCTGTCATACCCAGCAAGGTATCATGTCTTTGCCGCGACAGCGAAGACATGCTGTCACACCTGATCTCGCTGATGATGTGATCTGTTACAGAAAGACACTTTTCCCTCTTCTTCGTTAGTCTGATATCTGTTGTGTTTGGACGTCATTGTGGTGTGTCCATTCACAGAATAGCTGTCATATTTGTTGTGTTGGGACGTCATTGTGATATGTCAATTCACAGAATAGCTCCAATATTTGCGCGTTCCGGCCGACGCATACTTCTTCGGGCGTGTGCTGCCTGATTTAGCGATTTCTTCTTCTTCTGCGTTCATCCGGAGTTATTTTTCGGACGTGATTGCGTTGTGCCTGTTTACAGCAGAGCTGCGTTCTTGCGCCGTTAGGCCGACACATCCGACTTCTGCGGGCATTTGTTGACCGGGTTAACCTTCCCGGTTATTTAGCGATTTAACATCCGGATGTTTCGTAGAACGTTCCACAATCTTAAAAGTTGCCCCCCCCCCCTCCATCTGCTGGTGACACGCCAACTGGCTCGCCGAGAACGTGGCATGCATGCCGGTCAATGCTAGAGGGAAGGCAGAAGCAGACCATAGGCATTCGCAGCCCTTCAATGAGGCTTCTGTAGAGGTAGAGCTAACACTTGATGTTCTGGTTAGCCTCACCCAAGGATTGGTCACGTCCTGCACGTGGCTGCTCAGCCTCACTTCCGTATACCCAGCTTCCCTTTCATCACAGGCTGCACCACGGGAGACCAGAAGAAAGCAGTCTGCAGATCTGGGACATTGATGCTGGACAAAGTTGCCTCTAACTGTCATATGCAACACTACTGCACACAGGTGACAATATAGTCGTATATAACACTGCCGGACACAGGTGACAATACGGTCATATATAACACTGCCGAACACAGGTGACAATACGGTCATATATAACAGCCGGACACAGGTGACAATACGGTCATATAAAACACTGCCGGACACAGGTGACAATACGGTCATATATAACAGCCGGACACAGGTGACAATACGGTCATATATAACAGCCGGACACAGGTGACAATGCGGTCATATATAACAGCCGGACACAGGTGACAATACGGTCATATATAACAGCCGGACACAGGTGACAATACGGTCATATAAAACACTGCCGGACACAGGTGACAATACGGTCATATATAACAGCCGGACACAGGTGACAATACGGTCATATATAACACTGCCGGACACAGGTGACAATACGGTCATATAAAACACTGCCGGACACAGGTGACAATACGGTCATATATAACAGCCGGACACAGGTGACAATACGGTCATATAAAACACTGCCGGACACAGGTGACAATACGGTCATATATAACACTGCCGGACACAGGTGACAATACGGTCATATAAAACACTGCCGGACACAGGTGACAATACGGTCATATATAACAGCCGGACACAGGTGACAATACGGTCACATAAAACACTGCCGGACACAGGTGACAATACGGTCATATATAACAGCCGGACACAGGTGACAATTCGGTCATATATAACAGCCGGACACAGGTGACAATACGGTCATATATAACAGCCGGACACAGGTGACAATACGGTCATATATAACACTGCCGGACACAGGTGACAATACGGTCATATAAAACACTGCCGGACACAGGTGACAATACGGTCATATATAACAGCCGGACACAGGTGACAATACGGTCATATAAAACACTGCCGGACACAGGTGACAATACGGTCATATATAACACTGCCGGACACAGGTGACAATACGGTCATATAAAACACTGCCGGACACAGGTGACAATACGGTCATATATAACAGCCGGACACAGGTGACAATACGGTCATATAAAACACTGCCGGACACAGGTGACAATACGGTCATATATAACAGCCGGACACAGGTGACAATACGGTCATATATAACAGCCGGACACAGGTGACAATACGGTCATATATAACACTGCCGGACACAGGTGACAATACGGTCATATATAACAGCCGGACACAGGTGACAATACGGTCATATATAACACTGCCGGTCACAGGTGACAATACGGTCATATATAACAGCCGGACACAGGTGACAATACGGTCATATATAACACTGCCGGACACAGGTGACAATACGGTCATATATAACACTGCCGGACACAGGTGACAATACTGTCATTTACAGGGTGTATTTTAATGACTGTGCAGTGTTTGAAAATATTGTCAGTCTAAGTTTTGTATTTACTTATGTTGCGTGGACTTTACAAAGAGTGAATACAAAACTTGGACCGGCAATATGTTCAAACACTGCACAGTCATTAAAAATTATACGTAGATAACACTTGTAGCGCCGGTCTCCCTGGCCTAGTGGTTAGCGTATATCCACATGAGGAACGTAACCTGCGCGAGAATCGGTAGCGAGAATTGTGTCGCGGTAACTAACGGGGTATGTGAGCCGGTCGCTCAGAAAGCAATGGCAAACTACTGAGCGTAATCCTGCCAAGCAATCAACAATCAGCTGAAAGATGCCGATGTAGACAGCGATGTCCTGTAAAGGATGTGCGAACAAACTTGTATTATTCGCCGCGATTCTGTTTTACTCGATTGTCTCCCCTAGCCTGCGATGTGAGATGAAACATCTTGATCGGTGATTCTCAGCCATTTTTGGTCCATACACCGCTTCACCATATTTTCAGAACGTCATCCGCCCTTTCGTATTTCTTCCCTATAAATCCCCACCGCCCCTACACAGTATACGTAAAAATGGAAGCTAAATTTAATAACACATACTAGAACAAGTCTAGACGTCTACATAAAACGTGATTTGCGGGTCTGCTAACGTTATACAATGAATTTCAAGAATAAGGGGGACTGCAGTAAAGCTTAAAATGGCAATGAATGAATCAGCAAAAAACGAGAAGTAGATTGTGAGCTTTACTAGAATACGATTACAAGAAACAAATTGGACGTTGCGCCTTAAGCCTTCGTCAGCACAGAACAAACAAACACAAAACTACATGAAACAAACTACATGACAATATTAAGGGTACTCATCTGAATCTGTATCCTGACTTGGATTGACTGACGACTGACACGCGTTCGACGGCTATCAGTGGATTGTATGAACCGGATGAATAATATTGCTAGTGTTTCCGACACCGGCATGTACGTCACACCAAGTCCAGTAGGTGGAAAGTTAGTGTTTCCGTCTCCGGCATGTACGTCACACCAAGTCCAGCAGGTGGAAAGTTAGTGTTTCCGTCTCCGGCATGTACGTCACACCAAGTCCAGCAGGTGGAAAGTTAGTGTTTCCGTCTCCGGCATGTACGTCACACCAAGTCCAGCAGGTGGAAAGTTAGTGTTTTCGTCTCCGATATGTTACGTCTCACCAAGTCCAGCAGGTGGAAAGTTAGTGTTTCCGTCTCCGACATGTTACGTCTCACCAAGTCCAGCAGGTGGAAAGTTAGTGTTTCCGTCTCCGGCATGTACGTCACACCAAGTCCAGCAGGTGGAAAGTTAGTGTTTCCGTCTCCGGCATGTACGTCACATCAAGTCCAGCAGGTGGAAAGTTAGTGTTTCCGTCTCCGATATGTTACGTCTCACCAAGTCCAGCAGGTGGAAAGTTAGTGTTTCCGTCTCCGACATGTTACGTCTCACCAAGTCCAGCAGGTGGAAAGTTAGTGTTTCCGTCTCCGGCATGTACGTCACACCAAGTCCAGGAGGTAGAAAGTTAGTTTTTCCGTCTCCGATATGTTACGTCTCACCAAGTCCAGCAGGTGGAAAGTTAGTGTTTCCGTCTCCGACATGTTACGTCTCACCAAGTCCAGCAGGTGGAAAGTTAGTGTTTCCGTCTCCGGCATGTACGTCACACCAAGTCCAGGAGGTGGAAAGTTAGTGTTTCCGTCTCCGACATGTTACGTCACACCAAGTCCAGCAGGTGGAAAGTTAGTGTTTCCGTCTCCGGCATGTACGTCTCACCAAGTCCAGCAGGTGGAAAGTTAGTTTTTCCGTCTCCGGCATGTACGTCTCACCAAGTCCAGCAGGTGGAAAGTTAGTGTTTCCGTCTCCGACATGTACGTCACATCAAGTCCAGCAGGTGGAAAGTTAGTGTTTCCGTCTCCGGCATGTACGTCACACCAAGTCCAGCAGGTGGAAAGTTAGTGTTTCCGTCTCCGGCATGTACGTCTCACCAAGTCCAGCAGGTGGAAAGTTGTTGTTTCCGTCTCCGACATGTTACGTCATACCAAGTCCAGCAGGTGGAAAGTTTGTGTTTCCGTCTCCGACATGTTACGTCACACCAAGTCCAGCAGGTGGAAAGTTAGTGTTTCCGTCTCCGACATGTACGTCACACCAAGTCCAGCAGGTGGAAAGTTAGTTTTTCCGTCTCCGGCATGTACGTCACACCAAGTCCAGCAGGTGGAAAGTTAGTGTTTCCGTCTCCGGCATGTACGTCACACCAAGTCCAGCAGGTGGAAAGTTAGTGTTTCCGTCTCCGGCATGTACGTCTCACCAAGTCCAGCAGGTGGAAAGTTGTTGTTTCCGTCTCCGACATGTTACGTCACACCAAGTCCAGCAGGTGGAAAGTTTGTGTTTCCGTCTCCGGCATGTACGTCACACCAAGTCCAGCAGGTGGAAAGTTAGTGTTTCCGTCTCCGGCATGTACGTCACACCAAGTCCAGCAGGTGGAAAGTTAGTGTTTCCGTCTCCGGCATGTACGTCACACCAAGTCCAGCAGGTGGAAAGTTAGTGTTTCCGTCTCCGACATGTTACGTCTCACCAAGTCCAGCAGGTGGAAAGTTAGTGTTTCCGTCTCCGACATGTTACGTCTCACCAAGTCCAGCAGGTGGAAAGTTAGTGTTTCCGTCTCCGACATGTTACGTCTCACCAAGTCCAGCAGGTGGAAAGTTAGTGTTTCCGTCTCCGACATGTTACGTCTCACCAAGTCCAGCAGGTGGAAAGTTAGTGTTTCCGTCTCCGACATGTTACGTCTCACCAAGTCCAGCAGGTGGAAAGTTAGTGTTTCCGTCTCCGGCATGTACGTCACACCAAGTCCAGCAGGTGGAAAGTTTGTGTTTCCGTCTCCGACATGTTACGTCTCACCAAGTCCAGCAGGTGGAAAGTTAGTGTTTCCGTCTCCGACATGTTACGTCTCACCAAGTCCAGCAGGTGGAAAGTTAGTGTTTCCGTCTCCGACATGTTACGTCTCACCAAGTCCAGCAGGTGGAAAGTTAGTGTTTCCGTCTCCGGCATGTACGTCTCACCAAGTCCAGCAGGTGGAAAGTTAGTGTTTCCGTCTCCGACATGTTACGTCTCACCAAGTCCAGCAGGTGGAAAGTTAGTGTTTCCGTCTCCGACATGTTACGTCTCACCAAGTCCAGCAGGTGGAAAGTTAGTGTTTCCGTCTCCGACATGTTACGTCTCACCAAGTCCAGCAGGTGGAAAGTTAGTGTTTCCGTCTCCGACATGTACGTCACACCAAGTCCAGCAGGTGGAAAGTTAGTGTTTCCGTCTCCGACATGTACGTCACACCAAGTCCAGCAGGTGGAAAGTTAGTGTTTCCGTCTCCGACATGTACGTCACACCAAGTCCAGCAGGTGGAAAGTTAGTGTTTCCGTCTCCGACATGTACGTCACACCAAGTCCAGCAGGTGGAAAGTTTGTGTTTCCGTCTCCGACATGTACGTCACACCAAGTCCAGCAGGTGGAAAGTTAGTGTTTCCGTCTCCGACATGTTACGTCTCACCAAGTCCAGCAGGTGGAAAGTTAGTGTTTCCGTCTCCGACATGTACGTCACACCAAGTCCAGCAGGTGGAAAGTTAGTGTTTCCGTCTCCGACATGTACGTCACACCAAGTCCAGCAGGTGGAAAGTTAGTGTTTCCGTCTCCGACATGTTACGTCTCACCAAGTCCAGCAGGTGGAAAGTTAGTGTTTCCGTCTCCGACATGTACGTCACACCAAGTCCAGCAGGTGGAAAGTTAGTGTTTCCGTCTCCGACATGTACGTCACACCAAGTCCAGCAGGTGGAAAGTTAGTGTTTCCGTCTCCGACATGTATTTGTGACTGTGTGCTCCCTCTAGGCAGATTCTATCCAAGGTCATGGTCTCTGTCTACCCTTAGATTGGTTTTTCCGTCCTAACAATTTTGCCAGGGCTGCAGACTGAAAGCCTGCTCGTTATGATTTCAAACTGCCATAGGACTTTTAAAGTGCGCACACCCCACACGTAGCCTGTTTTTTTGTCCTAATACGAGGGGGCTAAGTGTCTGAGAAGGGGAACGTGTAGACGTAGGGGAGGCCGCCAGAGAGACGTGATGCTGGAAGGACTAAGATGGCGACATGGGGGAGTACCATCAGCAGTTGGTACAGAACACTGTAACAAGCTATGGGGAGGGTCCCATAATGTCCCGTCACAATATTTCAAATTTATTCTTTTGCCCTGGCTGGGGATAGGTCTTTGCTGCCAACCCTCATCCGTTCCCCGGACTTACTGTCACTCTTTCTTTCGACCTCAGGGTTATTTCCTGCAGTGTATTTCTGGCTGACACAAACGTAATATGACGATCGTCTCAGTCACTATAATTAGAATTTAATACCGTAATAAAGACAACACAGAAGAACACCAAGACAGATAATCTATAAAAGTCCAGAAAACAAAACTGATGAGATAACTCTAGTCCAGAAAGAATCCAGAAACTCTGAACCTCATATAGCACAGATCTTGAACTCGTCCAGTCAATTCACAACTGCCTCACCGGGCAAAGGTTCCCGTCTCTCTATCCAGCGTCGGTTGTTCGAACAACAGCTTCCAAGTTTCTTAGGTCACCACGATATAGTCAGTAATCTGGTCTGAGAAAGTGCCATGTGATCACTGGGCACAATTGAGGTTGGGAACCAAAGTCATGATACCAGATTGGGTATAGGGACCGAATCAGAGTCTTTCGCTGTCCCGGACAAGGATGGGAATTGACGTAGGTCTAAACCGCCTCATCCACAAACGCTCGACCTTCAGTCACTAAGAAGACTTGAGTTGGCTGTTGTGTCACTCATTACATTTTTGTAACGCCTCTCCAGTTATATTAGAAAAAACACATTATACCTGGTATGTCCACTGAGTTGCCCTGGCCTCTTCATGTGCTTATAAGTTTGGGCATAGAAGCCTTGTCAAGTCCTTCCACCACACTTTACTGTAAACACTCGACCTTACGTCGTTGAGAAGACTTCAAAAGAAGGACCCTGTAGATAACAAAAGTCAAGTGAGGGATCAAGCTGACTCATGCCCCACACATTAGTTATGCATTTCGGCTTACCACGATAAATAGATAAGTGGCTTGCTTGAATGATTTTGACATGTCAGGTAGCCCCTGGATTGGCTACGTCCTGGCTTGAGCAGACCTCCAACTTGTAGATGTCCTGTCGGCTACCCTATGCACCCTGTTGCATATAAGACTCACTCTCCACACTCATACCCTGCCTTTATTATTGTTGGGCACATTCGTTTCCCAGCTTCTCTCTCCCTTGCAAACCATGCCTTTCTCACGACAAATATCTTGTGGTGTGGTGTGCCCAGTAATCTGTGTGTTTCTCCCCCTTAACTACTATTATAGTAGTGGGGTTGTATGGCACGCAGTGTAGTTCCCCATTCCCAGCAAGAATAGGAAAGAAGATACTACCCCTTCCGGCCGCTGCTCTTGTCTGAGCTGTCGCCGCAATGTACCGGCAGTGCCTCACCTAACACGTAGATTCAGAGGAATGCATGTTCTCTCAATGAAACAAAGAAGTTTAGTTATATCCCCCACATCATCCTATCGACTAAAAGACGAAAGAGATAGCACCGTGGATAGCCTCTTCCTGCTCAAGAAGATAGATCATAGATTGGTGGACCCCATCCCCAAGGAGCCCCTCCCTCCTTCCGGCACACCGTAGCTATCTGATGTGCTTATATTTAAATGAGAGATGCTACTAAGTAGAGGTAAGCCGTAGGAAGAAAGATAGCACACGTCTATCGGCTGCCAAGAACAAGCGATATCATTTGGGACATCTTTATTGTTCAGATTTGTTCCCTGGCGATGTCAAGAACAGAACGCCTAACTAGATTGGCCAACGGTCAACCCACTCACAATATGGGCATGACCGGCTTTTCGCCAGTTCGTTTCACCAGTTGAGACAACAAAGATTTATAGGCCAAGTTTTGGCTGGACCAAAGAAAACCCAAGTTTACCTTTTCATTCCACCAGTAGGCCTTTACAAATGTCTCAATCTTTAACTTGAACTCTTGACATTCGGCAGTGGGTAGCGATCAGTAGAAACGGACATGGATTCTCCAGAAGCCGCACAAGTGCGCATTTGGCGCAAGGCGCTCCATCGGGTCTACCCGAAAGAAAAGACCCATATCTACTCGCTCCATGTAAAGATTGTGTTAGGAAGGTAACCCAAAGAACTATCTTTCATGGAGATTGAGCGAACAAGAGAACTGAGAGCTTCCGGAAGCCGTTTCCCCCTGTTTACCCAAAATAAAAGAAGGCATGAGGACATGAGCCATTGGCGTTTCACCACAAACACCAAGGACCGAGATATGTGGAGAGACATGGATGTCTGCGCCATTTGGCATGGCACATAATGATGGCGACGATTAATATGTCCCCAAAGACAGACTTCTCTCGTTGACATGTCGGTGACTAACTGTTTACAGACAAGTATCTGGTGTTCACATGTCGGTGATTAACTGTTTAAAGACAAGTATCTGGTGTTGACATGCCGGTGATTAATTGTTTATAGACAAGTATCTGGCATTGATATGTAGGTGGTTAACTGTTTAAAGACAAGTATCTGGCGTTGACATGTCTGTGATTAACTGTTTACAGACAAGTATCTGGCGTTGACATGTCTGTGATTAACTGTTTAAAGACAAGTACTGAGCGATGACATGTCTGTCATTAACTGTTTACAGACAAGTATCTGGCGTTGACATGTCTGTGATTAATTGTTTACAGAACAGACAAGTATCTGGCGTTGATATGTAGGTGGTTAACTGTTTAAAGACAAGTATCTGGCGTTGATATGTCTGTGATTAACTGTTTAAAGACAAGTATCTGGTGTTGACATGTCGGTGATTAATTGTTTACAGAACAGACAAGTATCTGGCGTTGATATGTAGGTGGTTAACTGTTTGAAGACAAGTATCTGGCGTTGACATGTCTGTCATTAACTGTTTACAGACAAGTATCTGGCGTTGACATGTCTGTGATTAACTGTTTAAAGACAAGTACTGAGCGATGACATGTCTGTCATTAACTGTTTACAGACAAGTATCTGGCGTTGACATGTCTGTGATTAACTGTTTACAGACAAACAAATATCTGGCGTTGACATGTAGGTGGTTAACTGTTTAAATACAAGTAAGTATCTGGCGCCGGTCGCCGTGGCTAAGGTCTTGTGAACGCGGTTTGTGAGCCCGTATACCCGGGTTCGAAACACAGCGGTGCTGGTTTTTCGAAAAGGGTATAGGTGCCGGTCGTTCAGAAAGCAATGACAAACTACTGAACGTAAAATTTGCCAGGATTCACGAACAGCGACAATGCTGGGGTTGACTGCTACGTCCTGTGAAGGACATGCAACTAAATTAAATTAAGTATCTGGCGTTGACGTGTAGGTGGTTAACTGTTTACAGACAGGTATCTGGTGTTGACATGTAAGTGGTTAACTGTGTACAAATAAGTATCTGGCAACGGCGCGCAGGTGGTTAACTGTTTAAAGACAAGCACCTGGCTTTGACATGTCTGTGATTAACTGTTTAAAAACAAGTATCTGACGGTGACAACTAGGTGCTCACCTACACGGTGTGGAACTACACCGTGGAACTGCAAACCGAAGTCAATCGCATAAGTACTCGGTGTGCTGAAGCTGGGGCAATGGTCAACCCAACAAAGGCAACAGTGACATGGTTTTCTTTGTTAATCTGCGTCGGGGTTTGGCTGCGATGCGGGTGATGGCGACAGCAAACTGTGAGCAGCGCCATCTATGCCTCCTATACGAGGCGCTAGTCATGTTTGTTTTTGAGTATGCGATGGCGATCCTGACTCTCAGCCGTAAGCGATTAAAGGATGGAAAGGATACAAAACGAAGCTATGCGTATTATTCTTTGATGTACAAGAGATACAGCATGCAGGGCGATGCGCTACCTTTCTTGATTTTCCAACCATTGAAGACAGACTACAAATTTGCAGAGCACGTGCCTACCTCAGAGTTAACGCAAACACACAACATCCACTGCTTAGTGAAATTAGGAAGGTGAAGAGCAGCAGGTTAAAAAGAGGAAGGTTGCGGATGGGTCAAGCGGAAGACATTCTTCAACAGGTGTGTTCACTGGAGGACTTAGAACCTGGCGAGGAGCGAGTACAAGTGCCAACAGATTTCTTACGTCCTTTTCAGATTGCATCCAACTAGACAGAAAATGCAGACAAGAAAACCCGGCTGCTGTGGAGGCGGAAGTGCAGGCGTTGATTTTCGAGAATTCGTTAGACGGTGATGCTGTCATTTACACAGATGGGTCGGTCATCCGACATGTGAGAAGCTCATAGGCCTTTACGGCGCGGGCCGGAGAGAGAATTGTGAAGGAGGACTCTGGTGCTTTTGTTGAGACCACAAATAGCCTGGCTATGGAAGTCATGGCAGTAAGTAAAGCAATAACATGACTCGAGACACAGACATTCACTAGGGCTTGTTTCCTTAGCGACTCAATGAGTATGCTCAAGAGGATAGAGACGGGGTGGATCTGAAAAGAGTGGTTGCTGTCTCTGGAGCGGTCTCGGCTGGCAAAGATTAGTTTCATCTTCGTGCCAGGGCATGCGGGAGTACAAGGAAATGAGCTGGCTGACAAGCTCACAGGTACGGCTAAGGTGGCGGGCGGACTCGCCATGGACCAGGCTGACATTCTGAATGCGCTACGAGAAGTAAGACTTTTGCGAGAACCATGTGATGACTGCGAATCTACAACCATGGTCAGACTGCGAGAACAGTAAATTGAAAGAGGTGTGGCCAAACAAGAACACTACTCGGAAAACCAAAGAAGATTGATAAGCCAGCACATAACTGGTGTCGTTAGCCGCTACACGCTGAGGGATTTGCTGAGGAGGGGGTTCGATGTACCATGAGAATGATCTGTCGACTAACTAACTAACTAACTAACTAACTAACTTACTAACTAACTAACTAACTAACTAACTAACTAACTAACTAACGGGTTCCAAATGTTGCTGTATGTAGCCGAGGCGCGGTGTTGGGGTGAGCGCCCAACATTGCTCAAATACCTCAATGGCTCGTGAATACATAACCTATGCAGCAAAAGTCCAACTCCTGGCCTTCACGTGGCGGGCCTGTTTAAACTAACAGGAGAAGGGGCGACGGCGAGTCTCTGGCGCCGGAAAATAACCAGTATGCTCTAGATGTGTATGCACGGACATGCATGCGCAGACAGGCGTGTGCGCGCGTACACATCTACACTCGAGTGAGACCACAGTCTGCTCTAGCAAAGAAAGGTGCTGAAGACGGAGGCAACCAGCCAAGAGGCGCACCACAGAAATCAGGATGCCACGCAATCACGCAAAATGGAATATGTCGACTACTGCTAATCGTTATGGTGCTCGCCCTGCTTTGGACCCCCAGGCAGGTGCAGTGCCGGGCCCTATGTCTCGAAAGGGTCCAACCCCAACTACTGGAGGTCCTTCTCAGATGTCCTGTGGAGCCAGGGGACATGAGAATAGGACGACTGGCCATACTAAACTAAGACTTAAAATAATGCACTGGAATGCGGAGGGAGTCAGCAACAAAAAAGTTGAATTAGAAAACATCCTGGACAAAGAGAAAGTAAGCATATGTTGCTTGCAAGAAACTCACCTCAATGAAAATATAGCCTTCAAAATCAGAGGCTACCAGTGTTACCGATCTGACCGAAAGAACAGGCGAAAAGGTGGGATACTGACCCTTGTAAGAAATAACATCATGGCTTCCCAAATCAAAGTCTACATGGAAGGGGCTGAGTATCAGACACTTAAACTTAAGACAGGTAATACAGATCTACATCTGATCAATTACTACTGTCCAAGTGACCGCCCACAGGCACTGGACACTCTACCACTAAAAGAAAAAATGATTGTGTGTGGCGATTTCAACAGCCACTCGCAGAGCTGGGGCTATGATCACATGGACCAGAGAGGAGAGAGACTGGAAGACTGGCAAGATGAGAATAGATTCATGTTGATTAACAAGCCGTCCGACCCACATACTTTCTACTCGAGATCATGGCACTCTTCAACTACACCTGACCTGGCTTTTCATTCACCAGACCTGGGGTGGAACATTACACGAACTGTTGGGAAACAACTTGGTGGCAGTGACCATCGGCCAGTCTTTCTAACCGTAGAAAATGAGCTTGTAAGTGAAAGCAGCACCCTCTCGAGGTGGAACTACAAGAAAGCAGACTGGGCAATGTACAAGCATCGCATCAGCATACTGGTTAGAAACCTGAACACTGAGAAAGACATAAATAAAGCAGTTGAAGAGTTTGGGAAATGCATACTACAGGCAGCGCGAGAAACAGTACCAAGAGGAGCCCGTAAACAATATAAACCCTACTGGAGTAGTGAACTGGAACAGTTGCATAATGATGTTGAAGTGTGTAGAAAGCAAGCAGAGGCCACACCCAGCCAAGAGCACCACAATAAATTCCAGCATGCAAAAGCCAAATTTCAAAGGGCCAAGCTGCAGGCTAGACGGAAAAGCTGGCAGGAGAAAACGGAGTCTCTGAACTTTGAAAGAGACACAAGGAAATTGTGGAAGCTAATAAAACAGCTTAATGACGAGGGCACAGGGAGAAACTCAAAAATTGCACTACATAAAGATGGAAAAATCTTAACAAGAAAGCAAGCAGCTGACCATTTTGCGGACTCGTTCGCACAAGATAGCAATATCAAAATTAGTCCAGAGAATCAACAAGAGATTCGAGAGAAACGACAACATACAGGACAGAAGGAAATAGTACATGAGGTTCTGGAGGCACCCATCACAATCAGCGAACTGGAGCTAGCCATATCAAAACTGAAAATGAGAAAGTCACCAGGAGCTGATGGTATCTCCAATGAAATGATCAGGAACCTAGGAACAGAGGCCAAAACAAAGCTGTTGCAGATCTTCAATAACAGCTGGACCTTAGGCAGTGTTCCACAAGCCTGGAGAGAAGCAATCATGATACCCCTCCTAAAATCAGGGAAAGATGGTTCCATTGCCTCTAGCTACAGACCAATTAGCCTCACCAGCTGTCTCTGCAAAACACTGGAGCGCATCATCAATCACAGACTGCAGTGGTACATTGAAAGTAAAAACATCCTTGTGCCACAGCAGGCTGGCTTTAGGCAGTGCTACTCTACGGAAGATCAGACAACCTACCTCTCTCAAGAAATTGAGGATGCATTCCAAGAGAAGAAGCTGGTGCTTGCGGCATGGATAGATCTGAAGAAAGCCTTTGACAAAGTCTGGAAAGAAGGTCTGATGAAGAAACTGAGAAACTGCAAAGTCAATGGAAGAATGTACAAATGGGTGAAAGCATACTTGCACAACAGAAGAGCCCGAGTACAGATAGACGGACTCAAGAGCAAGAAAGTACTACTGCGTCACGGTGTCCCCCAGGGCGGAGTCTTGTCCCCCACACTTTTTCTAATCTTCATCAATGATCTTGTTGCTCACCTACCGCATGGAATTAAAGCGGCAATGTACGCCGATGACCTGGTTCTATGGAGCACAAATGAATATGCATCAGTGGCCACCAGATTGCTACAAAGAGCTGTAGATACATTTGCTGCATGGGCAAATAGATGGTGTGTCAGCATAAACACTGACAAGTGCAGCACCACCCTATTTACCCTCTCTCCAAAACAAAAGGCAGGGATCATCCAGATAAATGGAACACCCCTAAGAGAAGATAAAGAACCAACATACCTTGGAGTAACATTTGATGGCAAGCTGACATGGAGAAAGCACATCAACAAAGCAGTAGCAAAAGCCAGAAGGAAAATAGCCATCCTGAGAAAGCTAAGTGGAACCACATGGGGAGCCAGTACGAAAATACTTAGCAAAGTTTACCAACAGAGCATACGACCACACCTGGAATATGGGTCAACTGCGTGGTGTTCAGCATCAAATACCACACTACAAGAGCTGGACAAGGTGCAAAATCAAGCACTTAGAGTCACCACAGGAGGGATGAGATCAACCCCTATAGTGGAAATGGAGAAGATGGGGAGGACACAGGCACTGAGTGAGCGCAGAGATACGAAAACGCTAATACAAGCAGAAAAGTTCCTCAGCTTGCCAGGCCACCCTATGAAGAACAGATTTGAAAACCTAGCTATGGGGCGGTTGAAAAGAAGTAGTTTTATCCACCAGGCCAAACGACTCTGCAGAGAAACCACTGATCTGCCCACAGTTTGTATCCCCCTAACAACCATTCCAGAGCGAACTCCATGGAAAGATGAGCATAGACTATCATTACAAATCCAGACAAAAGTGAGAGGAATATTTGACAAGGAAGAACAGAACAGTGTGCAGCGCAGAACAGCCACTCTCAGCTTCCTTGATGAAGAATACCCACAGGACCTCTGGATCCGAGTCTACACAGATGGGTCAGCACAAAATGCTGTTCGAAATGGAGGAGCGGGAGTGTACATAGAATACCCAAATAATACTAGGGACACAGCCAGAGTACCGACAGGAAAGTACTGCCATAACTATGATGCCGAAATTGAGGCAATCAAGATAGCAACAGAGAAATTACTAAATAACAGCAATGGTACACAACCTGTGGTGCTACTAACAGATGCAAAATCAGTACTCGAGGCGCTCCTCTCTGGGAAATTGCCAGTACTAAGGACACTACTTTCTGAACTTAGCAGTCAGCATAAAGTCACCATACAGTGGATACCATCCCACTGTGGAGTACCCGGAAACGACAGAGCTGATCAATTGGCTAAGGAAGGAGCCAAAGAGGAACAGCCTGATGTGCCCGTTACATACCACCAAAAGAAAAGAATGATCAAATCAGTCAGAAAGCCACCAAAACCTGCTCAAGATGACTACCACATTATGGACAGACCAGAACAAGTCATTATTCTGCGCCTCAGAACAGGACACAATAGATTACGCAACCACATGTATACAAAATTCAAGATTGGTGAAACAGCCATGTGCACATGTGGATTGGCGTCGCAGACAGCAGAGCACATACTCCAAGACTGCCCAAAATATAACATATCTAGGCAAACCTTCTGGCCTAGAGAGACGACGGTGGAAGATAAACTCTATGGACCACTGTGTGAACTGAAAAAAACAGTTCAATTCATGCAAGAGACGACATTGCAGATATAGACATATTTCAAGCGAACGAAAGAAGAAGAAGAACTAACTAACTAACTACACGGTGTGGCTAGTCAAACACAATAGCATATGTAACTGGCACTTCCACGGTGTAGCTGGTCGAGGGAGATAGCACGTGTAACTGGCACCTACACAGTGTAGCTGGTGTGACATTTAATGTCCACGCCGATCAACAACATTTAGAAAATACAAGGAATAACGCTTCAAATTTTCACCATGTTAAAGCGGGCACTCTTGCGATTTAAATTTTAAAATAAATTGAAATCCGCGACGTTTGGAGACTGACATGCGGCTAAGAATAGAATTCGCCCACACTGAAAAATAACAGATGCTAGAAAATTTGCAGAAAAATGGGGGCGGGAACCTTAAAAATTCCCCCCCCCCCCTTTCCACATCCTCAGAAATCAGAAATTCCAAGAATATCGGCACCCACCTCCAACAGAATGACACCACTTTTCGCGCCGGAAAGGCTCAGCTCGCGGGATTATCTCATTGCGGCGTCCAGATGAATTCATATGAACATAATATATGTTGATTAAATGAAGTATGCAACGTTTGCAAGAAAGTACAATATTTCTGCGCAGTTCGCCAAGATACTTTTCAGAGATGCACGTGTAGTTCAGTCCATGAGATGTGGTGTAGTTTTTTTTTTTTTTAATTCTTGAGGACATTGCTAAGTTGGAGATTGTAGTAAAAAAACTTAGGATCAGGACTCCTCCATGTCCACAATCTTCTAGGGTGTTGCTTAAACCAGGCGTTTCCAACAATCAATTCCTGCTCTTTAGCCAACTCTACAAGTCTGTATCCTCTTTCATTTCTCTCTCCTAAACCAGAGTTTCCTACAGTGTATCTATCCCCTTGATTTCCTACTTTTGCATTGAAGTCCCCTATTATGATGTTTATTTCTGAATTTTTACATTTCTTTAAAGCAGACTCTATGTCATTTTAAAATTCTTCTACACTATTTTCACTGGATTCTCCTATTGGGGCGTATACTTGAATAACATTTATGCCAAAAGGTCTGCCGCTTAATTTAACTAGTAGAACTCTGTCTGACACGGCCCAATATCCTTGAACGGATTTTGATGTTTGCAGGTCCAAAATAATTGCTACATTCCTTTGTCGATTTTCCCCTCCAGACTAAATAATCTTAAAATCTTCATCTATCTTGATGCCTGCTCCTGTCCATTCCGTTTCGCACATCCCCAAAATATTAATTTTCTCTCTTTCCATTTATTGTTTGACATTATCTAATTTTTCGTCGTCGTTTAACGTCCTAACATTCCATGTTGCTAATTTTAATGTCTCTGTCCTCTTCTTGCGATGACCTGTCTTTAAGTGAATCATAATGAACTAGGCACTTTTAAAGAAGGTAGTTTGCCGTTGCTTTCCTTCTTGGCAGTGACCATACTGGCCGGGTGATCTTAGCCATTGTCTCGTGAAAGAGATCTTCTGCCTACCGTCGCAAAAATTGAGACCATAACCAACAATTATCTGTCGGCTGCCTTCATAATTTCATCCACCACCTGCCTTCTATGGCCTCTTTTGAACACTTCCAATAAATGAATACGAAATAACACCACATGATCCAGAGGAAAACACTAAAAAAGCGTCGTCCCGAAGAATAAACGCGTCACGTCGTCGCCATTTTACCGGACTTAGAGAAATGATGAATAAATATCGTTTTTGTTCCGTTTATCCACTTTATAAGGGATGCACCTCACTTTCTCTAGTCATTCAGAGTCGTCATGTGTAGTTAATAATTAGAAGAAAAAAAAACTACTATGATACTTTTCTAGAATATCACCTGCATTCTTTTATGGGTGATACTTTTCTGAGCTATCTCCTATAACCTCTCTCTAACTACGTGTTCAAAAGGGAATGAATTTTGTTGTATGTATATTTATGTATAAAGAATTAATAATGAGGTTATCTATAAATGCATAGATATGATGTGATGTTACGTTATAGATATGATGTAATTTTGCGTTACAGATATGATGTGATGTTACGTTATAGATTTGATGTGATGTCGTGTTATAAATATGATGTGATGTTACATGCCCATTTATCCCTGAGAAGAGAGATAATACCATGACCATGTGGTGGTGTCATTTCTTGCTGCGGGCCACCCAGATATTTTCGGCGAGGGAACCTCGAGAGCACAAGGATGATACACCTTTATAAAGCAGGAATGAGAAAGACATATCCTGTCAATATGAGGGGTGAAGGACTGCATAAAAGGTTGGAGTGATGGGACCCAACAGGGCCAGGTCTAACTAACCTGCCCTTATGTCATAATCCATTCGACTTCCTTCTCTCTCTCTCTCTCTCTCTCTCTCTCTCTCTCTCTCTCTCTCTCTCTCTCTCTCTCTCTCTCTCTCTCTCTCTCTCTCTCTCTCTCTCTCTCTCTCTCTCTCTCTCTCTCTCGTTTCCTTTCTCCCCCGTATCTATGAGTATGGCTATATTTTTGGTACATGTTTCCGACAGGGATGGTGGTCTTTGTTTGGTGGCTGAATGGGGTATATTCTGAATGATGAATAATGTAATCGAGAGGGTCAACTTCATCGCCCAGAGATGAAGGGATTTGACTTTCTACAAAAGGAACAGCGAATTTCCAGTGAACAGCATTGACACCTCCGATGTCAAACCACCCCCAGCATTTGAGAACCATCCACATATACTCGCAGTATCCTTTTATTGATGGCCTGACCAAAACAACCGTAATAGTTACAACACTAGCATTCGCATTGATAGTCGTGTTTTTACAGTGACTCCATAAATTGTATACTAGACTCAATGGTGTTTTAAGAGACTTTGTTACTTGGATGTTTACAGTGACACCATGAACTTTTATAATAACTTCAGTGATGCCTCCAGAGACTTTGTTAGTTTTCGTGATTTTTTTGGGGACTTATTAAACCTTCAAATAACATCTACCATGAAGGAGGGAACATTAGAACACCGTTTGGTGAATAAAATGTGTTAATTAAAGGTTCACTGAAACTGAACAATTTAGGATCATTAGAATGATTAGAGATAATTAGAGATCTTTGTATGCCTTTTTGTTTGTGTAGTATGTATCTGGATTTTGTATCTTTTGAGAATGTCACTTGAATCATGCATAACCCCTTCCCCCTGTTTTCCCAATATATTTTTGTAATTTAGAACCAAAGGTGTTTTCTTTTCGTGGTGATGTGTGTGAAGGTGTTGTTGTGTTAAATGTGTTATTGATACATAAATTTAACGTAAATTTTAACGGGGAGCAGAAGATGCGGGGAGACTACATGCTTCAAGTTATTCTGAGTGAGCTTCCTCCTCTCTTGAATGTGGTAAATTCCCTGCGCTCTCCGGACCCTCTACATGGAAACCGTTCTTAAATCTATTAGGAATATCATCTATGATCTGTCTCCACCGCTAAGGAGTCTTATGAGCCATTCTAGGTTTTCTGTTATAGTCGGTATTATCGGATAGGGATATCTTTCTCCCTAATTGGAATTACTTCGCCACAGCTGGTCGAGTCAGATAGCACATGTAACTGGCACCTACACAGTGTAGCTGGTCGAGTCAGATAGCGCGTGTAACTGGCACCTACACAGTGTAGCTGGTCGAGTCAGATAGCGCGTGTAACTGGCACCAACACAGTGTAGCTGGTCGAGTCAGATAGCGCGTGTAACTGGCACCTACACGGTTTAGCTGGTCGAGGGAGATAGCACGTGTAACTGGCACCTACACGGTGTAGCTGGTCGAGGGAGATAGCACATGTAACTGGCACCTACACAGTGTAGCTGGTCGAGTCAGATAGCGCGTGTAACTGGCACCTACACAGTGTAGCTGGTCGAGTCAGATAGCACATGTAACTGGCACCTACACGGTGTAGCTGGTCGAGGGAGATAGCACATGTAACTGGCACCTACACAGTGTAGCTGGTCGAGTCAGATAGCGCGTGTAACTGGCACCTACACAGTGTAGCTGGTCGAGTCAGATAGCACATGTAACTGGCACCTACACAGTGTAGCTGGTCGAGGGAGATAGCACATGTAACTGGCACCTACACAGTGTAGCTGGTCGAGTCAGATAGCACATGTAACTGGCACCTACACAGTGTAGCTGGTCGAGTCAGATAGCGCGTGTAACTGGCACCTACACAGTGTAGCTGGTCGAGTCAGATAGCACATGTAACTGGCACCTACACGGTGTAGCTGGTCGAGGGAGATAGCACATGTAACTGGCACCTACACAGTGTAGCTGGTCGAGTCAGATAGCGCGTGTAACTGGCACCTACACAGTGTAGCTGGTCGAGTCAGATAGCACATGTAACTGGCACCTACACAGTGTAGCTGGTCGAGTCAGATAGCACATGTAACTGGCACCTACACGGTTTAGCTGGTCGAGGGAGATAGCACGTGTAACTGGCACCTACACGGTGTAGCTGGTCGAGGGAGATAGCACATGTAACTGGCACCTACACAGTGTAGCTGGTCGAGTCAGATAGCGCGTGTAACTGGCACCTACACAGTGTAGCTGGTCGAGTCAGATAGCACATGTAACTGGCACCTACACAGTGTAGCTGGTCGAGGGAGATAGCACATGTAACTGGCACCTACACGGTTTAGCTGGTCGAGGGAGATAGCACGTGTAACTGGCACCTACACGGTTTAGCTGGTCGAGGGAGATAGCACGTGTAACTGGCACCTACACTGTGTAGCCGGACGGAAATAACAGTAACACGTATAAATGTCACCTATACGGTGTAGCTGGTCGAGGGAGATAGCACAAGAAACTCTCACCTGCATGGTGTAGCTAGTCAAACAAGATAGCACATGTAACTAGCACCAATACGGTGTAGCTGGTCGAGGGAGATAGCACATGTAACCCGCACCTACACAGTGTAGCTGGTCGAGGGAGATAGCACATGTAATTCGCACCTACATGGTGTAGCTAGTCAAACAAGATAGCACACGTAACTAGCACCAATACGGTGTAGCTGGTCAAATCATATAGCACGTGTAATCGGGACCTACATCGTGTATCTGGTCGGAGATAGCATGTGTAACTGGCACCTACATGGTGTAGTTGGTCGGAGATAGCACGTGTAACTGGCACCTACACGGTGTAGCTGGTCTAGGGGGATACCAAGTGTAACTGGCACCTACATAGTGTAGCTGGTTGAGGGAGATGATAGCGCATGTAACTGGCACCTACAAATTGAGACACAACGTAAAAACAAAAACGAGCATTTATATTCCTTTGTCTGCCATATATATATATATATATATATATATATATATATATATATATATATATATATATATATATATGCATTAAGTGTTGAGTCTGAATCACGATGACGACGATAGCCGTGTGTTTATTAATATATTATCAGAGAGGGGATATCTTGCTGCTGCTGATGATATTGATATAATGAAATGATACCGACAATCGAAATGATGCAGTGAGGGCAAAGTCCTGCAAGAGACAAGCCACTAGATGATGATGATCTAGTGTAACTTCAAGAAGTAAACTCTACACACAGGATGTAGACGCTGTTGCTGCCGGCAGCCTACAGTCTCCGGCTGATATTGATTACTGATACTCAGTGATACTATGTTAAGCTATTTCAGTATGTCACAAAATGGGCGTATCCTCGGGGGGAGGGAGCTGTGCGTTGAATATCAGGCTATCGAATGTCTGTGTCCACATTCGACACTGTTGATTATACAATCATCACAGGTAGAATTATTACAGAAATAAACGAGAAGCAAGAAAATAGGAGAAAACAAACAAGAGAATGTAAACAACAAACAAATACATAGATCAACAATAAGTGGCAAGGATAAGACTCCGTACATCAAAATAACATTACTGACATATAACGTACATGGTCCCACAGCTGGATTTACTACTTATAATGTAGTTATACACATACTCATATGTTCAAGCTGACTATGAAACAATAATTTATGTTTCATGTTGTCATCCACATACAAGCTTATGATACTAGCCCTTTAAGGTAGCTGTGAGAATGAAGAAGTCAGCTTATATCATAGAAAGATTGTACGCAGTGTCTCCAGGGGGCAGTTCCGTGCAAGAAGATGGTGTATGTAGCTAGGAAAATGGCGAAGTGAGCCACCAATTGTGCTGCTGGCTTTCCTTCGATTGTTTCTTGTGTTGGAGCAAACAGATCGCCTCTGTCTGTCTGGCAGTTAGTGAGTAGAAGCCATCAGTGAAACTATCTGCTTCATTCTCCTTGTCGCCGACTACATTAATCTCACCAACAAGCTTCAGTCAACATATCTATCTTCTGAGTTCTCCCTAAGAAGCTGAGATGAAGATTATTTAATATTTATTTTATAAGTTTAAGATTAAAGTTAAGAAGTAATCTTCAGCGATTCAATGCGATTGTATTTCTTGCCTGTCAAACCACAACTTTGTGAGGCCTCCAGAGACGTGTTCGCTTGTTTGCTAACGTCCAGGGTCCACAGCCATATGTTAAAACTTGTTCTAGTAACATGGAACAATTATTTTTCTACCCCTAAAAGTAAAAGACAAATTTAATATAATTTATTGCATAAGGATAATCTTCATTTTATAAAACAGTATTTAAACTATTTTGTTTTTGCTTACTTTTAGTTTTAGGATGTTAGATATAGAGCTAATAGACAGTGATTTATAGAATGTTAGATATAGACGGGTGATTTATACTATAGAATGTTAGATATAGACTGGGGTGATTTATTACAGAATGTTAGATATATCATATAGACTGGGGTGATTTATAGAATGTTAGATATAGACTGAGTGATTTATAGAATGTTAGATATAGACTGGGGTGATTTATAGAATATTAGATATAGACTGGGGTGATTTATTATAGAATGTTAGATATAGACTGGGGTGATTTATAGAATGTTAGATATAGACTGAGTGATTTATAGAATGTTAGATATAGACTGGGGTGATTTATAGAATGTTAGATATAGACTGGGTTGATTTATTATAGAATGTTAGATATAGACTGGGGTGATTTATAGAATGTTAGATATAGACTGAGTGATTTATAGAATGTTAGATATAGACTGGGGTGATTTATAGAATGTTAGATATAGACAGGTGATTTATAGAAAGTTAGTTATAGACTGGAAGAATTAATAGAATGTTAGATATAGGGGTAGTCATGTGCACCAGGTGACTCCAGACCGTCATCAGGCGACTGAGTATACCTGGATGGCTTGGCCATGTGGCATGGTCGAGGCAGGAACACAGAGCTGATCCACAACTCTGCTGATTCAGTGAGATGGCAGAACATGACTGCCCACGCTTATCGGCATAAGAGATGGAGATATAGACTGGAGTGATTTATAGAATGTTAGATATAGACTGGAGTGATTTATAGAATGTTAGATATACAATATAGACTGGAGTGGTTTATATAATGTTAGATATAGACTGGGGTGATTTATAAAAAGTTAGATATAGACTGGAAGAATTAATAGAATGTTAGATATAGACTGGAGTGATTCATAGAATGTTAGATACAGACTGGAGAGATTTATAGAATGTTAGACTTAGAATGAAGGGATTGACTGAATTCTGAAAATATACTGAAGTAAATGATATAAATGGACTAGGACAATTAGAGCAGAGAAGCAATTGGCTTAAGGTTTGTGATGGAAATGTTTGCAAGCGTCTCTGACTGATTTGAGTCTGTTGTTATTTTCCTCAGGTTTGGATCCAGTGAAGATGTCACGTCAACTGTGATCAGCTGTACACTAAAGACAGACCCCTGAGAATGGCATCAGGGAATGATCGTCAGTCCCCACTACAAGGTTTAATCCCACCCCCAGTAACTGCACCTCGTCGCCGAAGTCCAGCCTTAGTGTCACCGGAGAACGTTCCTGATGAATGTAGACCTGCAGCAGTTGCCAGTCATCCGACATCCACAGTGCGGCAAGGTACTGGCAGACCAGCCTTTGAATGCTTTGATGACATAGACATCAATTTAAGACAGTACATGGATAACGGACACAGCCGAAAGACATCAGCGGGCAAGTCCCAGTCCATGTTTGCTCAAGACAGCTCTTCACTAAACCCTTCATCTGAACAGCTGCAACAGGTTTCTACAGCTCATCACCCAGACTTGGTTGGCTTGGATTTCAGTGCCGTGTCTACGCTGTCTTCACTGTCTACACAGCAGGCTGAAGATTCACGGCCACGAAGTCTCTCGCTGGAAGATCTCAAGGATAGCCAGAGGTCAATGTACCCTGATATTAGTCATGCTTTCAGGAACCTGGCCAGCAGCCAGTCTTCCTCGCCGACCCATTTTGTCATAAATCCACCAGCGGGGCAGAAGCCTTTGCTGCCTACTCACTTAAATGTGCGGTCCTGCGCCACACCTCCTCCAATACTGACACAGCCACCTGGTAGCTATGGTTCTAGGCAGTCTCCCTCCCCGACTCAGTTGGCCGTAAGTCAACCAGTGGTGCAGAAACATTTACTATCCTCTCACTTAACTGTGCAGCATTGCTCAACCCCACCGCCCATACCCACACAGCCACATGGAGGATATGGTTGGAATCCTTTTTTGTTAAGTTCTTCACCATTTCCTCCGCAGCAAAGCAGACCAGGTTCTGGATTGTCAAATGTACCGTACCCTTCTAGTGAGCAAACATTTGTACCGCAGCAAAACAGACTAGGTTCTGGGCTGCCAAGTGTAGTGTATCCCTCTAATGAGCAAACATTTCCTGCCAGGGTGGACAACCCCACCTCGCATGCCACGCGTCCAGATTCTATTTTATTCCAGAGCAACAAGTTCAATGCCTTCGGTAATAGGCCCAATCTTTATGGGGTGGAGCAGCCGACTGCATCAGCCGCTTACGATGTGAACCCACTCAACAGTGGGGCATCAAGCAGCATCAATTACGTGCCCAATATAGCATTCCCACAAGCAGCAAGTTCTGTTGCTTTTCCAGATGCTTGGAGAGAGTCCTCACAGTCCCCTACAGATAATCAGATCCATCCTATGATAATTGCAGGTTTTGATGAGAACTGTTCTCCTTCGAGCAGCACCCCTGAACCGGCAGCCCAAGGTGATCTCATCAAATTAGGTCACAACTTGCCGGAGCATGAGTACCTTTCTCTTGATTATTTTGACCCCCTGTACAGCAGGGCACGCAGGGAGTCTGTGAGTCTTGCAAACAGCTCTCCTGCCGACATGAATTTTTCTTTTGGTGAAGCTTTTCCCAATGTCTATGATGATCACTCCACCATGCCTTCTCCTGGATTTGACGATCAGAATGATGATGTCTGGTCACCCAGGAGCAGCGTGGAGCCATCTCACCCAGGCAGGCCTGAAGCTATAGGGTTTGAAGCATTTGATTTTGAATCATTTGGAGACGTCAAGTTTGGCAAGAGTGAGGAGGAGTTTATGAAGGAAGCCCTGCCACCGACCTTTGTCTCTGCGGCTTACGATGCTCCTCCTGCCAGACAGAAGCCTGCTGATGCACCACGGAAGTCAGTCTCTTGGGCAGTGCCACAGGTAGCAATTTGTTTATTGTTGCTCTCCTTTACTTGAAGTCATCCACATGATTCAATGCACACAGACTTACAGCATTGTCTTTGGTTTAACTGACACAGACTTACAGCATTGTCTTTGGTTTAACTGACACAGACTTACAGCATTGTCTTTGGTTTAACTGACACAGACTTACAGCATTGTCTTTGGTTTAACTGACACAGACTTACAGCATTGTCTTTGGTTTAACTGACACAGACTTACAGCATTGTCTTTGGTTTAACTGACACAGACTTACAGCATTGTCTTTGGTTTAACTGACACAGACTTACAGCGCTGTCTTTGGTTTAATTGCTGAACATAGTCAATCTCTGTCCTAAACATAAACAACACTAACTCACCATCGATCTATCTATGTCCTAACCATAAACAACACTAACTCACTATGGATCTAGCTATCCCCTAAACATAAACAACACTAACTCACTATGGATCTAGCTATCCCCTAAACATAAACAACACTAACTCACTATGGATCTAGCTATCCCCTAAACATAAACAACACTAACTCACCATCGATCTATCTATGTCCCAACCATAAAAAACACTAACTTACCATCGATCTAGCTATCCCCTAAACATAAACAACACTAACTCACTATGGATCTAGCTATCCCCTAAACATAAACAACACTAACTCACTATGGATCTAGCTATCCCCTAAACATAAACAACACTAACTCACTATGGATCTATCTATGTCCCAACCATAAACAACACTAACTCACTATGGATCTAGCTATCCCCTAAACATAAACAACACTAACTCACTATGGATCTAGCTATCCCCTAAACATAAACAACACTAACTCACTGGATCTAGCTATCCCTTAAACATAAACAACACTAACTTACCATCGATCTATCTATATCCTAACCATAAACAACACTAACTCACTATGGATCTAGCTATCCCCTAAACATAAACAACACTAACTCACTATGGATCTAGCTATCCCCTAAACATAAACAACACTAACTCACTATGGATCTAGCTATCCCCTAAACATAAACAACACTAACTTACCATCGATCTAGCTATCCCCTAAACATAAACAACACTAACTCACTATGGATCTAGCTATCCCTTAAACATAAACAACACTAACTTACCATCGATCTATCTATATCCTAACCATAAACAACACTAACTCACTATGGATCTAGCTATCCCCTAAACATAAACAACACTAACTCACTATGGATCTAGCTATCCCCTAAACATAAACAATACTAACTCACTATGGATCTAGCTATCCCCTAAACATAAACAACACTAACTTACCATCGATCTAGCTATCCCCTAAACATAAACAACACTAACTCACTATCGGTCTATCTATCCCCTAAACATAAATAACACTAACTCACCCTCACCTAGCTATCCCCTAAACATAAACAACACTAACTTACCATCGATCTAGCTATCCCCTAAACATAATACTAACTCACCATCGATCTATCTATGTCCTAACCATAAACAACACTAACTCACTATGGATCTAGCTATCCCCTAAACATAATACTAACTCACCATCGATCTATCTATGTCCTAACCATAAACAACACTAACTCACTATGGATCTAGCTATCCCCTAAACATAATACTAACTCACCATTGATCTATCTATGTCCTAACCATAAACAACACTAACTCACTATGGATCTAGCTATCCCCTAAACATAACAACACTAACTCACTATCGGTCTATCTATCCCCTAAACAGAAATAACACTAACTCACCCTCACCTAGCTATCTCCTAAACATAAACAACACTAACTCACTATCAGTCTATCTATCCCCTAAACATAAATAACACTAACTCACTATCGATCTAGCTATCCCCTAAACATAAACACTAACTCACTATCGGTCTATCTATCCCCTAAACATAAATAACACTAACTCACTATGGATCTAGCTATCCCCTAAACATAAACAACACTAACTCACTATCGGTCTATCTATCCCCTAAACATAAATAACACTAACTCACTATCTGTCTATCTATCCCCTAAACATAAATAACACTAACTCACTATCGATCTAGCTATGTCTTAAACATAAACAACACTAACTCACCATCGATCTAGCTATCCCCTAAACATAAACAACACTAACTCACCAACAACCTAGCTTTACATTGAAAATAAAGTTTGTTCGTTCTCTTGATGTTATTCTTCCAGTCCATCTCTTGTAGTTATCCTTCCAGTTCATCTCTTGATGTTATCCTTCCATTGAAACTGTTGTCTTCCACTTTCTCATTTGCCATCCACATGTAATTATCATAGCATTCTTGGTACTATATTACAAGTTTAATTATTGTTGCAGTATTACCTGTACCCAATATTATTACAATATTAACCTTGTTATCATTACTGAATCAGATGGATCACATTTTTCTTGTAGTTTGAAACTACAGAGTAGGTGGTAATTAAACACTGCCATGGCAACATTCCCACACATAGGAGAACAAATCCACTCTAGAATATTTAGTATGTTGTTCTCTTATGTCAGTGTGGATTGCAAGGGAAAACTACCAAATGAGTTTCTCAAGAATATATTTGATGTTGGAATGGCATGTTAAAAGAAATATGCACCAGTCTAGGACTGCATTACGTTGTTTGTAATCGTATGGATGGGACACAGCTTGCACTGCCCTGAGAGTGTCAAGCACCTGTCTGTGATAGTTTACCCATAGGCAGGTGTCCTATCTGGCTAACATTTCATGGACCACCATGGCCGGGTGTCCCGTCTGGCTGACATTTCAAGGATCACCATGGCTAACTGCAAATGTGAAGCTGAAACACCAGCATTGCACATCCCATGGGTTACTACACTTAGTGGGGGGAGGGGGGTGGGGTCTCTACACCACAGTGCCTGTCAAGATGGTTATTCTGGACCAGATTGTGAAGAAGGTCTGTACATGAACGATGCTTGTGTGGAGGGGCCAGGTGGTGATGAAGGTCTGTACATGAATGATGCTTGTGTGGAGGGGCCAGGTGGTTTTGAAGGTCTGTACATGAACGATGCTTGTGTGGAGGGGCCAGGTGGTGATGAAAGTCTGTACATGAACGATGCTCGTGTGGAGGGACCAGGTAGTGATGAAGGTCTGTACACGAACGATGCTCGTGTGTAGGGACCAGGTGGTGATGAAGGTCTGTACACGAATGATGCTCGTGTGTAGGGGCCAGGTGGTGATGAAGGTCTGTACATGAACAATGCTCGTGTGGAGGGACCAGGTGGTGATGAAGGTCTGTACACGAACGATGCTCATGTGGAGGGACCAGGTGGTGATGAAGGTCTGTACATGAACGATGCTTGTGTGGAGGGGCCAGGTGGTGATGAAGGTCTGTACACGAACGATGCTCATGTGGAGGGACCAGGTGGTGATGAAGGTCTGTACACGAATGATGCTCGTGTGGAGGGGCCAGGTGGTGATGAAGGTCTGTACACGAACGATGCTCATGTGGAGGGACCAGGTGGTATTGAAGGTCTGTACATGAACGATGCTTGTGTGGAGGGGCCAGGTGGTGATGAAGGTCTGTACACGAATGATGCTCGTGTGGAGGGGCCAGGTGGTGATGAAGGTCTGTACATGAACGATGCTTGTGTGGAGGGACCAGGTGGTGAAGAAGGTCTGTACATGAGCGATGCTCATGTGGATGGACCAGGTGGTGAAGAAGGTCTGTACACGAACGATGCTCGTGTGGAGGGACCAGGTGGGGATGAAGGTCTGTACACAAACGATGCTCATGTGGAGGGACCAGGTGGTGAAGAAGGTCTGTACACGAACGATGCTCATGTGGATGGACCAGGTGGTGAAGAAGGTCTGTACACGAACGATGCTCATGTGGAGGGACCAGGTGGTGATGAAGATCTGTACACGAACGATGCTCATGTGGAGGGACCAGGTGGTGATGAATGTCTGTACATGAACGATGCTCATGTGGATGGATGCAAGCTCTTGGTCGTGGCTTAGATGACCTGAACAACATGGCTTCAGACTCATAGAGGTCTTCTATCCATCCAACCATGAATTTACTACTGTATAGATGACCTGAATGTCATGGCTTCAAACTCATAGAGGTCTTCTATCCATCCAACCATGGATTCATTACTGTATAGATGACCTGAACGTCAAGGCATCAGACTCATAGAGACCCCGGGAAGATTAACCCGGTCAACAAATGCCCGCAGATGTCAGATGTATCTATGCAGCTCTGCTGTAAACAGGCACAACGCAATCACGTCCGAAAAACAAACAAACGGATGAACGCAGAAGAAGAAGAAGAAGAAGACTCATAGAGGTCTTCTATCCATCCAACCATAGATTCATTACCGTATAGATGACCTGAACGTCAAGGCTTCAGACTCATAGAGGTCTTCTATCCATCCAACCATGGATTCATTACCTTATAGATGACCTGAATGTCACGGCTTCAGACTCACAGAGGTCTTCTATCCATCCAACCATGGATTCATTACCTTATAGATGACCTGAACGTCAAGGCTTCAGACTCACAGAGGTCTTCTATCCATCCAACCATGGATTCATTACCTTATAGATGACCTGAACGTCAAGGCTTCAGACTCATAGAGGTCTTCTATCCATCCAACCATGGATTCATTACCTTATAGATGACCTGAATGTCACGGCTTCAGACTCATAGAGGTCTTCTATCCATCCAACCATGGATTCATTACCTTATAGATGACCTGAACGTCAAGGCTTCAGACTCATAGAGGTCTTCTATCCATCCAACCATGGATTCATTACCTTATAGATGACCTGAACGTCAAGGCTTCAGACTCATAGAGGTCTTCTATCCATCCAACTATGGATTCATTACCTTATAGATGACCTGAATGTCACGGCTTCAGACTCATAGAGGTCTTCTATCCATCCAACCATGGATTCATTACCATATAAACCATCTTTGATGTTATGTTCACCCAATCTACAGTTATTACAGTATCCGTTCCCACCAATAATGTCATGTTAACCTTGTTTGCTGTTATATTCACCTTATCCACACGCTCTTAAGGAGAAGAGAGTCTGTCCTTGGTTGGTGAACTGGTAGAGTGGTTCTCCGGCTGGGTACATGGACCTCTGAGCCATGTATCAGATCCCCCGGACTACCACAGGGGTCAGCAATTTCACATGTGCTTTTCAGTGTGTATATGAGCAAAATTGCAAGCCTTGAAATAACAGGGGCTGGAAGAATAATAACATTTGCAGATGATGTCTCGCATACCGGCATGGGAGGGACAGAAATCAAACAGCTCAGGAGCTGCAGGCGGCAATGGACAAAGTGATGGATTGATGTAAGGAGATGAATGCTGTCATTAACCCAGAAAAGGCTTCTGTCTTGTGGTGCCCTCTGGACAGTGGGATTATTAAAGCTAACCTCCCAAGCCTCACAATAAATAATAGAACTAAATAAAGAAATCAGACTGAAGTACCTTGAAATCACTTTTGATAGAAGTCTGTTCTTTAGGGTATGGGTGCTGGTAATTCAGAAACAGTGGCAAACTACTGAACGTAAACTTGCTCAGAAATCACGACAAGTAAAAAAATGCTGGGGTTGACTGCTACATCTTGTAAAGGATATGCAACTAAGTAAGCAGTATCCTGATCTACTGTTGTTGCCATGGTAACCATGTCTGATGTCATGAAATGCTGACTTGTTTGGTTGCTATCACAGGGAAAGAGGTATGAACGACTGAGGAAGCGAACCTTCATTGACGCTGAGTCAGAATCATTTTGCCAGATGGTTTCTGAGTAAGTAGATGCCCAGGCTATGCAAACGTTTACAAATGTGTAACATCTTATTGTGTTCATTCGCTCATCTTTAACTCGGGCATAGTCCCAACACTCGCTGCTGATAGTGGTGCACTGGGCTGATGTTGTGTGAGGGTTACCTGGTTCTGTTACCAGTGCCGTTCACCATTTTTCCAACATTTGAGGTACTGGTAATTTACGTCCCCAAGTCCAGGGCGAGAGTTGATCCAGTCCAACTGACTGGTCTGTGACATTTTTTTGGGCGCTCGCTTTGAACTCAATCATAGCCCATACACTGTTTTATAATAGTGATGGACTGAATTTTGCGTGTGGATTAGCTTTCCCTAATTACAGTGTTCCTTGCCATCAGGCGAACCTACTCTGACTTAATTGCTGTAGCAGTGATGGCATTGTTGAGTCTGGGTGTTGTGTTGTAGCAGTGATGGCATTGTTGAGTCTGGGTGTTGTGTTGTAGCAGTGATGGCATTGTTGAGTCTGGGTGTTGTGTTGTAGCAGTGATGGCATTGTTGAGTCTGGGTGTTGTGTTGTAGCAGTGATGGCATTGTTGAGTCTGGGTGTTGTGTTGTAGCAGTGATGGCATTGTTGAGTCTGGGTGTTGTGTTGTAGCAGTGATGGCATTGTTGAGTCTGGGTGTTGTGTTGTAGCAGTGATGGCATTGTTGAGTCTGGGTGTTGTGTTGTAGCAGTGATGGCATTGTTGAGTCTGGGTGTTGTGTTGTAGCAGTGATGGCATTGTTGAATCTGGGTGTTGTGTTGTAGTAGTGTGGCATTGTTGAGTCTGGGTGTTGTGTTGTAGCAGTGATGGCATTGTTGAGTCTGGGTGTTGTGTTGTAGCAGTGATGGCATTGTTGAATCTGGGTGTTGTGTTGTAGTAGTGTGGCATTGTTGAGTCTGGGTGTTGTGTTGTAGCAGTGATGGCATTGTTGAGTCTGGGTGTTGTGTTGAACTGTTGTGGAGAGCTTCTGGGGGAATGTTGCTGCTAGGTTCTAGTGAACATTATGTTTGAAAATGATGCATATTAAAGTTAATTCAGCAAGATAAAGATGTGGCAGTTAATCCTGGAAAGTGGTAGGAAACCAGCTACCATCCTCAGCAATTCCTCTCAGCAAATTTTAAGAAAATGCCGGAAAGTATCTGATATCATGTGCCAAGGCATGTTGGCCCAGGGACATCAGTGTCTGCGAAGTCCTGCCGCTAATGAGGAGTGACCCCAACCCTATGTGTTGACAACCAGCACACTAACCACTATGCGGCTGTGGTTTCTAGTAAAGTAATGTGTTGCGGGTATGTGGGTTTGTAGAAGAATGATGCCAGCACCAATGACAGACAACAAGCATAATAAAGATATGTTGAAAGAAGTGAACTCACACAGAGAACCAGTTACATCAGAAGAAGACAGTCCACATTCTTTGGGCATGTCACGAGAAGGAGACAAATGGAGAACATCATAACATGTCATGGAGAAACTTTAGTTTCAGAAATGGTCGGCGTTACACGTGACAGACAGCTGTGAACAGGCACGGTCACCAATATCACATGGCATAGACTACAAGAAGAAGATACAGTCACATCAAAGTATCCTGTACAAATTCAAGAGTATACTTGCACATGTGTTCAGATACTTTAGTTACGTGCAGTCACTGGTCTTCTGTCTGTCATCCAGCTTAAAGAAGAGATATCTGTAGTTACATGCAGTCACTGGTCTTCTGTCTGTCCTCCAGCTTAACCCTACCAGACCGCTGTACCAATTTGTCGGTAATTTCCTAATCTGCCCTATACCACTGAACCTAATTTTCGGTATTTTGACTAGAACGTGAAAAAAATGCGTTACAAACTAAAAATAACCAACCAATCGTGGTCAAACCTCATGGTTAGCCATTGCAAATGTCTGCTACCATATGTTTGAATTGACTTTGTGTTGTTTAAAGTGAAAAAATTCTGAAAATTCACAATGAAACGAGCGGCTGATAAACCAAGCACTTCAACAAGAAAGCGAAGTAGGTCTAGGCTTTTCACAGTCCAACAGGGATCGATACTTTGGTTTATTCAGACTGGATTGCCACACAAATGTGGAATATTGGCGCTAGATGAAAGGCTGACCTATTTTCTACAATGTCTCCAAGTTACATCTTCTAAAAACTTGTTTGCATGTAACTAACATTTTTCTATATCATGTTGGTTTTTTTCTCTTTAGTGCTCAGGAGCCCAGGTAATAGGGACAGTTAGGTTCAGACTCAGGTCTGGTAGGGTTAAAGAAGAGATATCTGTAGTTACATGCAGACACTGGTCTTCTGTCTGTCCTCCAGCTTAAAGAAGAGATATCTGTAGTTACATGCAGTCTTTCCTGTCTGTTCTCCAGCTTAAAGAAGAGATATCTGTGGTTACATGCAGTCTTTCCTGTCTGTCCTCCAGCTTAAAGAAGAGATATCTGTAGTTACATGCAGGTCTTCTTGTCTGTCTTCCAGCTTAAAGAAGAGATATCTGTAGTTACATGCAGTCACTTGTCTTCTGTCTGACCTCCAGTTTAAAGAAGAGATATCTGTCGACTGACGAGCGCACCAACCTGGGCTACCTCATTAACCAGATACAGGAGTGTCACATGGCCTCCATACAGGTCAAGGTCGTCATTTACACCAAGTTTTTTACAGACCCCATCTCTTTTACTTGTGACAGTAAGTTTCTGTTGTTGTCTTGTTGTTTTCATGTCTTTGTAAGACTTAGACCTTAGAATTCTTTGTTATCTTCATGTCTTTTCTCATACTTCTTCTTCTTCTTCTTCTTCTTCTTCTTCTTCTTCTTCTTCTTCTTCTTCTTCTTCTTCTTCTTCTTCTTCTTCTTCTTCTTCTTCTTCTTCTTCTTCTTCTTCTTCTTCTTCAGCGTTCCGAGCCATTGAGGTTCTTTGCTGCAGATGCAATCCGTCTCCATTCGTCTCTCTGGTTGACCTTCTCTTGCCAGTCGTTGATTCCAAGTGCTTGTAGGTCTGTATATATATTATCTCTCCACCGTCTTCTTGGTCTACCTCGGGGTCTACGGTCATTTATTTCCTGAGTGTAAGCGAGTTTTGTTTCCCTATTATCTTCCATTCTTTCTATATGCCCCAGCCATTGTAGTCTATGAGCCTTCATGATACCAGTGATTAGCGGGGACTTAAACAGATCATAAATGTCTTTGTTACTTCTTCTTTTCCACTCTCCACTTTGTGTATCCCTAATGGGTCCAAAGATGCATCTTAAAACTTTGTTCTCAAAGGTTTGTAGCAAGGCTTCGTCTCCTTTCTTTGTACTCCAGGTTTCAGAGCCATACAGCACAACTGGTCTGATCAGTGTTTTGTATAATGTGATCTAGGTGTTACGAGATAGAGCATTTGATTTTAGTAGATGTTGTAGTGCATAGTATATCTTATTTTGTCATACTTGGACGTTATAATTCTTTTTTGTCTTCATGTCTCGTGTAAGATTCATATAATATAATTGTTTGATGTGTAGTCAGAGGCAATATAATTATTTTTTGTGTAAGGCACAGATAGTAGAATTCTATGATGTGTTTGACTCTTTTTTAATGAAAGCTTAGTGTGTGTTTGTGTGTGTCTGTGTGTGTGTGCGTGCGTGCGTGCGTGCATGCGTGTGTGTGTGTGAATCGGGCCGGTAGTCACAATGACACATGTTAACATAGTGATGCTGTTTCGCACAAGTAACTATCTGTGTCTTCAGGCTTTCCCACACACACAAGAAACATCTGAACGTCACATGGTAGATCTGGTAAAATAGTATACGTCATAGGGTAGATGTGTTTAAATAGTGTATGTCACATGGTAGATCTTGTTAAAATAGTATACGTCATAGGGTAGATCTTTTAAATTAGTGTACGCTACATGGTGGATGTGTTAAAATAGTATAAGTCACAGGTTAAATCTGTTAAAATAGCATACAGCACATGGTGGATGTATTAAAATAATGTACATCACATGTTAGATTTGTTAAAATAGTATACAGAACATAGTGGATGTGTTAAAATAGTGTAGTCTCATGATAGATCTGTTAAAATAGTGTACATCACATGATAGATGTGTTAAAATAGTGTACATCACTTAAGAGTATTCAATGACATGTTTCCGCTAGTGGAGGAGAGTTCAATGACATGATGTTTCCACTAGTGGAAGAGTATTCAGTGACATGATGTTTCCACTAGTGGAAGAGTGTTCAGTGATATGATGTTTCCACTAGTGGATGAGTGTTTAATGACATGATGTTTCCACTAGTGGAAGAGTATTCAATGACATGATGTTTCCACTAGTGAAATAGTGTTCAACGACATGATGTTTCCACTAGTGGAAGAGTGTTCAATGACATGATGTTTCCACTAGTGGAAGAGTGTTCAATGACATGATGTTTCCACTAGTGGAAGTGTGTTAAATGACATGATATTTCCACTATTGGAAGAGTGTTCAATGACATGTTTCCACTAGTGGATGAGTTAAATGATATGATGTTTCCACTAGTGGAAGAGTGTTAAATGATATGATGTTTGCACTAGTGGAAGAATGTTCAATGACATGATGTTTGCACTAGTGGAAGACAAGATGTTTCCACCATTGGAAGAATGTTCAATGACATGATGTTTCCACAAGTGGAAGAATGTTTAATGACATGATGTTTCCACTAGTGGAAGAATGTTTAATGACATAATGTTTCCACTCATGGAAGAGTGTTCAATGACATGATGTTTACACCAGTGGAAGAGTTGAATAACATGATGTTTCCACTAGTGAAAGAGCAGCTCTCCTGCTGTAGCCAGATTTATATCAGTTGTTTCTGCTTCCAGCCAACTCCCTGGTGGAGCACGTCATCAGCCATGTCCTGTGCATGCTGTCTCCCACGGACGGCCAGATCAACACCGACAAGTACATTCTCAAGGTTTACGACCGCTCTGAGTATTTGTGCAAGTAAGTTGTTGCAGGATACATTAGGGTCATGGTTAGTAGCTGGGTAGACAGATAGAGGAGCTAATAGTGACACAATTAGCCAGACAGAGAGTTGAGCTGAGTTGAGTCAAGAACCAACATTACTGTACTCGGTGCACTCCCATAAGCACTCAGCCCTCGTCTTCATCAGCCAGCGAAGAGGTCTAATACTGATGGTGCCCGTTGCAATCAGATTATATGTCCGTCCTACTTTACCTCTTAGTGACGACTGTCGACCAGATCCTACCACCACTAGCTGCTTCATTCTCTCTAGGCCATGATAGTCTATCTTTTCTTCTGCATTATTTACATGCTTCCAGATGGCCTTCACCACATCTGCCTTATCTTGCATCAAATCACCCCTTAATGATGTGGCACCAGCCAATCTGTCTGCCTGTTCATTTCCAACCAAACCAGAGTGTCAATGTAGAAAAGATCCAGCGAATGCTCACAACCCACGACCTCTGAATCAATACAAGCCATACCGCACGAAGCATGCCAGTCTTTTCCCTTGTCAGCACACTCTGTGAATTGGTTAAACAACTACATGCGTATACAGTTTGTTCTCCAACCAGCGGAAGGTTGCAGTAACTGCATCCACCTCCATTCTCTGACTTGAGGTTGTGGTGTCATATTCCAAGCTCTACTTTACTAAACATTGGCCATTAGCTTTTGCTTTCAATCCCCAAAGTCCCACTTTTTTGCCTCTTAACACAGAGCCATCAATATAGATAATCACATCGCCAGGATGAGAGTAGTCATGAATTAATTGCTGAATTTCTACTTCCGGAGCGCCTGCTGGCCACTCCCTACACTCACGGTTCAGTGTGATTATAATCCTACACGTCTTAATTTCTATTTGGCACTCTGAACCACTCCTTGCCTCTGCCAATCTTCTCAAGTGTGTACATCATCTCTGATGGTATCTTCTGTCTGAGCCATCCATGAGCCTGTGGTCCTTGACTGCATCCAGGGAATCATGCAGGAGGTGTTCCTTGTCCACAGCCACCTTGAAGTATGATCTTGCCTACAACATCTTTGTCTATCTGCAATGGTTGGCAAGGACAGGATGTATTGCATACACACGATTCAGTGTCCCTTGTACATCCCAGAATCACCCTCATGGCTTCATTCTGTATGTGCTCTAGTTTCACTAACTGACTCTTGGAACTAATAGTGACATGGTTAGTAGCTTGGGCAGAAAGAAAGAGGCACTAATGGGTACTACATAGGATTTATAAAGTACCACTGCCAACAGCCAAAACCAAAACTCAACGAAACATCAGTCCCTAAACTCAAGGTATTTATCCAGCTAATTTTTCGAGGGTATGATGTAATGCAACGTCTGCAGGACCAGCTCATTACAGCAGTCGGCCGAACATTCTATGCTGCAACTCCAGGTATTAGATACACAACCACACCTATTTCCATCCCAGAAGTAAAAGAACTGGTCCCTCTGTATGCGATATCCAATTGTACATGAAGGTGCCAGTCTACCTACATTGGCAGAACAGAGGGGCAGTTAAACAATAGGGCGGTTGAACACATACCCAATTGTCCTGAATTAGTTGCTGGATTTCCACTTCCGTGGCCCCTGCTGGCCACTCCCTGCACATTAAACCGGGAGTGCAGGGAGTGGCCAGCAGGGGCCACGGAAGTGGAAATCCAGCAACTAATTCAGGACAATGCTCACTCGAGTGATGTGATTATCTACACAGATGGTTCGGTGTCAAGAGGTGAGAGAAGTGGCTGGGGGTTCATAGCCAAAGCTAATGGTCGATGTTTGGGGCAGGAGAGCCTGGCATATGATACCACAACATCCAGCTTAAGAATGGATGTGGAGGCAGTCACTGCGGCTCTTCGCTGGATGGAGAATACGACACACACACACATCGTGATTGTAACTGACTCAGAAAGCATGCTGACGAGGGTGAGGACGGGCAGACTTCGTGCGGAGTGGCTTGCTTCGCTTCGGAGGTCACGGGTGACATGCATCGCCTGGATCTTTTCTCCGGGGCATGCCGGTGTGCTGGGAAATGAACAGGCGGACAGATTGGCTGGCTCTGCAGAACTTGGTGGAGTATTGATACATGACAAGGCAGACATGGTTGCGGCCTTGTGGGAGCACGTGTACACCTCGGAGGAGCAAATGGATTACCATGGTCTGGCAAGAATGAGACAACGAGGAGTGACGAAGGGATCTGGCCGACGCTCAATGCTCAGAGGAAAGGCGAGACGGACTTATAATCAGATTGCTACTGGTACTATTAGTGTTGGGGTCTTCGCTGGCTGCTGAGGATGGGGACGGAGCACTTATGGGAATGCCCCGATTGCTGTGATGTCGATTCCTAAATCAATCAATCAATCAATCAATCAATCAATCAATCAATCAATACCCAATTGGATTGTCAGAATAATACACAAAGACGATGGGAATCTGGCCAAGCCGACACATTACCTATTACTTACCAACCTATTACATCATCGACTGGATGACACATTTCGGAAACTGGTCACCCCGGGAAGGTTAACCCGGTCAAGAAATGCCCGCAGAAGTCGGATGTGTCAGCCTAACGGCGCAAGAACGCAGCTCTGCTGTAAACAGGCACAACGCAATCACATCTGGAAAAAGAAACTCAGGATGAACGCAGAAGAAGAAGAAGGAAACTGGTCACGGGATTGATAAGGACAATGCATTCCACGTTTTGTTTAACACACAAAATGGTCACATGTTAAAGGTGGCAGAAGCAATCAGGATTAATCTGAATAGGCCAGTTTTGTGCAAACAGAAAGACATGATAGTCACTTTAAAATTACCATGGTAGACAATTGAAATTACTGTGTGAATATGTGTATATTTAAGCTTGAAGGATTTATCTAATTACTTTAGTTTATGTTGTGTGATTTCTGCAGTATGTACCTGACGAAATGCAGCAAAATATGCCAGGCAATAAACCATGCAATCTATTGTTTGTGTCTCCGTTATTCAAATAGAGGAAGATCTAAAAACACACGGAGAAGAGATGTAGAGACAAATGAATACAATGGAAAATATTGGACGGAACTTCATGTCATAACTATGGATAGCACGGACAATTGGTTGAGGGCCTATCAGGGATCAAAGGTAGTCGACAGCAGAGGTATCTTAATATGCCATTTGTGCCTTAATGGACTGGTCTGTCCACATAGATACTGACTGTAGTGTTTCTGTGTTTGCCAGTGACCTGCCGCTGGCCAAGTTTGAGTACACCCACAGCTGTCTGAAGGTGGACCGCGACATTTCTCTGGAGCTGGTCACCATAGAGGAGGTGTCCAGGCCTTTCATTAGGACTGTAAGTTCAAGGCCATTTGTGTGACCCTTGTCTGCATGATCATTGTGGATGTTGTCATATAGTGTCTGTGATTAGTTGTAACATATTTGTTCCTTGATGTTGAAACTACAAATCAGTACTTTGTGGTACCTCTACACCCCAGGGTACGTGCAGCCTAGAGATAGGAGTATGGAAACTTGATGATGTGCAGCCTAGAGATAGGAGTATGGAAACTTGATGATGTGTAGTCTAGAGATAGGAGTATGGAAACTTGATGATGTGTAGCCTAGAGATAGGAGTATGGAAACTTGATGATGTGTAGCCTAGATATAGGAGTATGGAAACTTGATGATGTGTAGTCTAGAGATAGGAGTATGGAAACTTGATGATGTGTAGCCTAGAGATAGGAGTATGGAAACTTGATGACGTGTAGCCTAGAGATAGGAGTATGGAATCCAATGATATGCTGTGATGTTGATGACGTGTAGCCTAGAGATAGGAGTATGGAATCCACTGATATGCTGTTATGTTGATGACGTGTAGCCTAGAGATAGGAGTATGGAATCCACTGATATGCTGTGATGTTGATGACATGTAGCCTAGAGATAGGAGTATGGAATCCACTGATATGCTGTGATGTTGATGACGTGTAGCCTAGAGATAGGAGTATGGAATCCACTGAAATGCTGTGATGTTGATGATGTGTAGCCTAGAGATAGGAGTATTTAATCCACTGATATGCTGTGATGTTGATGACGTGTAGCCTAGAGATAGGAGTATGGAATCCACTGATATGCTGTGATGTTGATGATGTGTAGCCTAGAGATAGGAGTATGGAATCCACTGATATGCTGTGATGTTGATGACGTGTAGCCTAGAGATAGGAGTATGGAATCCACTGATATGCTGTGATGTTGATGACGTGTAGCCTAGAGATAGGAGTATGGAATCCACTGATATGCTGTGATGTTGATGACGTGTAGACTAGAGATAGGAGTATGGAATCCACTGATTTGCTGTGATGTTGATGATGTGTAGACTAGAGATAGGAGTATGGAATCCACTGATATGCTGTGATGTTGATGACGTGTAGCCTAGAGATAGGAGTATGGAATTCACTGGTGTGCTGTGATGTTGATGTTGAGAATTCTGTTTTGTCTTCCAGAGAGATGATGATGCCCAGATCTTGTACTTTCCCAAAGAATACATCAATGCCGATGGAACAGCAATCTCACAGTGAGTAATCAGTCAGTCAGTCACTCAGTCAATCACTCACATAACTAATCAGTTAATCAATTTATCAATCATTCACACAACTAGCTATCCAATCAATCATTCAATATATCACCAGTTACTTGAACAATGAGTCACTGACACAATTAGTCACTCAATCCACCACTCGACTCCATCAATCAGTGACTCTATCAATTAGTGACTCTATCAATCAGTTACTCAATCATGTTAATCTGTCAAATAAGAGGGGTGGTCAGTACCACTGTGTTGACCAGTCAGCACTCTGGGAGTGGCGGGGTCAATACCATGCTGGTAGAACCCATTGATGACTGCAAAGATCCAGTGCAACTCCTTGACACCCATCTAGTTTCAGCTGGCTGTCTGCTTTTACTGCTAGGAATTGCCCTTTTGTTAGAATCTGACAACCCAGACCCATGTTTCTGGATCTTGCTTCCATGTGGCTGCACAAGAAGCTGGTGAATGTAGTTGTCTGTGTGCTGGATGTCAGTATCCACAGTTGGCAGTATGCTGGGACTGTGAGAGGTGCTCTGTTTAACTTACCTGTTACCAGGAGGGTATAGTCGGGATGACAGGCTCTGCAAACAGTGAATTCATGCTCAAGTGTTGATGGGATGACTGGTCAAGTGTTGATGGGATCACTGGTTAAGTATTGATTGGATCACTGGTCAAGTACTTGAGTCATTGATAGCCAGTGCGGATGTGTTTGAGTCAGTTGTAACCAGTGTGGATGTGTTTGAGTTATTGATAGCCAGTGCAGATGTGTTTGAGTAAGTGGTAACCAGTGTGGATGTGTTTGAGTTATTGATAGCCAGTGTGGATGTGTTTGAGTAAGTGGTAGCCTGTGTGGATGAGTTTGAGGATGGTAGCCAGTGTGGATGTGTTTGAGTCGTCATTGGTACTCAGTGTCGATGCCATTTTAAGTTGTTTGAGTCACGGACAGCCAGTGGGGATATGTTTGAGTCATTGGCAGCCAGTGTGGATGTGTTTGAGTCACAGACAGCCAGTTTGGATGTGTTTGAGTCACGGACAGCCAGCTTGGATGTATGCCATAGACACATATGCTATCTGTGACATAATGTGAGGACAGACTCACTGTGCTAATGTGTCTGATGTTGTTTGCAGGAGTGCCCTGACCGTCTACATCGACAGATTTTATCATGAAGTTGATGTCCTGCTGGAGCATTTCACACAAGTATGTCCACAAACATCTCTATGTATATGTGTATCTAGTGTTACTGTAAGACAGACATAAATGTTGTGTCCGCTATGCTGACAAACATATATGTTTCTGACATGTATGCAGATGTATTCATTCAGCTACATAAATGAATATGCATGTGTGTAGGACTACATGGTTGCAACATTGATAGCATGGATTCCATTATAACAGTTGCAGCATGCTAGTGTGACCAGGAGAGCTCTCAGGAAGTGGGAAATAGAAGCTTCTGGCACCAGCAATCACCAGACATAGTACAGGCCACGTTTGTGTCTCACCTCCAGGAGAACAGCAATCACCAGACATTGTACAGGCCACGTTTGTGTCTCACCTCCAGGAGAACAGCAATCACTAGACATTGTACAGGCCAGGTTTGTGTCTCACCTCCAGGAGAACAGCAATCACTAGACATTGTACAGGCCACATTTGTGTCTCACCTCCAGGAGAACAGCAATCACTAGACATAGTACAGGCCAGGTTTGTGTCCCACCTCCAGGAGAACAGCAATCACTAGACATTGTACAGGCCACATTTGTGTCTCACCTCCAGGAGACAGCAATCACTAGACATAGTACAGGCCAGGTTTGTGTCTCACCTCCAGGAGACAGCTATCACTAGACATAGTACAGGCCAGGTTTGTGTCTCACCTCCAGGAGAACAGCCATCACTAGACATTGTACAGGCCACGTTTGTGTCTCGCCTCCAGGAGAACAGCCATCACTAGACATTGTACAGGCCACGTTTGTGTCTCACCTCCAGGAGACAGCTATCACTAGACATAGTACAGGCCAGGTTTGTGTCTCACCTCCAGGAGAACAGCAATCACTAGACATAGTGCAGGCCACGTTTGTGTCTCACCTCCAGGAGACAGCTATCACCAGGCTTTGTACAGGCCAGGTTTGTGTCTCACCTCCAGGAGAACAGCAAGCATGAATGATGTCATACACCTATTTGGGTGTCAGTGTAGGCAAAGATTGGAGGGTGGGGGGGGGGGGTGTGAAAGGAAGAGGTAGAGAGTCATAAGAATACACATGGCAAGAGGAGTTCGCATGGCACTGGGACATTTGTACAAGTCAAAGAAATGAAACCCAGCGCCACACTTTACACTTTCTGCGATGGGTGAATCCACAAACATGAGAAGGTGAATCTGTAGTAGAGGGAAGCTTGAAAACAGACAACAGAATCAGAGATGGGGGGGTGGAGGCAACTGAAAGACACTGCACAGAATAGGGCAGCTTGGTGTGAGTTGGTTGGGGGCTCCAGTGGGGGGGGGGGGGGGGAGGAGCAGAAGGAGGAGTTAGAAACCTGAAGCCTCATTGAGAAATAGAACCTATATCCTGTGATGTATGAGGTGGGCATCCTAGCTTTCTGGTTTCTTGTAGAATTGTAAAGTGTGCTTCCACTAATCTTACATTCCTCCTTCGGTATGTTGTCTAGTTGTACAGTATGCTTCCACTGACCTGATGTTCCTCCCTCGGTATGTTGTCTAGTTGTACAGTATGCTTCCACTGACCTGATGTTCCTCCCTCTGTATGTCACAGACTTCCGGTGGTGCCTTCAGCGTGCAGAACCTGCTGCACTCAGTGAAAGCTGTTTGCTACAACCTGGCCAAGGTTGAGACTGTGGAAATCACCAAGACCCTGGAGAAACTGCAGCGCAATGTTTCTGAGTTGACAGTCAGTACTTTCTCCCGTACTTTGTCCTGATTGTCAATCATGTGAATTTCTGTCAGTGTGGAGCATTTGTAATTGTCAAGTTGTATTGCTGTTAATTTATAATTACAGAGTAGGACTGTATACTTGAATTGGGCACCTTACATATGATTTCAGACAATAAGCTATGATCCTAGAATAGTGTGACCAGTATCCCTTGGGACAAGATTGTCAGAAGTCGAGTTGGTCTCATACTGGCTGTTAGTTATGGGTCTAGGTTCACATCCCTTACACTCCAGATCCAAGAGAGAAACTCAGGACACATTTCTCTTGTATGCTGAAAGAAAAAAAAAATAACAAGATACTCAAGAAAACAGCCAAGAAATGACTCTTTGAAAATATTGATGTAGCTACGCTTGATATCCCCAGGAGTGAGAAAGAGAAACTTAGATATATATGCAGGATAAGCTGTTTGCATCAGTGCTGCATAGTACAAGTTACCTCCCTGACTTACCCCTTCATGGAAAGATGTAATTGCGCCCCCCCCCCCCCCCCCCCCCCCCCCCTAACTGTTTTCAAGAGTTTGCAACACAAACATTTACATACAGTTAGAAATTTTGTGGAAGAACTATGAGTTTAAATCAACTCTCACTGTGTTATATAATTTTTCATATGATCATTCAACAGAAAGGATGATATGCAAAATCATACATTAACATGATGATGATTCTATTAGTTTTGATATGCTGATGGTATGCAATAAGAGAATGACATGATCAAATGGCAAGTGCACTACGTAGAAAATAACATATACATAACTTTCAGGACCCATAAGTCGTGGTCCCCGGCGAGATACGTTTTCACATTCAGCTTGTAGGATTCCCAATGGGTCCTTACACGAGGATCAGCTCCCCTGTTATGTGAGTGGATTGCTGACTGGCCGTGGCTCCTATGAGAGCTGTAATGAAACAGACGGTGATGAGTAGTACCTATCTGTCTACACATCTCATAACATATATGTATATATATATTCACATAAACATATCTAATTCACAACATATATATGTATTCACATAACCATATATAGATGAGTGCTTCTCATGTAAGTTCACCTCATTTACTCTCTTCCCCCCCCCCCCCCCCCTCCCCCACCACTGTCAGTCCGAAGGGCTTTAGTCATTCCTGTCAAACATCAAAGGCCTTCCTTTCCCTGTCTTGATGAATGAGTCCTAAGTCCTGTCTATTCTCATGCAGACATCATCATGCAGACAAGGTGAACAGGTGACATTTTCTCCCTCCTAGTGGTTTCACACCAATCTAGGTAGGCATTTGAAGTGCTGGTCCAAATAAACAACGTTATTTTGGACGTTGTCAATAGACTGCTCACCCTCTGGAATTTCTCCTGACTTGTCAATATCCAATGTTCGCGGCCTCATGCAGGGTGAATCTAAATGTCTGTCCTGTATGTGAATAGGCCAAGCCTTCCCATGGCTTGGATAATGTTGGATTTATCCAAATTATCATGTACAACAACAAGACAGCAATTTTCACAGTGACACTGTAAAGACAAGAGCTGAAACCATAAGTAACAAAGAAAATCCACAAGCTTGAAGTTTGGAACTGTAAAGAGAAACATAAAACTAAAGCAGGTCCTCAGGATGGAAGACAAATGATAAAAATTATGTTGGTATTACCTGAGTTTATAGCTAGGAAGTTCTGCCACAAGACTCCTTACTGAAGTCTGACAAAATGAGATGGTAATATCTCACAAGAAGGCTTCCCGGGTATGCTATACTGTGCTTGCAAGTGAGGTTTGTTGGCAATGCTTGTAGTTTAACCCTTTACAGGGCAGACGCTTGTCCATTTTCTAGCCCTGAACGGGCAAGATTTTTTCAGGTTCGGTAAAATTTCGGGTCGCGTTAGTAAAAACATCACAAATAAGGTGTTAGTCAACCGATTTTAGTTAAATAAACAACACAATGAAGGGAAAAGCATGTAGAATATGTTACTCACGTGATTGTTGTTGGTAATTCATATATGAACACAAATATTTACGAAATACGGCATGTTGCTTGTGATTTTCCGTCATCTATACGGCAATTTACAAACACATTTTCAGAATCATAATCACTTTCTTTAAAGTCCGATTCAGACTGCTAATGCAAAGTAACGCTTTGCACTGATATCTAGCTCCGATTAATAGTCAACTTCGTGCCCTTTAATGTCATTTAAAATGAACCTAGCGAAATCTCGGCTATCACTTGAAGAATCGCAGAAATCCATTTTGAAAAACAGCGTAAAAATCCCGAAAACTATCAAAAATTGTCCTTAAAAGTCCGTTCAAATTCATACTATCGCGTTTACAAATGGCGGCCACGTTGTCAAGCTGTCAGCAAAAGCGAAAGTAGCAGTCGGAAGTGTCGGAAGGCCGAGAGATCGCGATTTTACAATGCATATTAGTATCGGCCGGAATCGGACGCTACGATCGTTTTATGGCATCGGCCGGAATCGGACGCTATGGCCTGTAAAGGGTTAAATACTGATTTCGTACCTGATATTTTTGTCTTCTCTCCTCCCCTTTTCACCTTTGATGATTACCTAGATGTCTTATGTCCAGTATTCTTTTACTCCTCCTACTTTCACAATGGACTGTGGTTTCACCTGTCAATTAATTCTGACGGCGACCCCATGTGCCTGAAACATGCTTTGGCCGCTGCTCAGAGATACAGTTGATGTTATATCATACATTTCAATCTGCTGTTACACCCTCGCTTTCCCTGATTGCTGGCGTTTGAACTTTTAATCTGCATTTGGGCAAAATGTGTCAGGGCTCCTACCACCGTTGTTAAGTTCACACGTTAGTCCGGCTAAACGTCTTATCTCAGGCTGGGTTCATTGTGTTAACCAATGGTTTTTATGAAGTAGGAATTTTACACCTCTACAGTCCCCTTTCCTCTGCTGTAGAATGAGAGTTTATAACCTTTGATAGAAAGCAGACTTCGCTTTGCACACAATTTTGTATCATACAGTTGTAAACGCTGAGAAACCTGAAGTTTACTTTTTCTTTTTATTCCTTTTTTTAGTTTTCCTTATTTTCTTGTGGAATGAGAGATACATTATTCTGAGGCATTTCATCACAAAGATCCACGGAACCATGCATGTTGATGGTCTCCCACAGACTAATTGTTTGCAGGAACTGGTCTTTGATACAAGGAAATGGGGAAACCACTGAGTCCATTACAGTATAGAAGAAGAATACTGTGATAGCTATTCTATTCTTGTAATGAGAGATGTCTCTCTTCTGTCCCTGTGTGATAAAGTGAGAGAGAGAGAGAGAGAGAGAGAGAGAGAGAGAGAGAGAGAGAGAGAGAGAGAAAGAGAGAGAGAGAGAGAGAGAGAGAGAGAGATGTTGGTACTGGTATATGGAGATGAATTGTGTAAATGATATGTTGGTACTGTTGTATATAGATGAATTGTGACTGTATTTGTTGATATTGTTGTATAGAGATGAATTGTATATATGATATGTTGGTACTGTTCTATAGAGATGAATTGTGTGTGTAATGTGTTGATATTGTTGTATAAAGATGAATTGTGTGTGTGATATGTTGGTACTGTTGTATAGAGATGAATTGTGTGTGTCATGTGTTGGTATTGTTGTATAGAGATGAATTGTGTATGTGATATGTTGGTACTGTTGTATAGAGATGAATTGTGTGTGTAATGTGTTGATATTCGTGCATAGAGATGAATTGTGTGTGTGATATGTTGGTACTGTTGGTTAGAGATAAATTGTGTGTGTGATATGTTGGTACTGTTGTATAGAGATGAATTGTGTGTGTGATATGTTGGTGTTGTTGTATAGAGATGCATTGTGTGTGTGATATGTTGGTGTTGTTGTATAGAGATGCATTGGGTGTGTGATATGTTGGTACTGTTGTATAGAGATGCATTGTGTGTGTGATATGTTGGTGTTGTTGTATAGAGATGCATTGGGTGTGTGATATGTTGGTACTGTTGTATAGAGATGCATTGTGTGTGTGATATGTTGGTACTGTTGTATAGAGATGCATTGGGTGTGTGATATGTTGGTGTTGTTGTATAGAGATGCATTGTGTGTGTGATATGTTGGTGTTGTTGTATAGAGATGCATTGTGTGTGTGATATGTTGGTGTTGTTGTATAGAGATGCAGTGTGATGAAATGTGTGTGTGTATTCCACTAGAGTCCTAGCTCAAAGATTCAGAGCAGGTACGGCAAATCTCAGGACAAGGACACCCAGGACGCCATCAAGTAGGTCACTCAGTCGGCAGTGCTGTCCTGGTTTCTATAATTGTTGTCTTTAGTATCCTTGCTGCTGTTATTGTTTCTGCTCCTGTTGTTACTTTTGTTGTTGCTGCTGTTGTTGTTGTTGCCACTATTACTTTTTGTTGTTGTTGCTGCTGCTGTTGTTGTTGCCACTATTACTTTTTATTGTTGTTGCTGCTGTTGTTCTTGTTGCCACTATTACTTTTTGTTGTTGTTGCTGCTGTTGTTGTTGTTGCCACTATTACTTTTTGTTGTTGTTGCTTATGTTGTTGTTGTTGCCACTATTACTTTTTGTTGTTGTTGCTGATGTTGTTGCTGCTGATGTTGTTGTTGCCACTATTACTTTTTGTTGTTGTTGCTGCTGTTGTTGTTGTTGCCACTATTACTTTTTGTTGTTGTTGCTTATGTTGTTGTTGTTGCCACTATTACTTTTTGTTGTTGTTGCTGATGTTGTTGCTGCTGATGTTGTTGTTGCCACTATTACTTTTTGTTGTTGTTGCTGATGTTGTTGTTGCCACTATTACTTTTTGTTGTTGTTGCGGCTGTTGTTGTTGTTGCCACTATTACTTTTTGTTGTTGTTGCTGATGTTGTTGTTGTTGCCACTATTACTTTTTGTTGTTGCTGCTACTGTTGTTGCTGCTGATGTTGTTGTTGTTGCCACTATTACTGTTTGTTGTTGTTGCTGCTGTTGTTGTTGTTGCCACTATTACTTTTTGTTGTTGTTGCTGCTGCTGTTGTTGTTGCCACTATTACTTTTTGTTGTTGTTGCTGTTGTTGTTGCTGCTGATGTTGTTGTTGCCACTATTACTTTTTGTTGTTGTTGCTGATGTTGTTGCTGCTGATGTTGTTGTTGTTGCCACTATTACTTTTTGTTGTTGTTGCTGCTGTTGTTGTTGCCACTATTACTTTTTGTTGTTGTTGCTGATGTTGTTGTTGTTGCCACTATTACTTTTTGTTGTTGTTGCTGATGTTGTTGCTGCTGATGTTGTTGTTGCCACTATTACTTTTTGTTGTTGTTGCTGCTGTTGTTGTTGTTGCCACTATTACTTTTTGTTGTTGTTGCGGCTGTTGTTGTTGTTGCCACTATTACTTTTTGTTGTTGTTGCTGATGTTGTTGTTGTTGCCACTATTACTTTTTGTTGTTGCTGCTACTGTTGTTGCTGCTGATGTTGTTGTTGTTGCCACTATTACTGTTTGTTGTTGTTGCTGCTGCTGTTGTTGTTGCCACTATTACTTTTTGTTGTTGTTGCTGCTGCTGTTGTTGTTGCCACTATTACTTTTTGTTGTTGTTGCTGTTGTTGTTGCTGCTGATGTTGTTGTTGCCACTATTACTTTTTGTTGTTGTTGCTGATGTTGTTGCTGCTGATGTTGTTGTTGTTGCCACTATTACTTTTTGTTGTTGTTGCTGCTGTTGTTGTTGTTGTTGCCACTATTACTTTTTGTTGTTGTTGCTGATGTTGTTGTTGTTGCCACTATTACTTTTTGTTGTTGTTGCTGATGTTGTTGCTGCTGATGTTGTTGTTGTTGCCACTATTACTTTTTGTTGTTGTTGCTGCTATTGTTGTTGTTGCCACTATTACTTTTTGTTGTTGTTGCTGATGTTGTTGTTGTTTCCACTAATACTTTTTGTTGTTGTTGCTGCTGATGTTGTTGTTGTTGCCACTATTACTTTTTGTTGTTGTTGCTGTTGTTGTTGTTGTTGCCACTATTACTTTTTGTTGTTGCTGCTGATGTTGTTGTTGTTGTTGCCACTATTACTTTTTGTTGTTGTTGCTGATGTTGTTGCTGCTGATGTTGTTGCTGCTGATGTTGTTGTTGCTACTGTTACTTTTGTTGTTGTTATTACTGCTACTGTTATTGTTGTTGTTACTCTAGTTTTTTTCTGCTGCTGTTTATGGAAAAGTAAGAGAGCTAGTTTGGAGAAAGTAAGAGAGCTAGTTTGGAGAAAGTAAGAGAGCTATTTTGGAGAAAGCAAGAGAGCTAGTTTGGAGAAAGTAAGGTAGCTATTGTGGAGAAAGTAAAATAGCTAGTTTGGAGAAAGTATGAGAGCTAAGGTGGAGAAAGTAAGAGAGCTAGTTTGGAGAAAGTATGAGCTACGGTGGAGAAAGTAAGAGAGCTAGTTTGGAGAAAGTAAGAGAGCTTGGAGAAAGTATGAGAGCTAAGGTGTAGAAAGTAAGATAGCTAGTGTGGAGAAAGTAAGAGAACTAGTGTGGAGAAAGTAAGAGAGCTGGTTTGTAGAAAGTATGAGAGCTAAGGTGGAGAAAGTAAGAGAGCTAGTTTTGAGAAAGTAAGAGAGCTAGCCTAGAGAAAGTAAGATAGCTAGTGTGGAGAAAGTAAGAGAGCTAGTATGGAGACAGTAAGAGAGCTAGTGTTGAGAAAGTAAGAGATCTAGCCTAGAGAAAGTAAGAGAGCTAGTTTGGAGAAAGTATGAGAGCTAAGGTGGAGAAAGAAGATGGTTAGTGTGGAGAAAGTAAGATAGCATGTTTGGAGAAAGTAAGAAAGTTACTGGGGTGGCTGTATGTGTTCTCACAGTGGTTTGTACATACATGTGATTCCTGGCCATCATTCTGCCTCTTCCAGTGTGGCTCTGCGATACTCTCTAGTGGAGGACCTCAAGGACACGGTGGACCAGCTTGTGGAGGCTGTTAAGCGACTTGTGAAGATGTATTGCCAGACCTTTCTCACAGACTTCTTTTTGGGATCTTCAATTGTCATACCACACAGTGAGTTGTGCATGTCCAGTGCTGTGTTTGTGACAGTTGTGTCCTGTCTGTTGTGAATGTAGTCCCCCAAGTGTCCCCAGGCTCCCAAAGGTCAAGGATAGTCATACTGTAGACCTGTTGTGTTTGTAGTTCCCCATGTGTCCCAGGCTCCCAAAGGGGGAGCCAAGGATAGTCATACTGCAGTCCTGTTGTGTGTGTAGTCCCCCATGTGTCCCTGGGTTCCCAAAGGTCAAGGATAGTCATATTGCAGTCCTGTTGTGTGTGTATTCCCCCATGTGTCTATGGGCTCCCAAAGGTCCAGGATAGTTATACTTTAGACCTGTTGTGTGTGTAGTTCCCCATGTGTCCCCGGGCTCCCAAAGGTCAAGGATAGTCATACTGTAGACCTCTTGTGTGGGTAGTCCCCCATGTGTCCCCAGGCTCCCTGAGGTCAAGGCCATACTGTAGACCTCTTGTGTGTGTAGTCCCCCATGTGTCTTCAGGCTCCCAAAGGTCAAGAATAGTAATACTGTAGACCTGTTGTGTGCCTGCTCTATGGTAAAGAGGTTACGAATGCAATTCATATTCACACATAACACATTTGAAACACAGCTGCGATTTGGAAGCAGACCACCTTGCATTGATTTTTATACAATGATATGAATACTGGTCATTCAGAAAGCAATGGCAAATTATTGAACGTAAACTTGCCAAGAAATTATAAACAGCCATCAAATGCTGGGCTTGACTGCGACATCCTATAAAGAAGATGCAATTACTTCTTTATAATGTGATGTGAAAGAAGGCTGGTCTGAGAGTGACTGTCTCACACCGTAAATAAAAACAACCAATCGCAAACTGGCTGTCTCACACCATAGATAACAACAATCCAATCAGGAACTGGCTGTCTCACACAGTAGATAACCAACCAATCAGGAACTGGCTGTCTCACACTGTAGATAACAACCAACCAATCAGGAACTGGCTGTCTCACACTGTAGATAACAACCAACCAATTAGGAACTGGCTGTCTCACACCATAGATAACAACCAGCCAATCAGGAACTAGCTGTTTCACACCATAGATAACAACCAACCAATCAGGAACTGGCTGTCTCACACAGTAGATAACAACCAACCAATCATTCAAGAACTGACTGTCTCACACCTTAGATAACCAACCAATCAGGAACTGGCTGTCTCACACCATAGATAACAACCAGCCAATCAGGAACTAGCTGTTTCACACCATAGATAACAACCAACCAATCAGGAACTGGCTGTCTCACACCATAGATAACAACCAGCCAATCAGGAACTGGCTGTCTCACTCAGTAGATAACAACCAATCATTCAAGAACTGGCTGTCTCACTCCGTAGATAACCAACCAATCAGGAACTGGCTGTCTCACACCATAGATAACAAAAAACCAATCAGGAACTGGCTGTCTTACACCGTAGATAACAACCAACCAATCAGGAACTGGCTGTCTCACACCGTAGATAACAACCAGTTAATCAGGAACTGGCCTACATGGGGTTTGGCATGTGTGGCTGTGGACCTGTACTCCACTAGCAGTTTCAGGGGCACATGAAGAAGAAGTGTGTACAGCATGTTTCCTTCATGTACTATCTCATGTCTACATCTGTTCTATAACATATTCCATTCACTCGCTGTCAGATGTCTACTTCTGACTATAACATGTTCCCTTCACTCGCTGTCAGATGTCTACTTCTGTTCTATAACATGTTCCCTTCACATGCTGTCAGATATTTAAATCTAATCTATGACATGTTCCCTTCACTTGTTGTCAGATATTTACATCTATTCTATAAAATGTTCCCTTTATTTGCTGTCATATCTAAGTTTATAACATGTTCCCTTCACTTGCTGTCAGATATCTACATCTATTCTCTAACATGTTCCCTTCACTTGGTGTTAAATATCTACATCTATAACATGTTCCCTTCACTTGGTGTCACATATCTACATCTATAACATTTTCCCTTCACTTGCTGTCAAATATCTACATCTATAACATGTGCCGTTCGCTCGCTGTAAAATATCTACATCTATTCTATAACATTTCATTACCCCAGATAGATAAGAAAAATAAAGGATTTGATCCTTGACCTTGAAAGATTAGAATTCTAACAGCTTAGTCTCCCACTACATACCCACTTGGTCCCCTACAGCTCCATCACTTGACCACCTACATCTCCATCACTTGACCACCCACAGCTCCATACTTGACCACCCACAGCTCCAGCACTTGACCACAATAGCTCCGGCACTTGGCCAACCACAGCTCCATCACTTGACCACCCACAGCTCCATCACTCGACCACCCACAGCTTGATTACTTGACGACCCACAGCTCCATCACTTGACCACCCACAGCTCCATCACTTGACCACCCACAGTTCCATCACTTGACCACCCACAGCTCCATCACTTGACCACCCACAGCGCCAGCATTTGACCACCAATAGCTCCAGCACTTGACCACCAATAGCTCCAGCACTTGACCACCCACAGCTCCATCACTCAACCACCCACAGCTTCATGACTTGACCACCCACAGCTCCATGACTTGACCACCCACAGCTCCAGCACTTGTCCATTGTTGTGTCAGAACTGACACATCAGGTGTATCATGGACTCCACAGCTAGTTTGCTCTGCGACTGTGTTAATGAGATGTTGTCTTGTGAACCCCATCAGATCACCTGGAGGTTGTCCAGCTGCAGGAGTACCTGATTGTCTGCATCTCCTCTGCTCACCGCATCCCAGCTGCATGGGCCAACCAGTGAGTCAGCTCCTCTTAGTCATATCCCTGCAGTGGTGTCCTATAACTGATGTCCACTCTGTCCTATCCTCTAATGTATGTCCTCTAAGTGATGTGATGTCTTACAATTGATGTCCGCTATAATGAATATCCTATAAGCGATGTGTTGTTCATTTGTTGTTTGACTCTTCATTCATGTCCCTGTATTGATGTCCTGTCTGTGTCTTCTCCAGGACATTCTTTCAGTGATGTACGCAGCGGTCATGTTCTTGTAATCGATGTCTTGTGATGTCCTGTTGTTGTGATAGATGACCTGGTAGAAGAGGCAGGGCTTGACCAGCATGAAGATGGACACGGGACACTACAGACAGGACATGCAGACAGCCTGGACATGAGAATACTGGAGACAGGACACTGCAGACACCCTGGACACGAGAATGCTGGAGACAAGACAGCAGTATCTAGAGTCTTGTGATGAGACAGTAGAACAGGAACTAGAGTCTTGTGATGGGACAGGACAACAGGACCTAGAGTCTTGTGATGAGGTGACTTTGAGAGGACCTGCTACATGATGATGATGGTGATGTCCTCTAAATGATGTCATCTAACCAGTGTCCTCTCAGTGATGTCATCTAACCAGTGTCCTCTCAGTGATGTCATCTAACCTGTGTCCTCTCAGTAATGTCATCTAACCAGTGTCCTCTTTGTGATGCCATTTAACCAGTTCCCTCTCAGTGATGTCATCTAACCAGTATCCTTTCAGTGATGTCATCTAACCAGTATCCTCTCAGTGATGTCATCTAACCAGTGTCCTCTCAGTGATGTCATCTAACCAGTGTCCTCTCACTGATGTCATCTAACCAGTGTCCTCTCAGTGATGTCATCTAATCAGTGTCCTCTCAGTGAGGACACATGTGCTTTATGTGACGAGCGATGAGGGAGAAATTACAATTACTAAACAAGTCTGTAACGTGGCCACTGTTTTCTATGTGACTGTTCCCAAAACTGTCTGTGATGTGACATCTGTTTCTTTATGTCTAACTTTGAGGATCATAAAACAGTCTTTGATGAGGCAGCTGTTTCTGTGTGACTAAATGTGAGGGTGATAAAATAATCTGTGATGTAACAGCTGTTTATATTTGACCAGGCAAGAGGGTTATACAAGCAGGTTAGACGAGACTGAATTTTGAATTTTTGTTTTGAAATTGGAATTGGAATTGGGTTATACAACATTCTGTAATGTGCCAACTATTTCTGTGTGACCAGGTGTGAGGATGATCAAGCAGTCTGTGCTGTGATGTGGGAAACATTGTATTAGTTCAGTTGCTATTGCTAAGTTTAGACAACTGCTCTCCAGACACACCCACAGGCAGAAGTAGAAAAATATCTGCACAGTGTGGCATATATTTGATGTGACTAGGCATGATGGCTGTGCTGTGACAACTACTGGTTTATGTGACTAGGTTTGAGGTTTATCAGATGACCTCTGACAAGTGTTGTTTTATGTGACCAGATTTGAGGACTACAAGATTATATGTGACAAGTGCTGTGTTATGTGACAAGTGCTGTGTTATGTGACAAGTGCTATGTTATGTCACAAGTGTTATGTTATATGACCAGGTTTGAGGACTACAAGATTATATGTGGCAAGTGCTATGTTATGTGACCAGGTTTGAGGACTTCAAGATTATATGTGGCAACTGTTATGTTATGTGACCAGGTTTGAGGACTGCAAAATTATATGTGACAAGTGTTATGTTATGTGAGCAGGTTTGAGGACTACAAGATTAAATATGACAAGTGTTATGTTATGTAACCAGGTTTGAGGACTACAAGATTAAATATGACAAGTGTTATGTTATGTAACTAGGTTTGAGGACTACAAGATTAAATATGACAAGTGTTATGTTATGTAACCAGGTTTGAGGACTACAAGATTAAATATGACAAGTGTTATGTTATGTAGCCAGGTTTGAGGACTACAAGATTAGATATGACAAGTGTTATGTTATGTAACCAGGTTTGAGGACTACAAGATTAAATATGACAAGTGTTATGTTATGTAACCAGGTTTGAGGACTACAAGATTAAATATGACAAGTGTTATGTTATGTAACCAGGTTTGAGGACTACAAGACTAAATATGACAAGTGTTATGTTATGTAACCAGGTTTGAGGACTACAAGATTAAATATGACAAGTGTTATGTTATGTAACCAGGTTTGAGGACTACAAGATAGTGTGCAGCTTGTACCACGGGACCAAGAGGCTGGCCCCAGACATCAGCACATCCCTCAAGTGTCTCTCCAGAGGTCTGTGTGAGAGGATCTGCTGGGACGAGTGGTGAGTCTGTGTGAGAGGATCTGCTGGGATGAGTGTTGAGTCTGTGTGAGAGGATATGCTGGGATGAGTGGTGAGTGATCTGTGTGAGAAGATCTGCTGGGACGAGTGGTGAGTCCACACTGTAAGGTCTGTGTGAGAGTGTCTACTGGGATGAGTGGTGAGTCCACACTGTGAGGTCTGTGTGAGAGAATCTGCTGGGATAAGTGGTGAGTCCACACTTTAGCTGGCTCCTGGACTTCATGCCATGACATGCACAACATGACATATTTACAACAACCAAGCCATAGCATGGACAGGCTTAGACATATTTACAACAACTAAGCCATAGCATAAACAGGTCTAGACATATTTACAAAAACTAAACAACGACATGGAAAGGCCTTGAAAGATCACAACTTTACAACAACTAAGCCACGACAGAAAGATCACATATTTACAACAACTAAGCCACGACAGAAAGATCACATATTTACAACAACTAAGCCAGGATATGGAAAGGCCTAGAAAGATCACATATTTACAACAAATAAGCCATAACAGAAAGATCACATATTTACGACAAAGCCATGACACAGAAAGGCTTAGAAAGATCACATATTTGCAATAACTAAGCCATGACCTGGACAGGTCTAGAAAGATGAGATATTTACAACAACTTAGCCATGACAGAAATATTCTACATATTTACAACAACTAAGCCGTGACAGACAGATCAGATATTTAAAACAACTACGCCGTGACAGAAAGATCACAAATTTACAACAACTAAACCATGACACAGACAGGTCTAGAAAGATCACATATTTGCAACAACTAAGCCATGACAGAAATATCACATATTTGCAACAACTAAGCCATGACAGAACGATCACATATTTGCAACAACTAAGCCATGACAGAAAGATCACATATTTACAACAACTAAGCTGTGACAGAAAGATCACATATTTACAACAACTAAGCCGTGACAGAAAGATCACATATTTACAACAACTAAGCCGTGACAAAAAGATCAGATATTTACAACTAAACCATGACACAGACGTCTAGAAAGATCACATATTTGCAACAACTAAGCCATGATAGAAAGATCACATATTTACAACAACTAAGCCGTGACAGAAAGATCACATATTTACAACTAAGCCATGACAGAAAGATCACATATTTACAATTAAGCCGTGACAGAAAGATCAGATATTTACAACAACTAAACCGTGGCACGGACAGGTCTGGAAAGATCACATATTTGCAAAAACTAAGCCATGACAGCAAGATCACATATTTACAACAACTAAGCTGTGACAGAAAGATCACATATTTACAACAACTAAGCTGTGACAGAAAGATCAGATATTTACAACTAAACCGTGACACGGATAGGTCTAGAAAGATCACATATTTGCAACAACTAAGCCAACAACATCATATTCATTTATCTTTTTAAATTTTTTTTTTGCATATCCTATTTACAGGACATCACTGGCAACACCAGCATTTTACTGCTGTTGTTGATGTCTTGGCAAGTTCAATAGTTTGCCATTGCTTTCTGAACGACCGGCTCCCATACTAACATGTTGAAACCCCAGCGCGACGCGGTCTGCTGCCAAATCGGTCACCGCTGGATTTCGAACGCATGGTAAACGGCTCATGAATCACGTTCACAAGCTTTTAGCCAAGGAGACCGGCATTCATTGATCAGACGTTATAAAATACTTGATCTTTGAAAGATTTATGACAGCTTGTAGACAGAAACATGGACCTATTCTTGTGGACACTTCTTGCTACGTCCATTGTGCAGGCTACAGTTTGACAAGACTTACCTCTGCACCATCCCCCGTGAGACCAGGCTGTGTCTCATGCTGTGTGGGACTCGCAGCGCGCCAGGGGCCGCTGACAAGGTCACAGACAAGGCCGATGTCACAGCCGAAGGCAAGAAAGTCACATATCCTCTTGGGGCAGCTGCCATTCAGCTCTTTAATGAGAAGGGGTAAGGTTCAGTTCTTGGGAGTGGCAGTGACCGAATTGTCTTAAGCTATTTCAATGTATATTATACAACTTTATCAAGAAGGGGTAAGCCTCTGTTCTTGAGAGTGGGTATGGCTGAATTGTCTCAGTTATTTCAGTGTATATATACACAACTTTGACAAGAATGGAGTAAGTCAGGGTTAGTTTTATGTATGGCTGTTCAGTGATATCATGGTTTCAATGCTGCAGTTAATTACTAGTAGAAGATGTATTAATGTTGGGAGCACAACTTCTCTTAGACTGATAAATGATGGATGTCTTCAGTGAAATGTTGCATACATGATGTATATTTTCTATTTGACATGTTTGAATGTTGGTTGTATATTCTGTTGATTGTTGCAATTTCCTCTGTGATATGTTGTATATATATTACATGTATTTTCTGTATGTATAAATATTGGATTATTTTCTGTGACATGTTTAAAATATTGAATATATCTTAGTGACATAATATATATATATAAATGTTGGGCACATTTTATGTGATAAGATGTATACACATTGGACACATTTGTTGTGACTTGATGTATAAATCTTGGACATATGTCCTGTGACATGATGTATAATTGTTTGATCACATGTCCTGTGACATGATGTATAAATGTTGGACATGTCCTGTGATGTGATATATAATTGTTGGATGCATGTCATGTGACCTGATGTATAAATGTTGGAACTGTCTTGTGATGTAATGTATAATTGTTGGACACATGTCCTGTGACATGATGTATAATTGTTGGACACATCCTGTGACATGATGTGTAATTGTTGGGCACATGTCTTTGACATGATGTATAAATGTTGAAACTGTCTTGTGACATGATGTTTAATTGCTGGACACATGTTCTGTGACATGATGTTTAATTGCTGGACACATGTCCTGTGACATGATGTATAAATGTTGGACATGCCCTGTGACATGATGTATAATATTTTGACACATCATGTGACATGATGTATAAATGTTAGACATGTCCTGTGACATGATGTATCAATGTTGGACATGCCCTGTGACATGATGTATAAATGTTGGATATACTTCTGTAGGTAAACGTAGTCCCATGGCAGATACTGCTGCTGGGGTCTGAGACCTCACATGTTCTCATTGGTTGAGGTGGTCAGTTCCTTTACTCACTGCACTTCATTCCCAGACAATTTCTGAACAATGCTGGCACTGTCAGGGACCATGTGGTGAGGCTGGGTAGACCTCACAGCCGTGCTGACAGTGTGAGGGACCATGTGGTGAGGCTGGGTAGACCTCACAGCTGTGCTGACAGTGGTGTCAGGGACCATGTGGTGAGGCTGGGTAGACCTCACAGCCGTGCTGACAGTGTGAGGGACCATGTGGTGAGGCTGGGTAGACCTCACAGCCATGCTGACAGTGTGAGGGACCATGTGGTGCGGCTAGGTAGACCTCACAGCCGTGCTGACAGTGTCAGGGACCATGTGGTGAGGCTGGGTAGACCTCACAGCCGTGCTGACAGTGGTGTCAGGGACCATGTGGTGAGGCTGGGTAGACCTCACAGCCGTGCTGACAGTGGTGTCAGGGACTATGTGGTGAGGCTGGGTAGACCTCACAGCCGTGCTGACAGTGTCAGGGACCATGTGGTGAGGCTGGGTAGACCTCACAGCCGTGCTGACAGTGGTGTCAGGGACCATGTGGTGAGGCTGGGTAGACCTCACAGCCGTGCTGACAGTGGTGTCAGGGACCATGTGGTGAGGCTGGGTAGACCTCACAGCCGTGCTGACAGTGTCAGGGACCATGTGGTGAGGCTGGGTAGACCTCACAGCCATGCTGACAGTGTCAGGGACCATGTGGTGAGGCTGGGTAGACCTCACAGCCGTGCTGACAGTGGTGTCAGAGACCATGTGGTGAGGCTGGGTAGACCTCACAGCCGTGCTGACAGTGGTGTCAGAGACCATGTGGTGAGGCTGGGTAGACCTCACAGCCGTGCTGACAGTGGTGTCAGGGACCATGTGGTGAGGCTGGGTAGACCTCACAGCCATGCTGACAGTGTCAGGGACCATGTGGTGAGGCTGGGTAGACCTCACAGCCGTGCTGACAGTGGTGTCAGAGACCATGTGGTGAGGCTGGGTAGACCTCACAGCCGTGCTGACAGTGGTGTCAGAGACCATGTGGTGAGGCTGGGTAGACCTCACAGCCGTGCTGACAGTGTCAGGGACCATGTGGTGAGGCTGGGTAGACCTCACAGCCGTGCTGACAGTGTCAGGGACCATGTGGTGAGGCTGGGTAGACCTCACAGCCGTGCTGACAGTGTGAGGGACCATGTGGTGAGGCTGGGTAGACCTCACAGCCGTGCTGACAGTGTCAGGGACCATGTGGTGAGGCTGGGTAGACCTCACAGCCGTGCTGACAGTGGTGTCAGGGACCATGTGGTGAGGCTGGGTAGACCTCAGAGCCGTGCTGACAGTGTGAGGGACCATGTGGTGAGGCTGGGTAGACCTCACAACCGTGCTGACAGTGGTGTCAGGGACCATGTGGTGAGGCTGGGTAGACCTCACAGCCGTGCTGACAATGTCAGGGACCATGTGGTGAGACTGGGTAGACCTCACAGCCATGCTGACAGTGTGAGGGACCATGTGGTGAGGCTGGGTAGACCTCACAGCCGTGCTGACAGTGTGAGGGACCATGTGGTGAGGCTGGGTAGACCTCACAGCCGTGCTGACAGTGGTGTCAGGGACCATGTGGTGAGGCTGGGTAGACCTCACAGCCGTGCTGACAGTGTCAGGGACCATGTGGTGAGGCTGGGTAGACCTCACAGCCGTGCTGACAGTGTGAGGGACCATGTGGTGAGGCTGGGTAGACCTCACAGCCGTGCTGACAGTGTGAGGGACCATGTGGTGAGTCTGGGTAGACCTCACAGCCGTGCTGACAGTGTGAGGGACCATGTGGTGAGGCTGGGTAGACCTCACAGCCGTACTGACAGTGTGAGGGACCATGTGGTGAGGCTGGGTAGACCTTACAGCTGTGCTGACAGTGTGAGGAACCATCTGGTGAGGCTGGGTAGACCTCACAGCTGTGCTGACAGTGTGAGGGACCATGTGGTGAGGCTGGGTAGACCTCAGAGCCGTGCTGACAGTGTGAGGGACCATGTGGTGAGGCTGGGTAGACCTCAGAGCCGTGCTGACAGTGTGAGAGACCATGTGGTGAGGCTGGGTAGACCTCAGAGCCGTGCTGACAGTGTGAGGGACCATGTGGTGAGGCTGGGTAGACCTCAGAGCCGTGCTGACAGTGTGAGACCATGTGGTGAGGCTGGGTAGACCTCAGAGCCGTGCTGACAGTGTGAGGGACCATGTGGTGAGGCTGGGTAGACCTCAGAGCCGTGCTGACAGTGTGAGGGACCATGTGGTGAGGCTGGGTAGACCTCAGAGCCGTGCTGACAGTGTCAGGGACCATGTGGTGAGGCTGGGTAGACCTCAGAGCCGTGCTGACAGTGTGAGGGACCATGTGGTGAGGCTGGGTAGACCTCAGAGCCGTGCTGACAGTGTGAGGGACCATGTGGTGAGGCTGGGTAGACCTCAGAGCCGTGCTGACAGTGTCAGGGACCATGTGGTGAGGCTGGGTAGACCTCACAGCCGTGCTGACAGTGTCAGGGACCATGTGGTGAGGCTGGGTAGACCTCACAGCCGTGCTGACAGTGTCAGGGACCATGTGGTGAGGCTGGGTAGACCTCACAGCCGTGCTGACAGTGTCAGGGACCATGTGGTGAGGCTGGGTAGACCTCACAGCCATGCTGACAGTGTCAGGGACCATGTGGTGAGGCTGGGTAGACCTCACAGCCGTGCTGACAGTGTCAGGGACCATGTGGTGAGGCTGGGTAGACCTCACAGCCGTGCTGACAGTGTGAGGGACCATGTGGTGAGGCTGGGTAGACCTCACAGCCGTGCTGACAGTGTGAGGGACCATGTGGTGAGGCTGGGTAGACCTCACAGCCGTGCTGACAGTGTCAGGGACCATGTGGTGAGGCTGGGTAGACCTCACAGCCGTGCTGACAGTGTCAGGGACCATGTGGTGAGGCTGGATAGACCTCACAGCCGTGCTGACAGTGTCAGGGACCATGTGGTGAGGCTGGATAGACCTCACAGCCGTGCTGACAGTGTGAGGGACCATGTGGTGAGGCTGGGTAGACCTCACAGCCGTGCTGACAGTGTGAGGGACCATGTGGTGAGTCTGGGTAGACCTCACAGCCGTGCTGACAGTGTGAGGGACCATGTGGTGAGGCTGGGTAGACCTCACAGCCGTGCTGACAGTGTGAGGGACCATGTGGTGAGGCTGGGTAGACCTCACAGCCGTGCTGACAGTGTGAGGGACCATGTGGTGAGGCTGGGTAGACCTCACAGCCGTGCTGACAGTGTCAGGGACCATGTGGTGAGGCTGGGTAGACCTCACAGCCGTGCTGACAGTGTGAGGGACCATGTGGTGAGGCTGGGTAGACCTTACACCTGTGCTGACAGTGTGAGGGACCATGTGGTGAGGCTGGGTAGACCTCACAGCCATGCTGACAGTGTGAGGGACCATGTGGTGAGGCTGGGTAGACCTCACAGCCGTGCTGACAGTGTGAGGGACCATGTGGTGAGGCTGGGTAGACCTCACAGCTGTGCTGGTTGCAAGACGTCTGGCCATGTCGAAGGTTGCATCCAGACCAACCTCTTGGCAGGATAGCACACTAACCATTGGGACACTGTGTGAGGGTGTTTGTGAATGTTGAGTTATCTTCTATGACTTGTTGTGTAATTATTTAGTGTAATCCATCATGTGTCACAGGTACCTCAACCAAGGCCCACAACTTTCATGATGGGTGTTTGTGAGTGTTGAGTTATCTTCCATGGCTTGTGTAATTAGTTGGTGTAACCCATCATGTGTCACAGGTACCTCAACCAAGGCCCACAACTTTCATGATGGGTGTTTGTGAATGTTGAGTTATCTTACATTGACTTGTGTAATTAGTTGGCGTAACCCATCATGTGTCACAGGTACCTCAACCAAGGCCCACAACTCTCATGATGGGTGTTTGTGAATGTTGAGTTATCTTCCATGACTTGTGTAATTAGTTGGTGTAACCCATCATGTGTCACAGGTACCTCAACCAAGGCCCACAACTCTCATGATGGGTGTTTGTGAATGTTGAGTTATCTTCCATGACTTGTGTAATTAGTTGGCGTAACCCATCATGTGTCACAGGTACCTCAACCAAGGCCCACAACTCTCATGATGGGTGTTTGTGAATGTTGAGTTATCTTCCATGACTTGTGTAATTATTTGGTGTAACCCATCATGTATCACAGGTACCTCAACCAAGGCCCACAACTGGTGCCCCTGATGATGGGTGTCAGCTCTGACCCCATCATGCCATCCTGCAAGACTCTACTCCCAGACTCAGTGCTGCTGCAGGTAGGTCCCTCACTTGATGTCACAGAACTAGGGTTAGGTGGCTTTCTCTCTTCCACTGCTGTAGTTTGCCAGCTTGGCCTTGGTGCCAGCTATTGACAGTATGCCAGGTGTGTGTTGCAGGTGTCAAGTCTAGGTGACAGTTTAGTGGAGTTGTCAGTCAGTAAAGGACCAATCAATCAATCGATCAATCAGGTGCCTTCTCCACAATGGAGGTTGGCTGCAATGGATCTCCAACACTGCCTGTCTCTTTCCCTGACTGTACATTCTGTCAGATTGATGTTCATCCATCTCTTGATGTTATGTTCCCACTTGTATCGTTGTCTACCTCTTGCTTGCTTGCCCTCAGCCTTGCCTTCCAGTATAGTTTTTATAAGAGTGTTATGTCTTTAACGTGGCTGAAATATTTCACTTGCCTCTTTTATTTCTTCCATAAACTCTTTTCATTCCCAGTTTTTCTAGAACCTCTGTATTTGATTGTTTCTGTTTCCATGAAGTACGATATATTGTTTTGTATATCCACATCTAAAGGGCCTCTATTTGACTTTCTTGTTGCTTGTTCAATGTCAGGCTTCCGCGCCACATAGTAGTGTTGAATATACATAACATCTGACAATTCTCACTTTTAATACATTATTAATCACTCTAGATGTTAATACTGATTTCATACTGCTGAAAGCATTTTTGGCCATTCCTATTCTCTTTTTAATTTCTATTTCACTTCTGCCATCATCTGTCGTTATATTTCCAAGATAGGAGAAACTTGTTACTTGTTCTAGTATCTCCTCATTGACTGTGATGTTCATTTATGACCTTTCCTTTCCATTGGACCCCTGGACACGCCTTAAGGCACATTGGGTGAGTATTGCTAGACCCAACCAAACCAGCACCACTCATGGGCACGCAGGCCCATATAGGGCCATGTTCTGATAGACCAAGTTCCACTCATGGGCACGCAGGCCCATATAGGGCCATGTTCTGATAGACCAAGCACCACTCATGGGCACGCAGGCCCATTTAGGGCCATGTTCTGATAGACCATGCAGCACTCATGGCTGATGGGGTCAGCGCCACACTGACCGCCTGTACTTCCTAAGTCATCGCCTGGTGGCTGGGTCCAGCTGGGAGCCAGGTCAGTCTGACTGTGTCAGGCTGGGTCCAGCTGGCAGCCAGGTCAGTCTGGAATCATTGGAACCAACTGCAATGGGGATCAAACCAGCGGCCACCAGGATGGCAGGCCAGTGTCTACGTCTCCACCGTGGCTCCGTGTAGATATAGGCAAGATGTAAGCATGTCTGATATTGTGTGCTGACCTATATGTGATGTAATATACATGTACATGTTTTCATAGACATCTGTAGGTGTATGTAAGAGCAGACAAGTCACTGCAGTGCCCTGGAAGCCCTCATAGAGTCCCATAGACATCTGTAGGTGTATGTAAGAGCAGACAAGTCACTGCAGTGCCCTGGAAGCCCTCATAGAGTCCCATAGACATCTGTAGGTGTATGTAAGAGCAGACAAGTCACTGCAGTGCCCTGGAAGCCCTCATAGAGTCCCATAGACATCTGTAGGTGTATGTAAGAGCAGACAAGTCACTGCAGTGCCCTGGAAGCCCTCATAGAGTCCCATAGACATCTGTAGGTGTATGTAAGAGCAGACAAGTCACTGCAGTGCCCTGGAAGCCCTCAAGGCCTCACAGACATCTCTAGTGTGGGGCTGGGTCTAGCTCAGAGGAGCACACAGTGGACACAAATCCTTACTCTACTAGGATTGAACCCGCACCACCTCAGCAGTTAGATATCATCACACTTGACACCAGACATCCTGTCAGACAGTCAGGCACGACACATTCTTTCAGACAGTAAGGCACCACACATCCTGTCAGACAGTAAGACACTCACATTCAATCAGCAAAGAAACTGAGACACATCCAATGCCAGTGAAACTGAGGACAATACAAAGAGCGCCACGGACTGATAGAAAAACCTGTGAGACAGTCCTTCAAGAAACATATTTTGGGGGCATGTTTGTAATTTCTTGGCAAATGTTCAGTGGTTTCCCCCATTTCTTTCTGAACAATCGGCACTCATACTAATATATGAAAACCAATGCAAGGCGGTCTGCTTCCAAGTCACCCACAGCTGTGTTTTCAAAGCTGTATGTGGGATTAAAAATCACATTCATAACCCTTTTGCCACAGAGCTGGTTAAGAAACAAATCAAAGCTGTAAATTGATTAGATAAGTTTGATGTGGACAGTCTCCATTGTTTGGGCATGTTGTGAGGAGATATCAACTGGAAAACTTAGTGATAACTGGCAGACAGGATTGGAAAGAGAAAGGGGAAGGCAGAGGTAAATACCTGGATGGCCACATGTAGTAATCATGACATGAACACAGATCTGATCCACGACTTTGGAACTGATCTGAGAGGACGAACTAACATCATCCATACTTACAGGCATGGCACATGATAATGATGATGATGGTAAAGATAAATTCTTGTATTCTGACACAGGTAAACTTGCCAGACTTTGAGAGGACCATTTTCTTCCCTGAACCCTTGAACGCAGCCACCAGGTGAGAACTGGCATATTAGTTAGTTAATTAGTTAGTCGACAGATCATCCTCATTGCAAGTCCATAAGTACTCGGATCGCCTCCTCAGTAAATCCCGAAGCATGTAGCGACTGACGACACTAGTTCTGTGTTGGTTTATTAATCTTCTTTGGCTTCCCACGTAGTGTTCTTGTTTGGCCACACCTCTTTTAATTTGATGTTCTCGCATCCTGACCATGGTTGTAGATTCAGTCATCACTTGGTTCTTGCAAAAGACTTCTCGTAAAGCATTCAGAAAGTCAGCTTGGTCCATGGTGCGTCTGCCTTCCACAGTAGCCTTACCTGCCAGCTTGTCAGCCCACTTATTTCCTTGTACACCCGCATGCCCTGGCATGGAAATGAAACTAATCTTTGCCAGCCGAGACCGCTCCTGAGACAGCAATCAATCTCTTCGGATCCACCCCATCTCTATCTTCTTGAGTATGCTCATTGAGTCACTAAGGAAACATGCCCTAGTGAATGTCTGTGTCTCGAGCCATGTTATTGCTTTAGTTACTGACTTCCATAGTCAGGCTCCTTGTGGTCAAAGCAAAAGAACCAGAATCTTCCGTTACAATTCTCCCTCCGGACTGAGCCGTAAAATCCCATGAACTTCTCACTCGTCGACCAACCGTCCCATTTGTGTAAATGACAGCATCACTCTCCAAAGAATTCTCGATAATCAAAGCCTGTACTTCCGCATTCACAGCAGCGAGATTTTCTTGTCTGCATTTTCTGTTTAGTTGGATCTGTTGGCATTTGTACCCACTCCTCGCCAGGTTCTAAGTTCTCAAGTGAACACACCTGTTGAAGAATGTCTTTGGCTTGACCCATCCACGACTTTCCTCTTTTTAACCTGCAGCCCTTTACCTTCTTAATTTCACTGTGCAGTGGATGTTGTGTGTTTGCGTTGACTCTGAGGTAGGCACGTGCTCTGCAAATTTGTATTCTCTCTTCAATGGTTGGAAAATCAAGAAGGTAGCGCATCGCCCTGCATGCTGTATCTCTTGTACATCCAAGAATAATGCACATAGCTTCGTTCTGTATCCTTTCCATCTGCTTACAGCTGATAGTCAGGATCGCCATCGCATACTCCAAAACAGAAAGGACCAGACCCTCGTAAAGGAGACATAGATGGCTTTGCTCATAGTTTGCCGCCGGCATCACCCGCACAACAGCAAACCTCGCTTGGCCTTTGTTATCACCCGGTCTATATGCTCATGATAAGCAAGGCTTCGATCAAAACGTATCCCCAGGTAGTTCATTGCCTGCGTTATTTCCTTTCCACTGTCTTTGAACACAGATTTACAGTTGGTGTTAGAGTGTTGACAATATGGTTATTCAAAGAGAACCATGTCACTGCTGCCTTCTTTGGGTTGACCATTGCCCCAGATTCCGCACACCAAGTGCTTATGCGATTTAGTTCTGTTTGTAGTTCCACAGCAACCCCATCTCTATCCTTACCCTAACGATACACTAACACATCGTCGGCATATGACAATGTCCTCCCCGGTCCTCTGATCTGCTCACCGGTAATTCTCACAGTGTAGGCGTTGAATAGCACCGGAGATAATGGTGACCCTGTGGCAGGCCCAGATATATTGTTGTTGGTTTAGAAGTCCAACTGCCACATCTAAAAACTACTTTCCATTGGAAGAGGGCTGCGGCAGTCCAACTAAGGAGGAATGGACTTATCTTGAGTTCAAGAAGCTGAAACATTAAGAAATCCAATGGTACTCTGTTGTACGCATCCTCAAGATCAATTTCCCACAGCACATGTTTCAATACCTGAGTGGAAACCTTCATAAACATCATGGGCAAAAACTGATGCGTTGGACCAGGTTTCTCTGTTTGGACGGTACCCTCCAAGGGTAGGTGGGAAACAACCTTGCGTCTCTAGCTGATTTGATGTTTTTCTGGCAATTAACTTCTCCAGCAGCTTGCCTATTGTATTTTGCATGGTTATTACTCGATATCCCTGAATTTTTTTGTGGTCTTTGCCAGGCTTTGGCAAGGGAATCAGATAGCTGTGTAACCACTCTTCCTTGATGCTAGCACTCCTTATGCTGTTGTACATATCTGCTAGTTCCTCTGGCTTGTTGTCAGTACACATATTGATGTCGTCATACCTTATGCCATCTGGCCCTGGTGCGCTGTTTTTTGTTCGTTGAAGCACAGTCCTGATCTCTTTCACTGTCACTGTGTCTTCAACTGCAATGTTCTGGGCCTTACACCTGTCTGAGGTAATCACCGTGTCAAAATTTTAGCCTGTCATGTCTGACTGGTTGCTCTGCTCTAGATAGTGTTCAAAAAGGGCTTTGTCCTTATTCTTGTCAGACTTCTGCCAGATAAGGTCAGGACTTTAGAAGTCAGGAACACTCTTATTCTTGACTACCCAATTCATACTTTTATATAGTCGCCATAACAATTTTCAGTGACTTGTCTGTGACATATCTATTCTTTGACACAACTCTGCCCTTTTTTCATAGAACTGTTCTTCTTGGCGTTTTGCTATTTTCTTACAGCACCACGCTTATCCATCCATGTCTTTACCACCTCACAATTTCACCAAGATGGCTGCTGCCAGCTTTTTTTTTTATCCCTGCCATGATGATTCCTGCTCTTGTCGTGCCTTATTTTACTCACCACATCTTGCCCTGAACTGTCATACTTGAAGGTCTTGACTGTTGACTTGTGCTGCCTGGTTCTGCCGTTCTCCACCAATATACTGCAAGAGTGGTGGTCGCTATCATGGTGCCCATGGACACCCAATCTATGAGGGGAAGTCAATAAGTAAGTCACAAATGGGTGTAGACGAATAACTAAATATGATAGTAATTGAAACCAGTTTATTTTTATACATACGTGGTCCCTTTATTTCTCAACATAATTTCCACCAACATTGATGCACTTATCCCATCGTTTTATCAGTCCTCCCAAATCGGCTTAATAGAACTGCGTGCTCTGTTTTCTAAACCATGTTCTCACTACACATTCAACTTTGGCGTCATTTGCGAAATCTCTCCCTCCAAGGTGGGTTTTCAATAGACCAAAAAGGTGGAAATCGCTAGGGGCTAAGTCGGGGCTGTAAGGTGGACGTTACTCGCCTGTCACCTCTAATCATCTCCTCCACCCGCTGCACGGATACTTCTGTTGCAGTCTCAACAGGACGACCAGATCAGATTTCATCAACAATTTTAGAATGTCCTTGAGAAAATTTTTCTACCCAGCTATGCACCACTTTACGGGACAAACATTTGTCAGTATAAACAGGAAGCATTTCCTTATGAATATCCTTTGCAGGCAGTCCTTTTACCCACAAAAAATGCACAACAGCATGTTGCTCTTTGGTTATACACGCCATAAGTACAGTCACCATTTTGTTTATGTCTCATGCGCATGCGCCACCTGACGAACGGGAATATAAAGTTCGATGTTGCTGTCACCTAATGACACGTGTAGAAAACCCCAACTACATTTACCTGCTATCCCACGGAACTGTGTGACTTACTTATTGACTCGCCCTCGTATATACTGTAGTGAGTGAAGGAGAAACCAATGCCAGGTCAATAACACTGTCCTCATCACCTGGACGACTTGCTGTCCTGGTGACACAGCCACTGTTGATACAAAGTCACTGGTTTCAAGTGTCACCTCGAGCTCCTCCCCCTATGTGTTGGAAGAATGTTACCCCATGATCTGCCTTTACCGTTGAAATCGCCACAGAAAATGACAGTCCTCTCATGATATATGTCACTCAGACACTGCCACCTCTGGGAATCCACACTCGCGTTACAGGGATAAACATTAACCAACACGAATGGTAGACCTTATTGAATTCTAACAGCCTGTATTTGTATATCGTCATTGTCCCAACTGGACATGTCCAGCTCTGAATCCACTATTCTGTGTTGAATCAGAATCGCCATTCCCAGGTGTCGCCTGTTTTAATAACATTTGAAGCCGGCTATATGGAGCAAATTAACACGCAGTCTTGTCTCCTGAAGCGCTACTATATTGTTTCTGTATGCCAAGCTTTCCAAAATGGGGCCTCATTGTTTTGCACTGGCACAATTCCAATATAGAATATGGTGTTCTTGAGGCCAGGGGGTCTCCGGCCCGTCTGCCTTGTCGTTTACATCCACTGGTCTAGTTGGTGGTTTGTTTACCCTTGGGGCACAAAGGCCTTGATGAAGAAAATCAAAAACACTACACACCACTAGTGTTCTACACAGTAACCTAAACATGCTGCAAAAAACACTCAGGATTGATTTGCACAGATTCACGACACTCGGTAGTACCAGCGAAAATCTTGAGAGGAAACTTCTGCGCAAATTACACACTTGAGATGAAATGATCCATCTCCTACATAAAAAAAAAGGAGCGGTTTAAAAACAACACAAACGCCCGCTGCCATCTTGACCGGAAGTCTCTAGATTGAACTGGCATGTATATGTGACGTGAAGACATCAGAACTGGCATGTATATGTGACATCAAGACATCAGACCTGGCATGTATATGTGACATCAAGACATCAGAACTGGCATGTATATGTGACATCAAGAGTATGTCTCTGTTGTCACACTTCACATGCATGTAGACATGACATCAAGAGTATGTCTCTGTTGTCACACTGCACATGCATGTATACGTGACATCAAGAGTATGTCTCTGTTGTCATACTGCACATGCATGTATACGTGACATCAAGAGTATGTCAAGACCAGCCTTCTGTGTTGTAGAATTATATGTGATCATTGATCTCAATAGAAGTAGACTGGGTCCACCTGCACTAAAACTGTACAGAAGACAAAATCAGTGTGAGAAGTGTCAGCTTTACCAGAACACAATCACAAGTGCTGGAATGGCTGTTGCAGCTAGCAAGCCTCCATCAGAAAAATAAAATACAAAGACACTAATGACATAGAAAACTACAAAAATACACCGATACTTAATTGAAAATTGTTGGTCCTCAAGAGGACGTGTGCGAACTGTTCTTCTCCTCACAGTACAGACTTCACTCTGTCTACTCTTTGATCAGAAGATCAGATGAGTGGAAGTGACACTGTGAAGGGAGTGTCCGGGAAGGTCAATCTCTATAGAGAAGGCATGTGTCGGATGGACACAGACAGTGAGGGGGGGGGGGAAGGAGGAGCAGACAGTGTTCATAAATAGAACAGTAGGGATGACAAACAGATTAAGGGAGACAGGATCGGGTCAAGGGAGACAGGATTGGGTCAAGGGAGACAGGATTGGGTCAAGGGAGACAGGATCGGGTCAAGGGAGACAGGATTGGGTCAAGAGAAACAAGATTCAGTCAAGGGAGACTGGATCAGGTCAAGGGAGACAGGATTGGGTCAAGGGAGACAGGATCGGGTCAATGGAGACAGGATCAGACAGAAGACACCAAAATAACACACTAGATAGAAGCAAACATTAAATGTAACTGTATTAGTGTTTGTGTGGGTATATGTTTGTGTGTCTTGCATGTGTATGTGTTGTGTGTGTGTGTTGTCTGTGTATGTGAATGTGTTGTGTGTATATATTGTGTGTTTATGTGTTGTGTATGTGTTGTATGTGTTGTGTGTGTGTGTATGCCTGCATTGTTGTATGTTTATGTATTGTTTGTTTGTGTTATGTGTGTATGTGTTGTATGTGTATTGTGTGTATATGTGTTGTGTGTGTATGTATTGTGTGTGTATGTATTGTGTGTGTATGTATAAGTGTGTGTATGTGTGTGTATGTATTAGTGTGTGTGTGTATGTATTAGTGTAGATATGTGTGTAGGTGTTATGTGTATGTGTGTTGTATGCATGTGTTAAGTGTGGGTGTATGTTGTGCATGTGTGTGTGTAAGTGTTGTATGTGTTATGTGTATGTATATGTGTATGAAACATAAAAGACCAAGACATGACAGAATCCACCACCTGACTGACTGACTGACTGATGTACTGACTGATGTCTGGGTCAGATATGTTAATGAAGTCCACTCCACAGCCCAACCAGATCCTTTGACCTGCTGACCCCACAGCTGCGCACCATGGTGACCAATGTGATGGAGAAGGAGTCTTGTCTCTCGTAAGTTTAGTGGGAGTAAGAGAGAGAGAGAGAGAGAGAGAGAGAGAGAGAGAGAGAGAGAGAGAGAGAGAGTCCTTTGTCCTGCTGTTCCCATAGCTTATCTCACATATGTTTATTGTCTGTGTGTGAGAGAGGGAGAGAGAGAGATATAGAGAAATAGATAGAACCTGTGACCAACTGTCCCCACACGATGGTGACCAAATGTGAAGGAGAGTCTTCTCTTTTATAAGTTTCTTGTGTGTATGTGATGTCTGTGTGAGTGTGTGTGTGAGAGAAATGAGAGAGAGAGAGGGGGGGAGACCTTTGTCTTGCTGTCCCCACAGCTTATCTCACATGATTGTTGTGTGTGTGTGTGTGTGTGAGTGAGAGAGAGAGAGAGAGTCAGTCAATAATTATAGATAGAGACTGTTAAATATGTCCGCCATATTTTGACGTCATATATGTTAAGTGATTTCTATCATGTGATATGTGATAACTGGCATCTGTTCTCTGATTATTATAATATGTGATGTCCATGTGTTGTATCATTTCTGATATGTGTTGTGCCATTTCTGACATGTGACCAGTGATTTCTAACATTGATATTGTGATTACTGAGATGTGATTGTGAGTTTTGAGACACAGTCTGATGACATGATATCTGCAGGTTTTCTGCTGAGGAGCTGGAGATTCTGTGGACGTACCGACATTACATGACAGCTCATCCGTCGCTGCTGCCCAGAATCCTGCAGGCAGCCATCAGCTGGGACTGGGCCAGTCTGTCCGAGATCTATGCTCTATTGCGGGTCTGGAAGCCTCTCCGTCCCATCCAGGCATTTGAACTGTTGCTTCCCCAGTAAGTGTTGTCTTCTCCAGTGTCTTCCTCCCAGTGTTGTCTTCTCAGTGTTGTCTCCCCCAGTATGTGTTGTCTATCCCAGTAAGTGCTGTCTCCCCCAGTAAGTGTTATCTCCCCCAGTAAGTGTTGCCTCCCCCAGTAAGTGTTGTCTCCCCCAGTAAGTGTTGTCTCCCCAGTAACTATTGTCTTCCCAGTGTTGTCTCCCCCAGTAAGTGGTGTCTTCCCCAGTAAGTGTTGTCTTCCCCTATAAGTGTTGTCTTCCCCTGTTAGTGTTGTCTTCCCCAGTAAGTGTTGTCTTCCCCTGTTAGTGTTGTCTTCCCCAGTAAGTGTTGTCTTCCCAGTGTTGTCTCCCCCAGTAAGTGGTGTCTTCCCCAGTAAGTGTTGTCTTCCCCTATAAGTGTTGTCTTCCCCTGTTAGTGTTGTCTTCCCCTATAAGTGTTGTCTTCCCCTGTTAGTGTTGTCTTCCCCAGTAAGTGTTGTCTTCCCCTATAAGTGTTGTCTTCCCCAGTAAGTGTTGTCTTCCCCTATAAGTGTTGTCTTCCCCTGTTAGTGTTGTCTTCCCCAGTAAGTGTTGTCTTCCCCTGTTAGTGTTGTCTTCCCCAGTAAGTGTTGTCTTCCCCAGTAAGTGTTGTCTTCCCCAGTAAGTGTTGTCTCCCCCTATAAGTGTTGTCTTCCCCTGTTAGTGTTGTCTGTTATCTCCCACAGTAAGTGTTTTCTCCCCAGTAAGTGCTTCCCCCAGTAAGTGCTGTCTCCCCCAGTAAGTGTTGTCTCCTTCAGTAAGTGTTGTCTCTCTCAGTAAGTGCTGTCTCCCCCAGTAAGTCTTGTCTCTCCCATTAAGTGTGTCAGTGTTGTCTCCTCCAGTAAGTGTTGTCTCCACAGTAAGTGTGTCAGTCTTGTCTCCCCCATTAAGTGTGTCAATGTTGTCTCCACAGTAAGTGTGTCAATGTTGTCTCCACAGTAAGTGTGTCAGTGTTGTCTCCCCCATTAAGTGTGTCAGTGTTGTCTCCACAGTAAGTGTGTCAGTGTTGTCTCCCCCATTAAGTGTGTCAGTGTTGTCTCCCCCATTAAGTGTGTCAGTGTTGTCTCCCCCATTAAGTGTGTCAGTGTTGTCTCCCCCATTAAGTGTGTCAGTGTTGTCTCCACAGTAAGTGTGTCAGTGTTGTCTCCCCCATTAAGTGTGTCAGTGTTGTCTCCACAGTAAGTGTGTCAGTGTTGTCTCCCCCATTAAGTGTGTCAGTGTTGTCTCCCCCATTAAGTGTGTCAGTGTTGTCTCCTCCAGTAAGTGTTGTCTCCCCCATTAAGTGTGTCAATGTTGACTCCCTCAGTAAGTGTTGTCTCCCGAGTAAGTGTGTCAGTGTTGTCCCCCCAGTTAGTGTTGTCTTCCCAATAAGTGTGTCAGTGTTCTCCCCAAAGTAAGTGTTATCTCCCCAGTAAGTATTATCTCCCCAGTAAGTGTGTCAGTGTTGTCTCCCCAGTAAGTGTGTCAGTGTTGTCTCCCCAATAAGAGTTGTCTCCCCCAGTTAGTGTTGTCTCCCCAATAAGTGCATCGGTGTCCTCCCCATAGTAAATGTTGTCTCCCCAGTAAGTGTGTCAGTGTTGTCTCCCCAATAAGTGTTGTCTCCCCCAGTAAGTGTGTCAGTGTTGTCTCCCCCAGTAAGTATTGTCTCCCCAATAAGTGTGTCAGTGTTCTTCCCACATTAAGTGTTGTCTCCCCAGTAAGTGTTGTATCCCCAGTAAGTGTGTCACTGTTGTCTCCCCCAGTAAGTATCTCTCCAGTAAGTATCTCTCCAGTAAGTGTTATCTCTCCAGTAAGTGTCTCCCCATTAAGTGTTGTCTCCCCATTAAGTGTTGTCTCCCCAGTAAGTGTTATCTCCCCAGTAAGTGTTGTCTCCCCAATAGTGTGTCAGTGTTATCTCCCCAGTAAGTGTGTCAGTGTTGTCTCTCCCAGTAAATGTTGTGTCCCCACTAACTGTGTCAGCGTTGCCTCCCCCAGTAATTGTTGTCTCCTCCAGTAAGTGCTGTCTCCCCCAGTAAGTGTGTGAGTGTTATCTCTCCCAGAAACTGTGTCAGTGTAGTCTCCCCAGTAAGTGTGTCATTGTTGTCTTTCCCAGTAAGTATATCAGTGTTGTCTCCCCAGTTTGTCACTGTTGTCTACCCAGTAAGTCAATGACATTACAGGACTTGTATACATAAGTCAGTGACAGTACAGAACTTGGACACATAAGTCAGTGACAGTATAGGGCTTGTACACATAAGTCAGTGACAGCACATGACTCTTGTACACATAAGTCAATGACAGTACAGGGCTCGTGCACATAAGTCAGTGACAGCACAGTGTTTGTACACATAAGACAGTGACAGTACAGGGCTTGTACACATAAGACAGTGACAGTACAGGACTTGTACACATAAGTCAGTTACAGTACATGACTTGTACACATAAGTCAGTTATAATACAGAGCTTGTACCATAAGACATTGACAGTACAGGGCTTGCACACATAAGACAGTGACAGTACAGGGCTTGGACACATAAGACAGTGACAGTACATGACTTGTGCACTTAAGAAAGTGACAGTACAGATCTTGTACACATAAGACAGTGACAGTACAGTACAGTACTTGTACATGTCTCAAAGCACATTGTACATAATGGTGCTAGAGCCATGTTTTCATAGAGCAGTGAGCACTGGGTGGATCATATGGTCAGTACAGCATTGATCGTCTTGACTTCCCAAGACATATCTGGTTGTTCAGCTGGGCCAGCCTGGCTTGCCAGTTCATAATGTGAGTCTGCTGTGATACAGATGGAGCTGTGATGTGGATGGAACAATAACTGCCCCTCTGCCGTGCGTCCACCTTGACGAGGTAGAGGGGCTTGAGCGTTCCAATGACCCCAAGAGCTATGCCGACGGTAGCACAGCTACTGGTAGGGTCACCCATGTCGGACAGGTCAAGGGAGAGGGACCAGACGAAGTGAGGCACAAACCTGCTGCCTTGTAGGTAGACTGGGGTCAGTCAAAGGCTAGGGAAAGCATCCCGAACAAATGCTTGTCGAAATCGGATGTACTGAGCCACAGGCTTGACAAAGAAGTGCAACGTAACTTTATCATTTCATGATGCCACAGATGAAAGTTAATCGATATGGTGCTAATCCCGTGAAGTCCCATCAGGCGGTGATAGTGCCGGGCCCCCTGCCTCGAGGGGGTCCACCCATGACTACTGGTGGTCACCTTCCCCTGTGCTGTGGAGTCAAGGCACAGAGGAGTAGGTTAAGAGCTATTGACCAAACACCCCGGACACTCAACATACTACAATGGAATGCAGAAGGAGTTTATAACAAGAAAGCCTCCCTAACACAGCGTCTTCATAAAGATAGAATAGATGTGGCATGCATTCAAGAGACACACCTCAACGCCAATCGTACATTTTCAGTCGAGGGATATCAGGCCACACGTTTCGACCGCGAAGGACATAAAGGAGGAGTTGTAATACTTACACGAAATACAATACCTTGCAGCGAAGTATCTGTGATCTCTGACAACCAAACGGAAATTATAGGTGTTGATATAATGATAAAGGACGTGAAAATAAGAATTTACAATCTATATAGCCCGGCAGATAAGGATCTTACACTCTCAAACATGGAAATAACTGACACAAATTGCATTGTTGTCGGAGACTTTAATAGCCGTTCAGAAAGATGGGGATACCCAGATACTGACAAAAGAGGAGATGAAGTGGAGGACTGGGAAATAGACTCAAATCTCCATCTACTTAACAAAGCGGATGACACACCGAGCTTCTACTCCAGAAGATGGATTACCACTTCTACTCCAGACTTAGCTTTCTGCACAGGAGACATCCTCCATAAAATCGATCGCCATGTGCTGGACCAATTAGCAGGTAGTGACCACAGACCAATCAAGCTTGTAATAAATATGGAGTATGTTCCACAGGAGCAAAAGCCTTTGCCCCGTTGGAATTACAAACGAGCAGATTGGGACAGATTTGCCATACTAACAGACAAATATTGTGAAAACGTAAATACACGATATGGCAACATGAAGCAAATGGTGGAAAGTCTAAACAGAGCAATAATACAGGCAGCCACTGAGTCTATTCCAAGAGGAGCAAGGAAAAATATCAAATCATACTGGACTGAAGAACTACAATTTTTGGAGGACAAAGTTGAAGATGCTAGGAAGACCGCAGAGAGAGAACAAACAACTGAAGCGAACATCTCTCTCAAAGCCATCTCAGCAAAATATAAAAGAACAGTAAATCAAACAACAAGAGATTGTTGGAGGAAAAAAACAGAAAACCTGAATTTTGACAGGGATGGAAACAAACTATGGAAACTAGTGAAAGCCATGAACAATGAAGGACCTAGAAACAAACAAATAACAATTAAACAAGGAAATTCCTTGCTTACAGGAAAAAAGGCTGCAAATGCACTAATGGAACACTATGCCAGTGCAAACCACATTGATATTACAGCCGAACAGAAGAAAGCAATCAAAGATAAACAGATGCATCATACATATACAGAGACAGCAGCAGAATATATGATGGCAAATCTAACAATGGAAGAAATGGAACAGGCAATGAATACCCTAAAAAAGAAGACATCACCAGGAAAGGATGGAATCACAAATGAAATGCTAATAGGACTAGGCACTAAGGCAAAAAAGAAACTACTAGCAGTCCTAAATTACAGCTGGAAGAGGGGAATAGTCCCACAGGCATGGAAGGAAGCTATACTAATACCAGTCCCAAAGAAAGGAAAAGACCTGGAAGAACCAAATGGCTATCGACCTATCAGTCTTCTTAGCTGTGTAGGAAAATTAATGGAACGCATTATCAATGGCAGGCTAACATGGCATCTGGAAGAAAACCAACTCTTAACACCTCACCAAGCAGGATTCAGAAAGTACAGATCTACTGAAGATCAAATAACCTATATAGCTCAGGAAATAGAGGATGCCTTCCAAGAGAAAAAGCACACACTAGCAGTCTGGATAGATTTAGAAAAAGCATTTGATAAAGTATGGAAGGAAGGACTGAAAGTAAAACTGCAAAAAATGCATGTTTGCGGGAAAATGTACAAATGGATCAGCCACTACCTTGAGAACAGAACTGCCAGGACAAAAGTACAAGGACAAACCAGCAAAATGATGCTGTTGGAGCAAGGTGTCCCCCAAGGAGGAGTTCTTTCACCAACATTATTCCTAGCATATATAAACGACATCACGGAAAATTTTCCAGCCAGAGTACACACATCATCCTTTGCAGATGACCTAGCCATATGGACATCTGAAGAATATATTAGTACAGCTAACAGCAGAATACAGCAAGCCCTATTAGCGCTAGAGGACTGGTCAAAATCATGGCTAGTGAAGATAAGTGAGGAGAAAACAACATGCACAGTGTTCTCCCTCTCAACTAAAACTCAGCAACCTAAGCTGGTATTGAATGGAAAAATATTGCGCCATGAAGAAAATCCAAACTATCTAGGAGTCACCTTTGATCGTCGCCTGACATGGAAGACACAGGTTGAGAAAAATCGAACAAGAGCAAGGCAAAGAATGGCAATCATGAAAAAGCTTGCTGGTACAACATGGGGAGCAGATGAGAAAGTTCTCAAGAAGTTATATACTGGGCGGGTGAGGCCAGTACTGGAATATGGCATTGCAGCTTGGGCAACAGCAGCTAAGTCAAACTTTAACAAAATAAGTAGAGTCCAAAATCAAGGAATGCGAATCATAACTGGAAGCCTGAAGACAACGCCTATTAATGAATTAGAAAAGATCACTTGTTTACAACCAATGCAGGATAGAAGAGATAGCAGAGCCCTGCAACAAGCAGAAAAATTTCGAAGATTGACAGACCACCCTATGTACAACAGATTTAATGGTTTTGGAAAGGGAAGACTGAAGCGTAGCAACTTTGTAGAAACTGCAAAACGAAGGATTAGGTCAGATCCTATTCTTAACATATCAACAGTCAAGCCCATACACAATGCACACAAGTTCCCAGCTTGGAGACAGCAGCAACTGCCTGAGATGATAGAAAACATTCCTGGTATTGAGAAAAAGAACACTCAGCATGAAACCGAAAGAAGAGAAATAACCCTAAACTACATAAAAGAACATTACCCAAGCAGGAATTGGACCCATGCATATACAGATGGATCAGCCAAAAATTCAATAGAGAATGGAGGAGGAGGAATTCTCCTAAATTAAAAAAATGGAGCGAAAAAAACACATTCACTGGCAACTGGAAAATTTTCAAGTAACTTCAAAGCGGAGGTAGAGGCTCTGAAAACTGCAGCAGAAATGCTCCTGATGGAGGAAAATAAAGAGAAGCAAATAGCTATCTTCACAGATGCAAAGTCAGCTGTCTCAATACTGAAGAGCAATAACAGCACAGAACTAACTGACCTAAGAGCAGCACTCCATGGTCTATGCCAGAAATCCAAAAAAGTTGTAATACAGTGGATCCCATCACATTGCAGTATACCTGGAAACGAAGAGGCTGTCAGACTGGCAAAAGAGGGCGGACGACTACCACAGCCTGACATAGACATAACCTATAATGAGGCAAAGAGGTTGATAAAAAGCACTTATAGAACCAAATGGGAATCAGAGCATCCAGGCCATCAGAAGGATGATGCATATTACAAACTCGACAGAAGAGAACAAGTAGCAATCTTCAGACTCCGCACAGGACACAACAGGCTGAAATACCACTTGTTCAATAAACTAAAGATAGGAGATACCGATGAATGTAATTGTAGAACTGGAAAAATGACAGCAAAACATTTGCTGCAGGATTGCCCAACGTATGCAGAACAGAGAAAGATATTTTGGCCCACACTTGCTTCATTTGAGGACAAGCTCTATGGAGATATCAACAAGCTAAAGTTGACCGCAGATTACTTTAACTATATACAGGTTGACATTTAAAGGTGCATGAAGACCCAGAGGCATGAAATGGAATATTGCTTGGATAGCAAATCCATTACGTGGAAAGTCCAAATCAAAAGCCCATTGTGTGGGCTTCATAAAAGGTGGAAAAGTGTCCTAGTGGCACGAAATGGAATATTGCTTGGATAGCAAATCCATTACGTGGAAAGTCCGAATCAAAAGCCCACTGTGTGGGCTTCATAAAATGTGGAAAAGTGTCCTAGTGGCACGAAATGGAATATTGCTTGGATAGCAAATCCATTACGTGGAAAGTCTGAATCAAAAGCCCACTGTGTGGGCTTCATAAAAGGTGGAAAAGTGTCCTAGTGGCACGAAATGGAATATTGCTTGGCTAGCAAATCCATTACATGGAAAGTCCGAATCGAAAGCTCACTGTGTGGATGTCATCTGCAGACTGCATACTTCTGGTTTCCGGAAGAACAGCCTATGGTGAACGGAAGGCCCAATATACGGAAGTGAGGCTAAGCAGCCATGTGCAGGACGTGGCGATTCCTTGGGTGAGCCCAGTACCAGAGCGCTATGTATCGGCTCTGCAAGTATGGAAGCCTCCTTGGATGGCGGGGAATGCCCATGGTCTGCCCCTGCCTTCCCTTGAGGGCTGACCAGGATCTTTGGCTGTTCTATATGGACCAGCTGGGATGGGGGATAACACCACAACAGTGAGAGTCAAACGTCCTAAGAAACCCCCGGGAAGGTTAACCCGGTCAACAAATGCCCGCAGAAGTCGGATGTGTCGGCCTAACGGCGCAAGAACGCAGCTCTGCTGTAAACAGGCACAACGCAATCACATCCGAAAAAAAACTCCGGATGAACGAAGAAGAAGAAGAACAATAACTGGGCTGTCTAGCCACTACATGATGGTACACACATGACATTGGTATTATGTGTTGTTATAGCATGGATGTTATGTTGCTCATGACAATAATTGATGCTCTGTTGAATGACCCAGGTTCCCAGATCTGCGGGTGAGACAGTTTGCTGCCGACAGCTTGAATAAGATTCCAACAGATGACCTCATCGATTTTCTACCACAGATGATTCAGGTGAGGGCCAGACAGTTGATACATGAGGGTTCTCTGTCTGTCTGAGGGACAGAGTGAGGGTCAGTGTAAGGGACAAGGTGAAGGACAGGGTGAGGGATAGAGTGAGAACATAGTGAGGACAGAGTGAGGGTCAAGGCGAAGGACAAGGTGAGTGATAGAGTGAGAACATAGTGTAAGGGACAAGGCGAGGGACAGGGTGACATTTGTGCTACATTTTGACATATAAGATATGTCTTCCCTGACATTTGGGCAAAAGTTTGACATATATGACATGTCTTCCCTGACATTTGGGCAATAGTTTGACATAAAACATGTCTTCCCTGACATTTGGGCAACAGTTTGACATACATGACATGTCTTCCCTGACATTTGGGCAACAGTTTGACATTCATGCCATGTCTTCCCTGACATATATGACATGTCTTCCCTGACATTTGGGCAACAGTTTGATATAAATGACACCTCTTCTGAGACATTTCTGCTACAGTTTGACATACATGACATGTCTTCCCTGACATTTGGGCAGCATTTTGACATATATGACATGTCTTCCCTGACATTTGGGCAACAGTTTTACATACATGACTTTTCTTCCCTGACATGTGGACAACAATTTGCCATACATGGCATGTCTTCCCCTGATATTTGTGCAGGGTTTGAAGTTTGAGAGCTACCACAACTCGCCCCTGGCCAAGCTTCTCCTGGAGCAGTCATGCAAGAGTCCACGCTTCGCTCACCAGTTCTTCTGGCTGCTGAAAGGTGAGTATGGATGTGAGTACAGGTGTGAGTACAAGTGTAAGTATGGGTGTGAGTACAGGTGTGAGTACAGCTGTGAGTACGGGTGTGAGTGCAACTGTGAGTACGGGTGTAAGTACAGCTGTGAGTATGGGTGTGATTACAGCTGTGAGTACGAGTGTGAGTACAGGTATGTAGTTGCTGTTCTGGTGTGTGGTTGTTGTTGTGGTGTGTGGTTGTAGTGGTTGTTCTGTTGTGTGGTTGTAGTTGTTGTTGTGGTGTGTGGTTGTAGTGGTTGTTCTGTGGTGTGGTTGTAGTTGTTGTTGTGTTGTGTGGTTGTAATTATTTTGGTGAGTGCTATATCTTGCTATGTGACTAGTACTATATCTTGCTATGTGACTAGTATTATATCTTGCTATGTGACAAGTGCTATATCTTGCTATGTGACAAGTGCTATATCTTGCTATGTGACTAGTACTATATCTTGCTATGTGACTAGTATTATATCTTGCTATGTGACAAGTGCTATATCTTGCTATGTGACAAGTGCTATATCTTGCTATGTGACAAGTGCTATATCTTGCTATGTGACTAGTACTATATCTTGCTATGTGACTAGTATTATATCTTGCTATGTGACAAGTGCTATATCTTGCTATGTGACAAGTGCTATATCTTGCTATGTGACAAGTGCTATATCTTGCTATATGACTAGTACTATATCTTGCTATGTGACTAGTATTATATCTTGCTATGTGACAAGTGCTATATCTTGCTATGTGACAAGTGCTATATCTTGCTATGTGACAAGTGCTATATCTTGCTATGTGACAAGTGCTATATCTTGCTATGTGACAAGTGCTATATCTTGTTATGTGACAAGTGTTATATCTTGCCATGTGACTAGTACTATATCTTGCTATGTGACTAGTATTATATCTTGCTATGTGACAAGTGGTATATCTTGCTATGTGACACGTGCTATATCTTGCTATGTGACAAGTGCTATATCTTGCTATGTGACTAGTACTATATCTTGCTATGTGACTAGTATTATATCTTGCTATGTAACGTGCTGAATCTTGCTATGTGACAAGTGCTATATCTTGCTATGTGACTAGTGCTATATCTTGCTATGTGACCAGTGCTATATCTTGCTATGTGACCAGTGCTGTATCTTGCTATGTGTCTAGTGCTATATCTTGCTATGTGACTAGTACTATATCTTGCTATGTGACAAGTGCTATATCTTGCTATGTGACAAGTGCTATATCTTGCTATGTGACTAGTACTATATCTTGCTATGTGACAAGTGCTATATCTTGCTATGTGACAAGTGCTATATCTTGCTATGTGACTAGTACTATATCTTGCTATGTGACTAGTATTATATCTTGCTATGTAACGTGCTGAATCTTGCTATGTGACAAGTGCTATATCTTGCTATGTGACTAGTGCTATATCTTGCTATGTGACCAGTGCTATATCTTGCTATGTGACCAGTGCTATATCTTGCTATGTGACCAGTACTATATCTTGCTATGTGACAAGTGCTATATCTTGCTATGTGACAAGTGCTATATCTTGCTATGTGACTAGTACTATATCTTGCTATGTGACTAGTATTATATCTTGCTATGTAACGTGCTGAATCTTGCTATGTGACAAGTGCTATATCTTGCTATGTGACTAGTGCTATATCTTGCTATGTGACCAGTGCTATATCTTGCTATGTGACCAGTGCTGTATCTTGCTATGTGTCTAGTGCTATATCTTGCTATGTGACTAGTGCTATATCTTGCTATGTGACCAGTGCTGTATCTTGCTATGTGACTAGTGCTATATTGTGATATTTGACGGGCTATATCTTGCTATGTGACTTGTGCTATATCCTGCTATGTGACTAGTGCTATATTGTGATATATGACTTGTGCTATATCTTGCTATGTGACTAGTGCTATATTTTGCTATGTGACGAATGCTATATTTTGCTATGTGACCAGTGCTATATCATGCTGTGTGACCAGTGCTGTATCTTGCTATGTGACAAGTTCTATATCTTGCTATGTGACTAGTGCTATATCTTGCTATGTGACTAGTGCTATATTTTGCCATGTGACATGCTATATCTTGCTATGTGACAAGTGCTATTCTGTACATATGATATCAGGAGCTGCGTCCCAGGATGCAACATACAAGCGTCGCTACGAGCTGATGTTTGTGGCCCTGGCCAGTGTGGCCGGTGACGCCCTGTACCAGGAGTTCAAGAAACAGGAGGAGCTGGTCAAGGTCATGACCTCTGTGGCAGAAAAGGTCAAAGAAGCCAAGGATAAGGATGTGAGTGTTTGAGTGTTTGTCCATGTGTGCCAGCTGTTGTCTGTTGTACCGACTCTTCATTGTGTTTCCTCTTTTCTACTGCAGGGTGTAGAGGCAGGTCATTCACATTTCTGGAAATCACAGTGTGCTGGCATAGACTTGAGGACCTAAAGTCTCACTTGCTGGATGACCTAGCTGTGTCAACCTTCATGCAGGCCATCCTAAGTTGTACACATTTCCTTGGATGTGAAGCATTGGAGCAGTCAAGGCTCCTTCTTTCTCAGCCCTTTCTTGAAGTCAGCCAAGGCTCTTTATCACCCGCTGTAGTGTTGTATTGTTGATGTGTTCTGCTACCACCCACATTGTCCACACGACTTACCTCTTGAAGTGTCACTTACAGGGACATCCACCTGCATTGTGTGTAATGCCACATGTAGACCTACAGCTCTGTATGCAGACCAGTCATTTGAAACCCCGAGACTGGCATCATTGGGGGATGAAAGAGGTACAGTCATGTACACAACATAAATAGCTGCATAATGAATGAGTCTCACCAGCTGCAGAATAGATTATAAACACAATGCGATGTAGTAATAATGATGATAATGATGGTGGTAATAATGGTGATGATGATTGAGATAATCAGAACTTGACAAGGGTTGAATAGAATATGTTTAGACTGTGACCTCCTGTATTTGCAGGTGACCTTGAAGCAAGAACTAGTTGCCCTTCATCAGATGGTTGAAAGGAAGGGCAGGCTACTCTTGCCATACAACCCCAGTGTGGAAGTTGTGGGCCTTGATATGAAGGTACATTATGGATATTATTTATTTCTCGGATTCAATAAATCATTATTTTATGCAATAATACCTGAACAATGGGTCCAACTAAATAACGTTTACTATAATATTACACAAGTGGACACAACTGTGTTACAGGTAGGACATTAGACTGACAATGGCATGCGTGCGAGCGGCCGAGAGCTCAATACCTGAACTTGCTCTTTGTTACAAGAGGGGAAGACTGGCCTCCGTGCAATCAGACCTTCAGAATGTGATGGTCCTAGCACTTGACATAGCCACACCAGGTTCTGCTAGAGAACTGTGTTAATTCCACTCATAATATTACACATCATGTCTCATCAAGTTTAATCATTGTATACACACTTCAAGTGTCATGGGTGGAGATTGTCTTGAAATATATTGTCTGCTATTAGTATTTATTTTCCAAAATATGTCCAAGCTAAAAGTAGTTATGAAATGTGGAAAAAAAACATGTCCCACATCCTCAAGGCCTTGATGAAATATTTGTAGTGCAGTGTTGTATGACTACTTTATTGTTGAATATTGAAGATATTGGGTGTCAGGTCTTGTCAGATATGACCAAGCTGTTGTATGACAGTAGACAGTAATACCTGCTTCCTGTTAATGCAGAATGTTGGGTCTTAGTCTGATATGACTGAGCTGTCTTATGACAGTAGACAGTAATACCTGCTTCCTGTTAGCACCGAATGTTGGGTGGCACTCACCAAACCCGATACCCAACATTTTGTCAACAGTTTTGGGCTGAGAAGCACAATTGGGAGAGTACAAACCTTATCCTCGTGTGAGGAAATGCAACCTAATGACTAAATGTCATGGCAGGACCTGAGCCTTAGCTGGCAACTGGTCTAGGATCAAAGCTCAGACAGGCGGACAGTTAGAGTATTGCTTTGTTTATCCGGCAGCTTCTTCAGCTTGTCTTGTTTCAGGCCAAAAGAGGGATCATGCTGCATGGGCAACACATGGTTTCTATAATTCAGCCCAGGCTTTGTGCTAGTAAGAGGCACAACTCCATCGCTGGCCTTACCGCTATGGGATGTTATTATGGCTTTGTTTTTGGTAGTAGCACAATGTAACAAACCATTGTCTGTCAAGATGGCCAGGTGCCAGTAAATGAAGAGGCAAATAATGTATAGCACAATGGATGGCCTGGCATATCTTGCTGTATCTTGTCAGGTATATACTGCAGAAATGGTTACACATGTTAATGCTATGTAATAAATCCTTTTAGTTATAATACAAGTTACGGAGTTCATGCTCTGTGAGATGCTTCGGAAGGTGGTTAGTCACTCTGTTGGAAGAGACTGAGCTGTATGGGAAAAGTCTGTTGCAGTGAAGTCAAGCCTATTGCCATGTATCCCCTGTTTATTAGTGTATGTTTAATATTTGTGACTTATTGTTTGACATTCAACAGACTGTGATATTTGTGTGTTTCAGTTGTGCTTGTATTGCACCTCCAACGCCTTCCCGCTCAAACTGTCATTTATGTGTGTTTCAGTCGTGCTCGTATTTCACCTCCAACGCCTTCCCGCTCAAACTGTCATATTTGTGTTTTTCAGTCATGCTCATATTTCACCTCCAACCCCTTCCCGCTCAAACTGTCATATTTGTGTGTTTCAGTCATGCTCATATTTCACCTCCAATGCCTTCCCGCTCAAACTGTCATATTTGTGTGTTTCAGTCATGCTCATATTTCACCTCCAATGCCTTCCCGCTCAAACTGTCATATTTGTGTGTTTCAGTCATGCTCATATTTCACCTCCAATGCCTTCCCGCTCAAACTGTCATATTTGTGTGTTTCAGTCGTGCTCATATTTCACCTCCAATGCCTTCCCGCTCAAACTGTCATATTTGTGTGTTTCAGTCGTGCTCATATTTCACCTCCAACGCCTTCCCACTCAAACTGTCATATTTGTGTGTTTCAGTCATGCTCATATTTCACCTCCAACCCCTTCCCGCTCAAACTGTCATATTTGTGTGTTTCAGTCATGCTCATATTTCACCTCCAATGCCTTCCCGCTCAAACTGTCATATTTGTGTGTTTCAGTCGTGCTCATATTTCACCTCCAATGCCTTCCCGCTCAAACTGTCATATTTGTGTGTTTCAGTCATGCTCATATTTCACCTCCAACCCCTTCCCGCTCAAACTGTCATATTTGTGTGTTTCAGTCGTGCTCATATTTCACCTCCAATGCCTTCCCGCTCAAACTGTCATATTTGTGTGTTTCAGTCGTGCTCATATTTCACCTCCAACCCCTTCCCGCTCAAACTGTCATATTTGTGTGTTTCAGTCGTGCTCATATTTCACCTCCAATACCTTCCCGCTAAAACTGTCATATTTGTGTGTTTCAGTCGTGCTCATATTTCACCTCCAATGCCTTCCCGCTCAAACTGGTGTTCAAGAACTCCAACCAGAGGGCAGACTCCCACTACGTCATCTACAAGGTAAACATATATCTCATGTCCTTGTGATGCACTCATCCGCTAGGTTTGTTAACCATGTGACAGCATGAGTTCATTGGTGGATTGAAGAGATGTGTGCCACTCATCCAGTACATTTGTTATTCATATATGATAGCATGTGATTTTATTCAGCGGTGGAGTGAAGAGAAGTGTGCCCATTCATCCATTAAATTTGGTTGCAGAGATTACATGAGCTCTTGGCTTGTGGAGACCTGGTTCAAAGCTTGGTGCATTCTGTTTGAATCTTTACAAAATACGAAAAACTGCATCAGCAGGACAGGTTATGATGACTGTCTTGTGGGACATTGATGGTGTGATTCTCGTGGAAGTGAAGCCAGGGAGTGAGAAAATCTTGTGGAAGTGATGCCTGGTGGTGAGACAATCTTGTGGAGGTGATGCCAAGAGATGAGACTACCAATTCTGAAGCTTACATCAAAACATTAACAAAACTAAATCAGCAATTTCACAGAGTTCAACTTAACAAGAATCCAGTAGTACTGTTGATCTAACACAACAATGCACACCCCCACACCAGCACGAACAGACAGAAGGGAATTGCCAGATTGGACTGGACTGTTCTTGTACCCACCCTATATACCTGTTCTACCTCCCTCTGATTTGCATATTTTGGTCCACTGAAATGTGCACTCTGCGATGCTGAACAGGGTATGATTCATGCAGCGACAACGTGAGCAGGACAATAGCCAGCACAGTCAAGGCATGCACGCATGTGTGTCACGCTGACGTCAGGCCGTACAAGTTGATGGAGATTATGTAGAAACAGTGTGTAGAGCTGGACAATAGCCAGCACAGTCAAGGCATGCATACACGTGTGTCACGCTGACGTCAGGCCGTACAAGTTGATGGAGATTATGTAGAAACAGTGTGTAGAGCTGGACAATAGCCAGCTCAGTCAAGGCATGCATACACGTGTGTCACGCTGACGTCAGGCCATACAAGTTGATGGTGTGTTTAGAGGAAATGTTCATGTACATTGTTTGTAAATTTAATTTAGTTTGAACAGTTTCTGAAAAAAAAAAAAATGATTGTGCATAACTTTCTGACTGTCCCTGGTACAACACCCGTCTACTGATCCTGTCTTCTGCTAATCCTTGTGTGTGATCCAGATCATGTGTAACTGTAGTGTATTGTTTCCATGACATCATTTGAATACTCATTTGCCTGAATTGCTGCAATATTCTGAGAGTCAGTGGTTTCATCAGCCAAAGGACGTGAGCCAGTATATCAGTGAAACATTCATTCAGTCACCCGGTAAACCTTGTCCCGTGTGTTGCCCTCATGGTGAGGATGACCCAGTAGTTGAGTGACCCAGTAGTTGAGTGACCCAGTAGTTGAGGATGACCCAGTAGTTGAGTGACCCAGTAGTTGAGAGTGACCCAGTAGTTGAGTGACCCAGTTGTTGAGTGTCCCAGTAGTTGAGGATGACCCAGTAGTTGAGTGACCCAGTAGTTGAGAGTGACCCAGTAGTTGAGTGACCCAGTTGTTGAGTGACCCAGTAGTTGAGGATGACCCAGTAGTTGAGTGACCCATTTATTGGGGATGACCCAGTAGTTGAGTGACCCAGTAGTTGAGGATGATCCAGTAATTGAGTGACCTAGTAGTTGAGTGACCCAGTAGTTCAGTGACCCAGTAGTTCAGTGACCTGGTGGTTAAGTGACCCAGTAGTTAAGTGACCTAGTAGTTGAGTGACCCAGTAGTTGAGAGTGACCCAGTAGTTGAGTGACCCAGTTGTTGAGTGACCCAGTAGTTGAGGATGACCCAGTGGTTAAGTGACCCTGTGATTCAGTGACCCAGTAGTTCAGTGACCCTGTAGTTCAGTGACCCTGTAGTTCAGTGACCCAGTAAACTTGTCCTGTGTGTTGCCCTCAGGTTGGGGATGATCTCCGCCAGGACATGCTGACTCTGCAGATGATCCGCATCATGGACAACTTGTGGCTGCAGCAAGGACTCAACCTCAAGATGATCACGTTTGCCTGTCTGGCTACAGGGCCCAAGAAAGGTCAGTCTCTGTTGTCTGTAGTCTGTCTTTTGTCATCTGTTGTCTGTAGTCTGTCCTTTGCCATTTGTTATCTGTGGTGTGTTTGCAGTCTGTTGTCTATGGTGTGTAGTCTTCTTCTTCTTCTTCGTTCATCCGGAGTTTTTTTTCGGATGTGATTGCGTTGTGCCTGTTTACAGCAGAGCTGCGTTCTTGCGCCGTTAGGCCGACACATCCGACTTCTGCGGGCATTTGTTGACCGGGTTAACCTTCCCGGGGGTTTCTTAGGACGTTTGACTCTCACTGTTGTGGTGTTATCCCCCATCCCAGCTGGTCCATATAGAACAGCCAAAGATCCTGGTCAGCCCTCAAGGGAAGGCAGGGGCAGACCATGGGCATTCCCCGCCATCCAAGGAGGCTTCCATACTTGCAGAGCCGATACATAGCGCTCTGGTACTGGGCTCACCCAAGGAATCGTCACGTCCTGCACATGGCTGCTTAGCCTCACTTCCGTATATTGGGCCTTCCGTTCACCATAGGCTGTTCTTCCGGAAACCAGAAGTATGCAGTCTGCAGATGACATCCACACAGTGAGCTTTCGATTCGGACTTTCCATGTAATGGATTTGCTAGCCAAGCAATATTCCATTTCGTGCCACTAGGACACTTTTCCACCTTTTATGAAGCCCACACAGTGGGCTTTTGATTCAGACTTTCCACGTAATGGATTTGCTATCCATGCAATATTCCATTTCGTGCCACTAGGACACTTTTCCACCTTTTATGAAGCCCACACAATGGGCTTTTGATTTGGACTTTCCACGTAATGGATTTGCTATCCAAGCAATATTCCATTTCATGCCTCTGGGTCTTCATGCACCTTTAAATGTCAACCTGTATATAGTTAAAGTAATCTGCGGTCAACTTTAGCTTGTTGATATCTCCATAGAGCTTGTCCTCAAATGAAGCAGGTGTGGGCCAAAATATCTTTCTCTGTTCTGCATACGTTGGGCAATCCTGCAGCAAATGTTTTGCTGTCATTTTTCCAGTTCTACAATTACATTCATCGGTATCTCCTATCTTTAGTTTATTGAACAAGTGGTATTTCAGCCTGTTGTGTCCTGTGCGGAGTCTGAAGATTGCTACTTGTTCTCTTCTGTCGAGTTTGTAATATGCATCATCCTTCTGATGGCCTGGATGCTCTGATTCCCATTTGGTTCTATAAGTGCTTTTTATCAACCTCTTTGCCTCATTATAGGTTATGTCTATGTCAGGCTGTGGTAGTCGTCCGCCCTCTTTTGCCAGTCTGTCAGCCTCTTCGTTTCCAGGTATACTGCAATGTGATGGGATCCACTGTATTACAACTTTTTTGGATTTCTGGCATAGACCATGGAGTGCTGCTCTTAGGTCAGTTAGTTCTGTGCTGTTATTGCTCTTCAGTATTGAGACAGCTGACTTTGCATCTGTGAAGATAGCTATTTGCTTCTCTTTATTTTCCTCCATCAGGAGCATTTCTGCTGCAGTTTTCAGAGCCTCTACCTCCGCTTTGAAGTTACTTGAAAATTTTCCAGTTGCCAGTGAATGTGTTTTTTTCGCTCCATTTTTTAAATTTAGGAGAATTCCTCCTCCTCCATTCTCTATTGAATTTTTGGCTGATCCATCTGTATATGCATGGGTCCAATTCCTGCTTGGGTAATGTTCTTTTATGTAGTTTAGGGTTATTTCTCTTCTTTCGGTTTCATGCTGAGTGTTCTTTTTCTCAATACCAGGAATGTTTTCTATCATCTCAGGCAGTTGCTGCTGTCTCCAAGCTGGGAACTTGTGTGCATTGTGTATGGGCTTGACTGTTGATATGTTAAGAATAGGATCTGACCTAATCCTTTGTTTTGCAGTTTCTACAAAGTTGCTACGCTTCAGTCTTCCCTTTCCAAAACCATTAAATCTGTTGTACATAGGGTGGTCTGTCAATCTTCTAAATTTTTCTGCTTGTTGCTGGGCTCTGCTATCTCTTCTATCCTGCATTGGTTGTAAACAAGTGATCTTTTCTAATTCATTAATAGGCGTTGTCTTCAGGCTTCCAGTTATGATTCGCATTCCTTGATTTTGGACTCTACTTATTTTGTTAAAGTTTGACTTAGCTGCTGTTGCCCAAGCTGCAATGCCATATTCCAGTACTGGCCTCACCCGCCCAGTATATAACTTCTTGAGAACTTTCTCATCTGCTCCCCATGTTGTACCAGCAAGCTTTTTCATGATTGCCATTCTTTGCCTTGCTCTTGTTCGATTTTTCTCAACCTGTGTCTTCCATGTCAGGCGACGATCAAAGGTGACTCCTAGATAGTTTGGATTTTCTTCATGGCGCAATATTTTTCCATTCAATACCAGCTTAGGTTGCTGAGTTTTAGTTGAGAGGGAGAACACTGTGCATGTTGTTTTCTCCTCACTTATCTTCACTAGCCATGATTTTGACCAGTCCTCTAGCGCTAATAGGGCTTGCTGTATTCTGCTGTTAGCTGTACTAATATATTCTTCAGATGTCCATATGGCTAGGTCATCTGCAAAGGATGATGTGTGTACTCTGGCTGGAAAATTTTCCGTGATGTCGTTTATATATGCTAGGAATAATGTTGGTGAAAGAACTCCTCCTTGGGGGACACCTTGCTCCAACAGCATCATTTTGCTGGTTTGTCCTTGTACTTTTGTCCTGGCAGTTCTGTTCTCAAGGTAGTGGCTGATCCATTTGTACATTTTCCCGCAAACATGCATTTTTTGCAGTTTTACTTTCAGTCCTTCCTTCCATACTTTATCAAATGCTTTTTCTAAATCTATCCAGACTGCTAGTGTGTGCTTTTTCTCTTGGAAGGCATCCTCTATTTCCTGAGCTATATAGGTTATTTGATCTTCAGTAGATCTGTACTTTCTGAATCCTGCTTGGTGAGGTGTTAAGAGTTGGTTTTCTTCCAGATGCCATGTTAGCCTGCCATTGATAATGCGTTCCATTAATTTTCCTACACAGCTAAGAAGACTGATAGGTCGATAGCCATTTGGTTCTTCCAGGTCTTTTCCTTTCTTTGGGACTGGTATTAGTATAGCTTCCTTCCATGCCTGTGGGACTATTCCCCTCTTCCAGCTGTAATTTAGGACTGCTAGTAGTTTCTTTTTTGCCTTAGTGCCTAGTCCTATTAGCATTTCATTTGTGATTCCATCCTTTCCTGGTGATGTCTTCTTTTTTAGGGTATTCATTGCCTGTTCCATTTCTTCCATTGTTAGATTTGCCATCATATATTCTGCTGCTGTCTCTGTATATGTATGATGCATCTGTTTATCTTTGATTGCTTTCTTCTGTTCGGCTGTAATATCAATGTGGTTTGCACTGGCATAGTGTTCCATTAGTGCATTTGCAGCCTTTTTTCCTGTAAGCAAGGCATTTCCTTGTTTAATTGTTATTTGTTTGTTTCTAGGTCCTTCATTGTTCATGGCTTTCACTAGTTTCCATAGTTTGTTTCCATCCCTGTCAAAATTCAGGTTTTCTGTTTTTTTCCTCCAACAATCTCTTGTTGTTTGATTTACTGTTCTTTTATATTTTGCTGAGATGGCTTTGAGAGAGATGTTCGCTTCAGTTGTTTGTTCTCTCTCTGCGGTCTTCCTAGCATCTTCAACTTTGTCCTCCAAAAATTGTAGTTCTTCAGTCCAGTATGGTTTGTAATTTTTCCTTGCTCCTCTTGGAATAGACTCAGTGGCTGCCTGTATTATTGCTCTGTTTAGACTTTCCACCATTTGCTTCATGTTGCCATATCGTGTATTTACGTTTTCACAATATTTGTCTGTTAGTATGGCAAATCTGTCCCAATCTGCTCGTTTGTAATTCCAACGGGGCAAAGGCTTTTGCTCCTGTGGAACATACTCCATATTTATTACAAGCTTGATTGGTCTGTGGTCACTACCTGCTAATTGGTCCAGCACATGGCGATCGATTTTGTGGAGGATGTCTCCTGTGCAGAAAGCTAAGTCTGGAGTAGAAGTGGTAATCCATCTTCTGGAGTAGAAGCTCGGTGTGTCATCCGCTTTGTTAAGTAGATGGAGATTTGAGTCTATTTCCCAGTCCTCCACTTCATCTCCTCTTTTGTCAGTATCTGGGTATCCCCATCTTTCTGAACGGCTATTAAAGTCTCCGACAACAATGCAATTTGTGTCAGTTATTTCCATGTTTGAGAGTGTAAGATCCTTATCTGCCGGGCTATATAGATTGTAAATTCTTATTTTCACGTCCTTTATCATTATATCAACACCTATAATTTCCGTTTGGTTGTCAGAGATCACAGATACTTCGCTGCAAGGTATTGTATTTCGTGTAAGTATTACAACTCCTCCTTTATGTCCTTCGCGGTCGAAACGTGTGGCCTGATATCCCTCGACTGAAAATGTGCGATTGGCGTTGAGGTGTGTCTCTTGAATGCATGCCACATCTATTCTATCTTTATGAAGACGCTGTGTTAGGGAGGCTTTCTTGTTATAAACTCCTTCTGCATTCCATTGTAGTATGTTGAGTGTCCGGGGTGTTTGGTCAATAGCTCTTAACCTACTCCTCTGTGCCTTGACTCCACAGCACAGGGGAAGGTGACCACCAGTAGTCATGGGTGGACCCCCTCGAGGCAGGGGGCCCGGCACTATCACCGCCTGATGGGACTTCACGGGATTAGCACCATATCGATTAACTTTCATCTGTGGCATCATGAAATGATAAAGTTACGTTGCACTTCTTTGTCAAGCCTGTGGCTCAGTACATCCGATTTCGACAAGCATTTGTTCGGGATGCTTTCCCTAGCCTTTGACTGTCCCCAGTCTACCTACAAGGCAGCAGGTTTGTGCGTCACTTCGTCTGGTCCCTCTCCCTTGACCTGTCCGACATGGGTGACCCTACCAGTAGCTGTGCTACCGTCGGCATAGCTCTTGGGGTCATTGGAACGCTCAAGCCCCTCTACCTCGTCAAGGTGGACGCACGGCAGAGGGGGTGTGTAGTCTGATGTCTGTAGTCTGTCATTTGTGATCTGTAGTCTGTAACACATGTGTTTGTAGTCTGTTGTCTGTATTCTGTGGTGTGTTTGTAGTCCATTGTATGTAGTCTGTCATTTGTTGTCTGTTGTCTGTGGTGTGTTTGTAGTATTTTGTCTGTGGTGTGTAGTCTGGTGTCTGTAGTGTGTTTGTAATCTGTTGTCTGTGGCATGTAGTCTGTTGTCTGTAGTCTGGTCTGTGGTATGTAGTTTACTGTCTACAGTGTATTACCTGTGGGGTGTGGTTTGTGGTGTGTATTCTGTGGTCTGTAGTTTGTGGTCTGTTAATTGTAGTCTGTTGTTTGTGATGTGTAGTGTGTGCAGTATGCGGTGTGTAGTTTGTGCTGCCACTTGCCTTCAGTGAATCATGTATGTGTAATATTACCATTGCAGTCCATACATTTTCCAAGTCCATTCTAGTTCCTGGATCTTGTCTTGTACCTGGGTCTTTCTTGTACCTGAGTGATATCTTGTACCTAGGTCATGACTTGTACCCAGGTCTTGTTTTGTACCAGGGTCTTGTCTTGTACCTGGGTCTTGTCTTGTACATGGGTCATATCTTGTGTCTGGATCTTGTATTATGATTGTACTCTTTGGCCTTCTGTGGCTGTCTGTATGGTTCAACCGTATTGAACTGAATGCAGGTAATCACTGATTGCTGATATTATTCCTGCAGTAGATGAGTCTGACAGCTGCCACAGTGAGTGTAGATATTCTTGCAGTAGATGAGTCTGACAGCTGCCATAGTGAGTGTAGATATTCTTGCAGTAGATGAGTCTGACAGCTGCCACAGGTGAGTGTAGATATCCCTGCAGTAGATGAATCTGACAGCTGCCACACGTGAGTGTAGATATTCCTGCAATAGATGGGTCTGATAGCTGCCACACGTGAGTGTAGATACAGCAGTATTAAATGTGCTTGTTGATTTTGTGGATGTCACTGACCAGTGGTCACAACACTGACACAGTTTGATTTTTGCTGGCAGGTGTCATCGAGCTGATCACAGAGTCAGAAACACTTCGCAAGATTCAGGTCTCCTGTGGGGTCACTGGGTCATTCAAAGATCGACCAATCAAAGAATGGCTACAGAAACACAACCCAACAGAACTGGAATACAAGAAGGTAATGACCGTTCACAGACAACCTGTGACCTGCATTCCTGCGCTCTTCTTTGCATCAGATTCTCCCATTTTTGTATATCTGTAGAAGCTCTCTGATCTTATATAACTCTACATCTGTAGATGCTCTCTCTGATCTTATATAATTCTACATCTGTAGATGCTCTCTCTGATCTTATATGTCTACATCTGTAGATCTCTCTCTGATCTTATATAACTCTACATCTGTAGATCTCTCTCTGATCTTATATACCACCACATCTGTACAGAATTTTCTCTGTTCTGTGTTTGACTACATCTCATCATCATGTGCCATGTCGATAAACGTGGGTGGTCATGATTCGCCATCTCACCAGAGTCGTGGATCAGCTCACTATTCCTGTCTTGACCATACAACATGGCCAAGCCATCCAGGTATTTACTTCTCTGCCCTCCCCTTGTTCTCTTCGCTTTGATCTTGCCAGTTGTCACCAAGTTCTCCAATTTATTTCTTCTCATAACGTGCTCAACAAATTGTGACTGTCTATGTCTAATTTCTCTAATCAGTTTACATGTTTCTTCTTGTATGACTTGGTCATTGGTTTGTCTGTCTGTCCCAAGTTGTTTACTGTGTGCAGCAATCGCATATACTGAATGTTGCAGATCCTGCTCATTGTCTGCAATCAAAACTGTATCATCCGCATATCTAATGTTATTCATGTTATGTCCCTCAATGATGATTCCTTTGATATCATCAACATTTCTGAAAATATTTTCACTGACTACATTTAAAGATACCTGTTTATGTTAAGTGACTCGACATTTGTAGATAACTTCTAATTGTCAGTTGCACAACATCTGTGAATATAATCCAACTATATCCAGGTATCTGGATTGATATCTTATCTCTCACTGTCTCTGTGGGTGCATGTCTGTGGGTGCATGTCTGTGTGCATATGTGTGCGTGTGCATGCGGGCATGTCTTTTTTTCCTACTTGCTTGCTTGTCAATGAAGTAAACACAACATCATATCCTTGATTTAGGCTAACTGTCATCTTGCTTTGGCACGGACAGACTGCACCACACACAAGAACGGTCTTCTACACTCAGAACTAGAATTGGAGTGATAACAGGCAACACCCATCAAACTTCAACCAACGGTCTACAGACTTAAGATTACAGATGAAAGATATCAGACTGCAGACAAAATACTACTAACAGCAGACAGACTACAGACAAATGTAGACTTCAAGCAACAAACTACATAAAACAAACAATATTCTACAGATTACAAAAACAGGCACAAGAATACATTCAACAGACAATAAATAGACTACAAATATCAGACTGCAGACAGCAGACACACAACTACAAACAATAGGCTACAGGAAAGACAGAACTGAAAACAGACTGCAGACTACAGACAACAAACACATGACAACAGATGGCAAACATGACATGTGTTGGTGACAGAGATAGAAGATCACATTGTTTGATACCCCTTGACCCCAAGCAAGAATGACAGAGATAGAAGATCACAAGGTCTGATACCCCTTGACCCCTGGCAAGAATGACAGAGATAGAAGATCACAATGTCTGATACCCCTTGACCCCTGGCAAGAATGACAGAGATAGAAGATCACAATGTCTGATACCCCTTGACCCCTGGCAAGAATGACAGAGATAGAAGATCACAATGTCTGATACCCCTTGACCCCTGGCAAGATTTTGGTTGGGAAATAATATCATGAGACCAGTTTATGTATGGGGAATGAGTCAGAGTCTTTCGCTGTCCCGGACAAGGATGGGAATTAGGCGTAGGTCCAACCAGAATCATCAGCAAACACTCGACCCTAAGTCGATGAGAAGACTTGAGTTGCGGTATTGTCACTCGTTTAATTTTAGTTCTGATTCTCCCTCATAAATAGAAACATTCTACCTGGTATGGCCACTGACTTGCCCTGGCTTCATCAGTTGCATATAGCTTAGGCATAGAAGCCCTGTCGAGTCCTTCAACTCACTTTACGGTCAAAAGAAGGACCCTTTTCATTCAACCATCAGCATGCTGCGCTTCATTTGTCACACTCTTTGAAGTGTCACATAGACATGAGGCAGTCTAGACATCATACTTGATTCAACGGACATTGTTTTCTCCCCCCGAAGTTGAACCCGTGTGTATTTGGTGCAAGGCGCCCTAGCGGGTTTTCCCCAAAGAAAAGACATATATCTAATTATTCTATTACCAAGATCGTGTTGTTAAAGTATCCCAGAGAACTATCTTCCATAGTGATTGAACGAATAAGAGCACTGAGGGTTCCCGAAAGCTGTTTCCCCCTGTTTACCCAAAATAAAAGAAGGCATGAGGACATGAGCCATTGGCGTTTCGCCACATAGGCCCCATCTTAAGAAAGTCGAACCCTACGAACTTTCTATTGCCAGAGGTTCTGTTCGAATGGCCCCACCCTCACATTCAACCATAGGATGCCATGATAGGAAATCCGCTCCCACATTCTCCCTTCCAGGGATGTAATCGACCGTGAACTGATACGGTTGTAGGAGCAATGACCATCTCATTAACCTCGCGTTCAGTTTCTTAGAAGTCGCTAAAAACATCAGAGGTTGATGGTCGGACTGCACTTTGAATGGTACTCCATACAGATAAGGTTGAAATTTCTGTACCGCCCACACTAGAGCCAGACATTCCCGTTCGACGGTGGAGTAATTCCGTTCTGCGGGTAACAGTTTTCTACTTGCATACGCCACCGGACATAGCACCGAAGCATCATCTCGCCCTTCCTGCAACAGAGTTGCCCCAATCCCTATGTTACTCGCGTCGGTTCGTAGAACAAACGTTTTCTCCAAATTTGGGAGTTGCAGGACTGGCCTATCCACCAAAGCCTGTTTCAGCTTCCCATAAGCTTCTTCACAGCTCGGGGTCCAGACTATAGGATCTGGCGATCCTTTCTTCAGGGTCTCGGTTAACGGCGCCCCAATTTCATTGAACTTCGGAATAAATTTCTGGTAAAACCCACACAGAGACAAGAAAGACCTAACATCCTTTTTGGATTTAGGACGGGGTGCGAGTCTGACCTTCTCAATATTCTTTTCTTCCGGTACCAGTCCCCCTGGGGTAATAGTATGTCCCAGAAATTCCAAGCATGACGATCATCCCAGTAACTATAATTAGAATTTAATACCGTACCAAAGGACAACACAGAAAAACATCAAGACAGATGAACCTATAAAAGTCTAAAAAAAAACAAAAAAACTGAGGAGATAACTCTAGTCCAGACATGAAGCAAGAAAACTCTGAACATCATAGATCACAGATCTCAATATTGTCCTGTTAGTTCACATCCACCTCACCGGACAAAGTTTCAGGTCTCTCTTTCCAGCGTAGGTTGTTCGAACAACAGCTTTCAGGTTTCCGTTGCCAACACGATATAGTCACTCATCTGGTCTGGGAAAGTGCCATGGGATCACTTGGCACAATTTTGGTTGGGAAATAATATCATGAGACCAGTTTATGTATGGGGAATGAGTCAGAGTCTTTCGCTGTCCCGGACAAGGATGGGAATTAGGCGTAGGTCCAACCAGAATCATCAGCAAACACTCGACCCTAAGTCGATGAGAAGACTTGAGTTGCGGTATTGTCACTCGTTTAATTTTAGTTCTGATTCTCCCTCATAAATAGAAACATTCTACCTGGTATGGCCACTGACTTGCCCTGGCTTCATCAGTTGCATATAGCTTTAGGCATAGAAGCCCTGTCGAGTCCTTCAACTCACTTTACGGTCAAAAGAAGGACCCTTTTCATTCAACCATCAGCATGCTGCGCTTCATTTGTCACACTCTTTGAAGTGTCACATAGACATGAGGCAGTCTAGACATCATACTTGATTCAACGGACATTGTTTTCTCCCCCCGAAGTTGAACCCGTGTGTATTTGGTGCAAGGCGCCCTAGCGGGTTTTCCCCAAAGAAAAGACATATATCTAATTATTCTATTACCAAGATCATGTTGTTAAAGTATCCCAGAGAACTATCTTCCATAGTGATTGAACGAATAAGAGCACTGAGGGTTCCCGAAAGCTGTTTCCCCCTGTTTACCCAAAATAAAAGAAGGCATGAGGACATGAGCCATTGGCGTTTCGCCACATAGGCCCCATCTTAAGAAAGTCGAACCCTACGAACTTTCTATTGCCAGAGGTTCTGTTCGAATGGCCCCACCCTCACATTCAACCATAGGATGCCGTGATAGGAAATCCGCTCCCACATTCTCCCTTCCAGGGATGTATTCGACCGTGAACTGATACGGTTGTAGGAGCAATGACCATCTCATTAACCTCGCGTTCAGTTTCTTAGAAGTCGCTAAAAACGTCAGAGGTTGATGGTCGGACTGCACTTTGAACGGTACTCCATACAGATAAGGTTGAAATTTCTGTACCGCCCACACTAGAGCCAGACATTCCCGTTCGACGGTGGAGTAATTCCGTTCTGCGGGTAACAGTTTTCTACTTGCATACGCCACCGGACATAGCACTGAAGCATCATCTCGCCCTTCCTGCAACAGAGTTGCCCCAATCCCTATGTTACTCGCGTCGGTTCTTAGAACAAACGTTTTCTCCAAATTTGGGAGTTGCAGGACTGGCCTATCCACCAAAGCCTGTTTCAGCTTCCCATAAGCTTCTTCACAGCTCGGGGTCCAGACTATAGGATCTGGTGATCCTTTCTTCAGGGTCTCGGTTAACGGCGCCCCAATTTCATTGAACTTCGGAATAAATTTCTGGTAAAACCCACACAGAGACAAGAAAGACCTAACATCCTTTTTGGATTTAGGACGGGGTGCGAGTCTGACCTTCTCAATATTCTTTTCTTCCGGTACCAGTCCCCCTGGGGTAATAGTATGTCCCAGAAATTCCAAGCATGACGATCATCCCAGTAACTATAATTAGAATTTAATACCGTACCAAAGGACAACACAGAAAAACATCAAGACAGATGAACCTATAAAAGTCTAAAAAAACACAAAAAAACTGAGGAGATAACTCTAGTCCAGACATGAAGCAAGAAAACTCTGAACATCATAGATCACAGATCTCAATATTGTCCTGTTAGTTCACATCCACCTCACCGGACAAAGTTTCAGGTCTTCTTTCCAGCGTAGGTTGTTCGAACAACAGCTTTCAGGTTTCCGTTGCCAACACGATATAGTCACTCATCTGGTCTGGGAAAGTGCCATGGGATCACTTGGCACAATTTTGGTTGGGAAATAATATCATGAGACCAGTTTATGTATGGGGAATGAGTCAGAGTCTTTCGCTGTCCCGGACAAGGATGGGAATTAGGCGTAGGTCCAACCAGAATCATCAGCAAACACTCGACCCTAAGTCGATGAGAAGACTTGAGTTGCGGTATTGTCACTCGTTTAATTTTAGTTCTGATTCTCCCTCATAAATAGAAACATTCTACCTGGTATGGCCACTGACTTGCCCTGGCTTCATCAGTTGCATATAGCTTTAGGCATAGAAGCCCTGTCGAGTCCTTCAACTCACTTTACGGTCAAAAGAAGGACCCTTTTCATTCAACCATCAGCATGCTGCGCTTCATTTGTCACACTCTTTGAAGTGTCACATAGACATGAGGCAGTCTAGACATCATACTTGATTCAACGGCCATTGTTTTCTCCCCCCGAAGTTGAACCCGTGTGTATTTGGTGCAAGGCGCCCTAGCGGGTTTTCCCCAAAGAAAAGACATATATCTAATTATTCTATTACCAAGATCGTGTTGTTAAAGTATCCCAGAGAACTATCTTCCATAGTGATTGAACGAATAAGAGCACTGAGGGTTCCCGAAAGCTGTTTCCCCCTGTTTACCCAAAATAAAAGAAGGCATGAGGACATGAGCCATTGGCGTTTCGCCACATAGGCCCCATCTTAAGAAAGTCGAACCCTACGAACTTTCTATTGCCAGAGGTTTTGTTCGAATGGCCCCACCCTCACATTCAACCATAGGATGCCATGATAGGAAATCCGCTCCCACATTCTCCCTTCCAGGGATGTAATCGACCGTGAACTGATACGGTTGTAGGAGCAATGACCATCTCATTAACCTCGCGTTCAGTTTCTTAGAAGTCGCTAAAAACATCAGAGGTTGATGGTCGGACTGCACTTTGAATGGTACTCCATACAGATAAGGTTGAAATTTCTGTACCGCCCACACTAGAGCCAGACATTCCCGTTCGACGGTGGAGTAATTCCGTTCTGCGGGTAACAGTTTTCTACTTGCATACGCCACCGGACATAGCACCGAAGCATCATCTCGCCCTTCCTGCAACAGAGTTGCCCCAATCCCTATGTTACTCGCGTCGGTTTGTAGAACAAACGTTTTCTCCAAATTTGGGAGTTGCAGGACTGGCCTATCCACCAAAGCCTGTTTCAGCTTCCCATAAGCTTCTTCACAGCTCGGGGTCCAGACTATAGGATCTGGCGATCCTTTCTTCAGGGTCTCGGTTAACGGCGCCCCAATTTCATTGAACTTCGGAATAAATTTCTGGTAAAACCCACACAGAGACAAGAAAGACCTAACATCCTTTTTGGATTTAGGACGGGGTGCGAGTCTGACCTTCTCAATATTCTTTTCTTCCGGTACCAGTCCCCCTGGGGTAATAGTATGTCCCAGAAATTCCAAGCATGACGATCATCCCAGTAACTATAATTAGAATTTAATACCGTACCAAAGGACAACACAGAAAAACATCAAGACAGATGAACCTATAAAAGTCTAAAAAAACACAAAAAAACTGAGGAGATAACTCTAGTCCAGACATGAAGCAAGAAAACTCTGAACATCATAGATCACAGATCTCAATATTGTCCTGTTAGTTCACATCCACCTCACCGGACAAAGTTTCAGGTCTCTCTTTCCAGCGTAGGTTGTTCGAACAACAGCTTTCAGGTTTCCGTTGCCAACACGATATAGTCACTCATCTGGTCTGGGAAAGTGCCATGGGATCACTTGGCACAATTTTGGTTGGGAAATAATATCATGAGACCAGTTTATGTATGGGGAATGAGTCAGAGTCTTTCGCTGTCCCGGACAAGGATGGGAATTAGGCGTAGGTCCAACCAGAATCATCAGCAAACACTCGACCCTAAGTCGATGAGAAGACTTGAGTTGCGGTATTGTCACTCGTTTAATTTTAGTTCTGATTCTTCCTCATAAATAGAAACATTCTACCTGGTATGGCCACTGACTTGCCCTGGCTTCATCAGTTGCATATAGCTTTAGGCATAGAAGCCCTGTCGAGTCCTTCAACTCACTTTACGGTCAAAAGAAGGACCCTTTTCATTCAACCATCAGCATGCTGCGCTTCATTTGTCACACTCTTTGAAGTGTCACATAGACATGAGGCAGTCTAGACATCATACTTGATTCAACGGCCATTGTTTTCTCCCCCTGAAGTTGAACCCATGTGTATTTGGTGCAAGGCGCCCTAGCGGGTTTTCCCCAAAGAAAAGACATATATCTAATTATTCTATTACCAAGATCGTGTTGTTAAAGTATCCCAGAGAACTATCTTCCATAGTGATTGAACGAATAAGAGCACTGAGGGTTCCCGAAAGCTGTTTCCCCCTGTTTACCCAAAATAAAAGAAGGCATGAGGACATGAGCCATTGGCGTTTCGCCACATAGGCCCCATCTTAAGAAAGTCGAACCCTACGAACTTTCTATTGCCAGAGGTTCTGTTCGAATGGCCCCACCCTCACATTCAACCATAGGATGCCATGATAGGAAATCCGCTCCCACATTCTCCCTTCCAGGGATGTAATCGACCGTGAACTGATACGGTTGTAGGAGCAATGACCATCTCATTAACCTCACGTTCAGTTTCTTAGAAGTCGCTAAAAACATCAGAGGTTGATGGTCGGACTGCACTTTGAATGGTACTCCATACAGATAAGGTTGAAATTTCTGTACCGCCCACACTAGAGCCAGACATTCCCGTTCGACGGTGGAGTAATTCCGTTCTGCGGGTAACAGTTTTCTACTTGCATACGCCACCGGACATAGCACCGAAGCATCATCTCGCCCTTCCTGCAACAGAGTTGCCCCAATCCCTATGTTACTCGCGTCGGTTCGTAGAACAAACGTTTTCTCCAAATTTGGGAGTTGCAGGACTGGCCTATCCACCAAAGCCTGTTTCAGCTTCCCATAAGCTTCTTCACAGCTCGGGGTCCAGACTATAGGATCTGGCGATCCTTTCTTCAGGGTCTCGGTTAACGGCGCCCCAATTTCATTGAACTTCGGAATAAATTTCTGGTAAAACCCACACAGAGACAAGAAAGACCTAACATCCTTTTTGGATTTAGGACGGGGTGCGAGTCTGACCTTCTCAATATTCTTTTCTTCCGGTACCAGTCCCCCTGGGGTAATAGTATGTCCCAGAAATTCCAAGCATGACGATCATCCCAGTAACTATAATTAGAATTTAATACCGTACCAAAGGACAACACAGAAAAACATCAAGACAGATGAACCTATAAAAGTCTAAAAAAAAACAAAAAAACTGAGGAGATAACTCTAGTCCAGACATGAAGCAAGAAAACTCTGAACATCATAGATCACAGATCTCAATATTGTCCTGTTAGTTCACATCCACCTCACCGGACAAAGTTTCAGGTCTCTCTTTCCAGCGTAGGTTGTTCGAACAACAGCTTTCAGGTTTCCGTTGCCAACACGATATAGTCACTCATCTGGTCTGGGAAAGTGCCATGGGATCACTTGGCACAATTTTGGTTGGGAAATAATATCATGAGACCAGTTTATGTATGGGGAATGAGTCAGAGTCTTTCGCTGTCCCGGACAAGGATGGGAATTAGGCGTAGGTCCAACCAGAATCATCAGCAAACACTCGACCCTAAGTCGATGAGAAGACTTGAGTTGCGGTATTGTCACTCGTTTAATTTTAGTTCTGATTCTCCCTCATAAATAGAAACATTCTACCTGGTATGGCCACTGACTTGCCCTGGCTTCATCAGTTGCATATAGCTTTAGGCATAGAAGCCCTGTCGAGTCCTTCAACTCACTTTACGGTCAAAAGAAGGACCCTTTTCATTCAACCATCAGCATGCTGCGCTTCATTTGTCACACTCTTTGAAGTGTCACATAGACATGAGGCAGTCTAGACATCATACTTGATTCAACGGACATTGTTTTCTCCCCCCGAAGTTGAACCCGTGTGTATTTGGTGCAAGGCGCCCTAGCGGGTTTTCCCCAAAGAAAAGACATATATCTAATTATTCTATTACCAAGATCATGTTGTTAAAGTATCCCAGAGAACTATCTTCCATAGTGATTGAACGAATAAGAGCACTGAGGGTTCCCGAAAGCTGTTTACCCCTGTTTACCCAAAATAAAAGAAGGCATGAGGACATGAGCCATTGGCGTTTCGCCACATAGGCCCCATCTTAAGAAAGTCGAACCCTACGAACTTTCTATTGCCAGAGGTTCTGTTCGAATGGCCCCACCCTCACGTTCAACCATAGGATGCCGTGATAGGAAATCCGCTCCCACATTCTCCCTTCCAGGGATGTATTCGACCGTGAACTGATACGGTTGTAGGAGCAATGACCATCTCATTAACCTCGCGTTCAGTTTCTTAGAAGTCGCTAAAAACGTCAGAGGTTGATGGTCGGACTGCACTTTGAACGGTACTCCATACAGATAAGGTTGAAATTTCTGTACCGCCCACACTAGAGCCAGACATTCCCGTTCGACGGTGGAGTAATTCCGTTCTGCGGGTAACAGTTTTCTACTTGCATACGCCACCGGACATAGCACTGAAGCATCATCTCGCCCTTCCTGCAACAGAGTTGCCCCAATCCCTATGTTACTCGCGTCGGTTCTTAGAACAAACGTTTTCTCCAAATTTGGGAGTTGCAGGACTGGCCTATCCACCAAAGCCTGTTTCAGCTTCCCATAAGCTTCTTCACAGCTCGGGGTCCAGACTATAGGATCTGGTGATCCTTTCTTCAGGGTCTCGGTTAACGGCGCCCCAATTTCATTGAACTTCGGAATAAATTTCTGGTAAAACCCACACAGAGACAAGAAAGACCTAACATCCTTTTTGGATTTAGGACGGGGTGCGAGTCTGACCTTCTCAATATTCTTTTCTTCCGGTACCAGTCCCCCTGGGGTAATAGTATGTCCCAGAAATTCCAAGCATGACGATCATCCCAGTAACTATAATTAGAATTTAATACCGTACCAAAGGACAACACAGAAAAACATCAAGACAGATGAACCTATAAAAGTCTAAAAAAAAACAAAAAAACTGAGGAGATAACTCTAGTCCAGACATGAAGCAAGAAAACTCTGAACATCATAGATCACAGATCTCAATATTGTCCTGTTAGTTCACATCCACCTCACCGGACAAAGTTTCAGGTCTCTCTTTCCAGCGTAGGTTGTTCGAACAACAGCTTTCAGGTTTCCGTTGCCAACACGATATAGTCACTCATCTGGTCTGGGAAAGTGCCATGGGATCACTTGGCACAATTTTGGTTGGGAAATAATATCATGAGACCAGTTTATGTATGGGGAATGAGTCAGAGTCTTTCGCTGTCCCGGACAAGGATGGGAATTAGGCGTAGGTCCAACCAGAATCATCAGCAAACACTCAACCCTAAGTCGATGAGAAGACTTGAGTTGCGGTATTGTCACTCGTTTAATTTTAGTTCTGATTCTCCCTCATAAATAGAAACATTCTACCTGGTATGGCCACTGACTTGCCCTGGCTTCATCAGTTGCATATAGCTTTAGGCATAGAAGCCCTGTCGAGTCCTTCAACTCACTTTACGGTCAAAAGAAGGACCCTTTTCATTCAACCATCAGCATGCTGCGCTTCATTTGTCACACTCTTTGAAGTGTCACATAGACATGAGGCAGTCTAGACATCATACTTGATTCAATGGCCATTGTTTTCTCCCCCCGAAGTTGAACCCGTGTGTATTTGGTGCAAGGCGCCCTAGCGGGTTTTCCCCAAAGAAAAGACATATATCTAATTATTCTATTACCAAGATCGTGTTGTTAAAGTATCCCAGAGAACTATCTTCCATAGTGATTGAACGAATAAGAGCACTGAGGGTTCCCGAAAGCTGTTTCCCCCTGTTTACCCAAAATAAAAGAAGGCATGAGGACATGAGCCATTGGCGTTTCGCCACATAGGCCCCATCTTAAGAAAGTCGAACCCTACGAACTTTCTATTGCCAGAGGTTCTGTTCGAATGGCCCCACCCTCACATTCAACCATAGGATGCCATGATAGGAAATCCGCTCCCACATTCTCCCTTCCAGGGATGTAATCGACCGTGAACTGATACGGTTGTAGGAGCAATGACCATCTCATTAACCTCGCGTTCAGTTTCTTAGAAGTCGCTAAAAACATCAGAGGTTGATGGTCGGACTGCACTTTGAATGGTACTCCATACAGATAAGGTTGAAATTTCTGTACCGCCCACACTAGAGCAAGACATTCCCGTTCGACGGTGGAGTAATTCCGTTCTGCGGGTAACAGTTTTCTACTTGCATACGCCACCGGACATAGCACCGAAGCATCATCTCGCCCTTCCTGCAACAGAGTTGCCCCAATCCCTATGTTACTCGCGTCGGTTCATAGAACAAACGTTTTCTCCAAATTTGGGAGTTGCAGGACTGGCCTATCCACCAAAGCCTGTTTCAGCTTCCCATAAGCTTCTTCACAGCTCGGGGTCCAGACTATAGGATCTGGCGATCCTTTCTTCAGGGTCTCGGTTAACGGCGCCCCAATTTCATTGAACTTCGGAATAAATTTCTGGTAAAACCCACACAGAGACAAGAAAGACCTAACATCCTTTTTGGATTTAGGACGGGGTGCGAGTCTGACCTTCTCAATATTCTTTTCTTCCGGTACCAGTCCCCCTGGGGTAATAGTATGTCCCAGAAATTCCAAGCATGACGATCATCCCAGTAACTATAATTAGAATTTAATACCGTACCAAAGGACAACACAGAAAAACATCAAGACAGATGAACCTATAAAAGTCTAAAAAAAACAAAAAAACTGAGGAGATAACTCTAGTCCAGACATGAAGCAAGAAAACTCTGAACATCATAGATCACAGATCTCAATATTGTCCTGTTAGTTCACATCCACCTCACCGGACAAAGTTTCAGGTCTCTCTTTCCAGCGTAGGTTGTTCGAACAACAGCTTTCAGGTTTCCGTTGCCAACACGATATAGTCACTCATCTGGTCTGGGAAAGTGCCATGGGATCACTTGGCACAATTTTGGTTGGGAAATAATATCATGAGACCAGTTTATGTATGGGGAATGAGTCAGAGTCTTTCGCTGTCCCGGACAAGGATGGGAATTAGGCGTAGGTCCAACCAGAATCATCAGCAAACACTCGACCCTAAGTCGATGAGAAGACTTGAGTTGCGGTATTGTCACTCGTTTAATTTTAGTTCTGATTCTCCCTCATAAATAGAAACATTCTACCTGGTAAGGCCACTGACTTGCCCTGGCTTCATCAGTTGCATATAGCTTTAGGCATAGAAGCCCTGTCGAGTCCTTCAACTCACTTTACGGTCAAAAGAAGGACCCTTTTCATTCAACCATCAGCATGCTGCGCGTCATTTGTCACACTCTTTGAAGTGTCACATAGACATGAGGCAGTCTAGACATCATACTTGATTCAACGGACATTGTTTTCTCCCCCCGAAGTTGAACCCGTGTGTATTTGGTGCAAGGCGCCCTAGCGGGTTTTCCCCAAAGAAAAGACATATATCTAATTATTCTATTACCAAGATCGTGTTGTTAAAGTATCCCAGAGAACTATCTTCCATAGTGATTGAACGAATAAGAGCACTGAGGGTTCCCGAAAGCTGTTTCCCCCTGTTTACCCAAAATAAAAGAAGGCATGAGGACATGAGCCATTGGCGTTTCGCCACACCTTGACCCCTGGCAAGAATGACAGAGATAGAAGATCACAATGTCTGATACCCCTTGATCCCTAGCAAGAATGACAGAGATAGAAGATCACAATGTCTGATACCCCTTGACCCCTGGCAAGAATGACAGAGATAGAAGATCACAATGTCTGATACCCCTTGACCCCTGGCAAGAATGACAGAGATAGAAGATCACAATGTCTGATACCCCTTGACCCCTGGCAAGAATGACAGAGATAGAAGATCACAATGTCTGAGACCCCTTGACCCCTGGCAAGAATGACAGAGATAGAAGATCACAATGTCTGATACCCCTTGACCCCTGGCAAGAATGACAGAGATAGAGGATCACAATGTCTGATACCCCTTGACCCCTGGCAAGAATGACAGAGATAAAAGATCACAATGTCTGATACCCCTTTACCCCTGGCAAGAATGACAGAGATAGAAGATCACAAGGTCTGATACCCCTTGACCCCTGGCAAGAATGACAGAGATAGAAGATCACAATGTCTGATACCCCTTTACCCCTGGCAAGAATGACAGAGATAGAAGATCACAATGTCTGATACCCCTTTACCCCTGGCAAGAATGACAGAGATAGAAGATCACAAGGTCTGATACCCCTTGACCCCTGGCAAGAATGACAGAGATAGAAGATCACATTGTCTGATACCCTTTGACCCCTGGCAACAATTACACCCTAATACTTGATTGTGACACCCTCACCCTCTGCTTCAGGCTGTCGAGAACTTCACATACTCGTGTGCTGGGTACTGCGTGGCCACCTACGTGCTGGGTATCTGTGACAGACACAACGACAACATCATGCTGAAGCAGTCCGGGCACATGTTCCACATTGACTTCAGCAAGTTCCTGGGTGATGCTCAGATGTTTGGCTCCTTCAAGAGGTATGTGCGTTCTATCCTCAGGTTTCTGTGTGGCTCCTTCAAGAGGTATGTGTGTTTTATCATCAGGTGTCTGTGTGGCTTCTTCAAGAGGTATGTGTGTTTTATCATCAGGTGTCTGTGTGGCTTCTTCAAGAGGTATGTGTTTTCTGTCGTCAGGTTTCTATGTGGCTCATTCAAGAAGTATGTGTGTTTGATCATCAGGTTTCTATGTGGCTCATTCAAGAGGTATGTGTGTTTGATCATCAGGTTTCTATGTGGCTCCTTCAAGAGGTATGTGTGTTTGATCATCAGGTTTCTATGTGGCTCCTTCAAGAGGTATGTGTGTTTGATCATCAGGTTTCTATGTGGCTCCTTCAAGAGGTATGTGTGTTTGATCATCAGGTTTCTATGTGGCTCCTTCAAGAGGTATGTGTGTTTGATCATCAGATTTGAGTGGATCGTCTAACTTAGTCTCATCATTGGACTTTTATTGTCAGTTTTGAGTGCATGGTCTCACTTAGTCTCATCATTGGACTTGCTTGGCCCCTTCATGTAAAGGGTTAATGTGTGTTTCATTATGACAGCTATTTGGTTTCCTGCAGAAATCATTATGCATGACATGTCAGATCTTGCTTGTTCACATTGCTAACTAGCTGTACATGGTTTTAGCTTGTTCACATTGCTAGCTAACTGTACATGGCTCTACCTTGTTCACATTGCTAGCTAGCTGTACTTGGCTCTACCTTGTTCACATTACTAGCTAAATGTACATGGCTCTACCTTGTTCACATTGCTAGCTAGCTGTACATGGCTCTACCTTGTTCACATTGCTAGCTAACTGTACATGGCTCTACCTTGTTCACATTACTAGCTAACTGTACATGGCTCTACCTTGTTCACATTGCTAGCTAGCTGTACATGGCTCTATCTTGTTCACATTGCTAGCTAGCTGTACATGGCTCTACCTTGTTCACATTGCTAGCTAACTGTACATGGCTCTACCTTGTTCACATTGCTAGCTAACTGTACATGGCTCTACCTTGTTCACATTGCTAGCTAACTGTACATGGCTCTACCTTGTTCACATTGCTAGCTAGCTGTACATGGCTCTACCTTGTTCACATTGCTAGCTAGCTGTACATGGCTCTACCTTGTTCACATTGCTAGCTAACTGTACATGGCTCTACCTTGTTCACATTGCTAGCTAGCTGTACTCGGCTCTACCTTGTTCTTATTACTAGCTAACTGTACATGGCTCTAGGCTCTACCTTGTTCACATTGCTAGCTAGCTGTACTTGGCTCTAGCTCGTTCACAATGCTAGTTAACTGTACTCGGCTCTAACTTGTTCACATTGCTAGTTAGCTGTACATGGCTCTAGCTTGTTCACATTGCTAATTAGCTGTACATGGCTCTACCTTGATACATTGCTAGCTAGCTATTCTTGGCTTTAGCTTGTTCACATTGCTAGCTAGCTGTACATGGCTCTAGCTTGTTCACATTGCACATTGCTAGTTAGCTGTACATGGCTCTACCTTGTTCACATTGCTAATTAGCTGTACATGGCTCTAGCTTGTTCACATTGCTAGTTAGCTGTAATGGCTCTACCTTGTTCACATTGCTAGTTAGCTGTACATGGCTCTAGCTTGTTCACATTGCTAGCTAGCTGTACATGGCTCTACCTTGTTCCACATTGCTAGTTAGCTGTACATGGCTCTACCTTGTTCACATTGCTAGATAGCTGTACTCAGCCATGAATTCTGAACATTTAAACACAATAACTGATGGATATTTGATTTCAGAGATCGAGTTCCATACATTCTGACCATCTAACCACAGTAACTGATGGATATTTGATTTCAGAGATCGAGTCCCATTTGTCCTGACCTCTGACATGGCCTATGTGATCAATGATGGTGCTAGACCAGGACACAAGTTCCAACATTTCATCGACCTTTGTTGCCAGGCGTTCAATATTCTACGCAAGCATGCAGACTTGTTCCGCAGCTTGTTCATCTTGGTAGGGCAGATGTTTGCGTCCCTGTGTTTCATGTTTATGTCCCAGTGCTTCATGTTTATGTCCCAGTGCTTCATGTTTGTGTCCCTGTGTTTCATGTTTATGTCCAAGTGTTTCATGTTTGTGTCCCACTGTTTCATGTTTGTGTCCCAGTGCTTCATGTTTGCATCCCACTGTTTCATGTTTGTGTCCCAGTGCTTCATGTTTGTGTCCCAGTGCTTCATGTTTACATCCCAGTGCTTAATGTTTGTGTCCCAGTGCTTCATGTTTGCATCCCAGTGCTTCATGTTTGTGTCCCAGTGCTTCATGTTTGCATGTCTTATAGTCCTAATGTGATGGATTAATGTGAGACCGCTGTGCTGTGATAGAAGTGTGTGAGGAAAAATATTTGACAGCTCTAATGCATAACAGAAATATGTGACAGCCCTGTTTTGTGATAGATTTGTGACAATCCTACTGTGATGTAAATATATGACAGAGGTGTGTAACACACCCTACTGTGTGACAGCGATGTTGACAATCCTGCTGTGTGAAAATTCTTATGTGACAGATTTAGTCATAATTTGTATATGTGACAACCATAATGTGACAATTTTAATATGTGATACTTGTATGTGAAACCCAAATGTGACAATTTTAGTCTATGATACTTGTATGCCACAGCCCTGGTGTGACAATTTTAGTCTGTGACATTTGTGTGTGACGACCTTACTGTTTTAATGTGTCAACCTTAATGTGACAGACTACTGGTGACCCATGTTTCAGATGGCCAGGTCAGGCATCCCAGGTGTCACAGAACACGCTGTCCAGTATGTGCAGACCACCCTTCTACCTGGCTGCTCCGAGGCCCAGGCTACTGCCACCTTCACCAGGTATACTGTCTGTCTGCCTGCCTGCCTGCCTGTCTGTTTGTCTGTCTGTCTGTCCAGAATGTGCAGACCACACTTCTACCTGGTTGCTCCGAGGCCCAGGCTGCTGCCAGCTTCACCAGATATACTGTCTGTCTGCCTGCCTGCCTGCCTGCCTGCGTGCGTGCGTGTGTGTGTGTGCACACATGTATGTGTGTGGATGGGTGGAGGATGGAATGTGTGATCCTTTGAAAATAAAATGTGTTTGTTCATTTGTTCATCTGTCATCCTTTGAAAATAAAATCTGTTTGTTCATTCGTTCTATCTGTCTTCATCTCTGCCTGTCTGTATATGTCTGTTTGCCTGCCTGTCCGACTGCCTATCTGTCTGTCTGCCTGCCTGCTTGCTGTCTGTCATGTCTTTCTCCTCCTTTCACCTGTCTGTTCAGTCTTTATTCACAGTCTGTCAGTCAGTATTTCTGTCTGTCTGTCTATTTGCTTTCTGTCACATCTTTCTCCTCCTTTCACCTGTCTGCCTGATTGCCTGTTCAGTCATTATTCACAGTCTGTCAGTCAGTCTATCTGTCTGTCTTCCACTATTTCATACTTTCTCTACATGTGTCTCGCCATGTGTCTGACTGAGTGTCTATGTATTGGTCAGTTTGTCCAGTCTTATGTCTTGCTTCCGCCTGTGTGTGTAAACTACCTGTCTTTCTCCATCTTATGTGTATCTGCTTTTCTATGTTTCTGTGTCTGTCTATCCTTCTGTCTATCTGTCTGTATTTGTATCCTTGTTATGTCTGTGTGTTTATGTCTCACTCTGTGTGTCTCTGTGTTTGTCTGTGTGTTTATGCCTCACTCTGTGTGTGTCTCTATCACTCTACTGTATTGATGTAGTCAGGTGTATTTAGTGATGAAGTTTAGCTGTGGAAGTTATCTCTCATCTGTTGGGGTATAAATCCTTGCGAACTTGGAATATGATCAACATCAAACAATTAGCATAATGAGCCACATTATGAAGATTTTGCTATGAATAATCATGCAAAGAGTTGGGAAGAAAATACAATCTGAAACAGGAGAACAACAATGTGGGTTTGTAGAAGGTAAAAGTACAATTAATGCTGTGTATATGCTGAGGATATTAATTGAACATTCTATAGAAGTAAATAAAGACTTACATCTTTGCTTTATTGACTACACAAAGGCTTTCGATAAAGTAAGACATGCCAACATGATGGAGATACTTGCTGATCTACAGGAAAGACCTTAGACTTATAAAACACATATGTTGGAAACAACAAACTGCCATAAAGATTGATAATGAAGTAGGTCAATATCAGCCTGAGTTGTGCGACAGGGATGTGTAATGTTTCCAGATCTTTTTCCCCTATTTGTGAAAATATTGCCAGAAATGTAGAAGATATGAAAGTCATCATTATTGGGGGACATAATATCAATAACATTAGGTATGAAGATGATGCAGTATTGATTGCAGACAATGAGCAGGATCTGCAACATTTAGTAGATATGGTTATTGTACATAGTGAACAAATAGGGTTAGTATTAAATTGTAAGAAGACAAGAGATTATGGTCGTCTCTAGGAAGAAAGAAATACCATAATGTAATATAAGGATAAATGGGAATATTCTTAAACAAGTGAATCGGTGCAACTATCTTGGAACAGTCATAGCATCTGCTGGGAGTTGTCTTGAAGAGATTAGAACAAGAATCGCTAAGATTGGCAAAGATAGCATTTTGCCAAATGGAAAACATACTGACTAATAAAATGATGCCAATTGAAACGAGAAAAAGAGTGTTGAGGTGCTACATACAACCTGCACTTTTGTATGGATGTGAAATGCGGACAATGAGCAGACAAGCTGAAAAACATCTAATGGCAGTGGAAATGTGGTTTCTGAGGAAAATGCAAAGAATACCATGGACAAAAAACAACAACCAAAGACCAAGTCCTACAAGAGGCAAATTAAAACTGCAAACTGATTAGAGAAATTAGACGTAGACAGTCACAATTTTATGGACACATTATGAGAAGAAATAAATTGGAGGACTTGGTAACAACTGACAAGATTGAGGGGTAAAGAACAAGCGGGATGCAGAGAAGTAAATATCTGGATGGCTTGACCACATGACAAGGTTGAGACAAGAACACTAAGCTGATCCACAAATGTTGATTCTGTGAGATGGTGAAACATGACCACCCACACTTATCGGCATGGCACATGATGATGATGATGATCATCCTTGCACTCTAGACAAGGATATTAATGATGATGATAGTGATGTGGTTATTCTACAGCTGCATATTGGTGTTATATGACATCCAGGTAGCTGATTTACACTTACACGTAGATGTGTCATACACCTAGCACACAGTGGGGAGGTCAGTTATATGACATCCAGGCAGCTGATTTACACTTACACACACATAGATGTGTCATACACCTAGTACACAGTGGGGAGGTCAGTTATATGACATCCAGGTAGCTGATTTACACTTACACACACATAGATGTGTCATACACCTAGCACACAGTGGGGAGGTCAGTTATATGACATCCAGGTAGCTGATTTATACTTACACACACACAGATGTGTCATACACCTAGCACACAGTGGGGAGGTCAGTTATATGACATCCAGGTAGCTGATTTACACTTACACACACATAGATGTGTCATACACCTAGCACACAGTGGGGAAATCAGTTATATGACATCCAGGTAGCTGATTTACACTTACACACTCATAGATGTGTCATACACCTAGCACACAGTGGGGAGGTCAGTTATATGACATCCAGGTAGCTGATTTACACTTACACACTCATAGATGTGTCATATACCTAGTACACAGTGGGAAGGTCAGTTATATGACATCCAGGTAGCTGATTTACACTTACACACTCATAGATGTGTCATACACCTAGCACACAGTGGGGAGGTCAGTTATATGACATCCAGGTAGCTGATTTACACTTACACACTCATAGATGTGTCATACACCTAGCACACAGTGGGGAGGTCAGTTATATGACATCCAGGTAGCTGATTTACACTTACACACACATAGATGTGTCATACACCTAGCACACAGTGGGGAGGTCAGTTATATGACATCCAGGTAGCTGATTTACACTTACACACACATAGATGTGTCATACACCTAGCACACAGTGGGGAGGTCAGTTATATGACATCCAGGTAGCTGATTTACACTTACACACACATAGATGTGTCATAAACCTAGCACACAGTGGGGAGGTCAGTTATATGACATCCAGGTAGCTGATTTACACTTACACACACATAGATGTGTCATACACCTAGCACACAGTGGGGAGGTCAGTTATATGACATCCAGGTAGCTGATTTATACTTACACACACACAGATGTGTCATACACCTAGCACACAGTGGGGAGGTCAGTTATATGACATCCAGGTAGCTGATTTACACTTACACACTCATAGATGTGTCATACACCTAGCACACAGTGGGGAGGTCAGTTATATGACATCCAGGTAGCTGATTTATACTTACACACACACAGATGTGTCATACACCTAGCACACAGTGGGGAGGTCAGTTATATGACATCCAGGTAGCTGATTTACACTTACACACTCATAGATGTGTCATACACCTAGCACACAGTAGGGATGATGATCAGATTCGTCTGCTTGTTTACAGAATGATTGAGGAGTCCATGAAGTCGGTGTTCACCCAGTTCAACTTCTTCATCCACAACCTGGCCCAGCTCAAGTTCTCCAGCCACAGTGATGGGGCACTGCTCTCCTTCGTACCCAAGGCCTACAGGTCAGTCTCCGGTGGTCAGTTTGGTATTTGTGTGGCTGGGTGGAGTTCAGTTGTTCCAATCCAAACTTTCCTGCAGGAATGTCACTTATTTTGGGGCCTCTTAATCCCATATATAGGCCTGTTGGCCTTGTGTAGTCTCTTGAGGCCCTGTGTTGTCTCTTGAGACCCTGTGTAGTCTCTTGAGGCCCTGTGTAGTCTCTTGAGGCTCTGTGTAGTCTCTTCAGGTTTTGTGTAGTCTCTTGGGACCCTATGTAGTCTCTTGAGTCCCTGTGTAGTCTCTTGACACCCTATGTAGTCTCTTGAGACCCTGTGTAGTCTCTTCAGGTTTTGTGTAGTCTCTTGGGACCCTGTGTAGTCTCTTGAAGCCCTGTGCAGTCTCTTGAGGCCCTTTTGCTAGTGGCTCAGTGATCTGGTTATTGTTGTTGAAGGAACTTGACCAGTGGCCAGTTTGCAGCTCATGAATGCCCTATGAGATTAGCCTAGGGTTAAGAAGAGTCGTGAATGTGAATCGGATATATGAGGCTGTGGCTTTATGTGGTGGAGTGATCAGTTCTCTTATTTGATGTCTTATCAAAGCATCCCAGATGACCTTAGATTGTTTCTAATTATATTGTAAGACTTACTTAAATATAGTATAAATATATGACTTGATATAACCATCATCTCATCTCATCTCTTGTACCTTGCGGTGTTGAGGTGAAGCATAAAGAGCAGGAGAGTGCCCGTTTATGGGCGTCATTTATCGAGATTCCCATGGACTCTGTTATTCTCTCTTTCGATCATCGTTTACATAGTCAGCGTCTTCTTCTGGTTCCATGTGGTCTGTACATCATTGCTTGTCTTGTTGTGGTATACTGTCAGATGGTAGCCTAGTTATATGGCCAAACCATTTAACTTGCTGTTTTGTAACAAAATTTAGTGCTGCTAAAACCCCACTTTAGTCCTGATTTCTTCATTTCTTTATTTCTGTCTTCTTGATACATTGAGTATTCTTCTCAGGAATCTCATTTCCATTGTAATTTTTATTTTATTTTTTTCCCTGTCGTTGTCCAGGTTTGGCATTGGTAGCATAGAGTTGGTAGGAAGATTGTAATGTATGACTTGATATAACAGATATCTAAATATATAACTTGATATAACATATATCTAAATATATAACTTGATATAACAGATATCTAAAAATATATAACTTGATATAACAGATATCTAAATATATAACTTGATATAACGGATATCTAAATATATAACTTGATATAACAGATATCTAAATATATAACTTGATATAACAGATATCTAAATATATAACTCGATATAACAGATATCTAAATATATAACTTGATATAACAGATATCTAAAAATATATAACTTCATATAACAGATATCTAAATATATAACTTGATATAACAGATATCTAAAAATATATAACTTGATATAACCGATATCTAAATATATAACTTGATATAACAGATATCTAAATATATAATTTGATATAACAGATATCTAAATATATGACTTGATAGAACAGATATCTAAATATATGTTTTGTTTAGTTTAGTTTACTCGATGGATCAACATCATGGCACACAGGTGCAACCCATAAGTGCCCCGTTCTCCTCCTAACTCAAACCTGAGTCTGGAGAAACTCAGCTCAGTGCACGAACTCCGTAGCACTTGCGAGGATCCTGAAATACTTTGGGTAGATTTTTAACTCGAAATTTTGCCTGGACAGTGTCGTTAGGCTACTCTTTTTCGATTTCCAACTGCCAAGGGATTTTTTACGTGCACAACAATACACACAGGCTTCCGATCTCACTACCCAGAGACCAGTCAACATTTTATTACTAGACGTCCACGAGAAAAAATCCCGGTCATAACCGGGGCTTGAACCCGGGACCTCCAGCACTCAAGACAAACACCATACCCCGAGACCATGCAGCCCCCTATATCAAAATAAAATATATCTAAATATTTAACTTGATATAACAGATATCTGAATATATAACTTGATATAACAGATATCTAAATATATAACTTGTTATAACAGATATCTAAATATATAACTTGTTATAACAGATATCTAAATATATAACTTGTTATAACAGATATCTAAATATATAACTTAATATATCAGATATCTAATTATATAACTTGATATAACAGATATCTAAATATATAACTTGATATAACAGATATCTAAATATATGACTTGATATAACATATATCTATATATATGACTTGATGGAACAGATATCTAAATATATAACTTGATATAACAGATATCTAAATATATGATGGGTATTCAACCCACGAAAGATTTGGTGTACTTCACACGCAACTGTAGTTCCACTGGTTGTTGTTTCATCTGAAGGGAGATAGCTCTGTCTGCATGTTTGTATCTGTCACCACTGTTTCATCTGATGGGAGATAACTCTTTCTGTATGTTTGTATCTGTCACAATTTTTTCATCTGATGGGAGATAACTCTGCATGTTTGTATCTGTCACCATTGTTTCATCTGATGTATGATAACTCTGTATGTTTGTATCTGTCACCATTGTTTCATCTGATGGGTGATAACTCTGCATGTTTGTATATGTCACCATTGTTTCATCTGATGGGAGATAACTCTGTCTGCATGTTTGTATCTGTCATCACTTTTTCATCAGATGAGAGATAACTCTGCATGTTTGTGTCTGTCACCATTGTTTCAACAAAATGAGGGGAGATAATTATCACAGTCTCACTGTTTCTGTCTGCCCGTAGTGCTGAGTCTGATGGCAAGATCTCCTCCGTGGAGCTGTTTGGATTTCAGAAGAGATACACGCCAGAGAAACACTATGTAAGTAATTCCACACAGGTGAAATCTGACCAGCTTTATTTGTGTTGACACATGATATATTCACATGCAGTTACTGCCAAATGTCATAGACAGACATGATATTAGCATGTAATAGACAGACATGATATTTGTGTGTAATAGACAGACGTGATATTTGCATGCAACTGACAGATGTGAAATTTGTGTGTAATAGATAATGTGATATTTGCATATAATTAATAGAAATATTTGCCTGTAATAGATAGATATTTGCGTGTAGTAGACAGACATGGCCGGTCTCTCTGGCCGAGGGGTTACAACACTTTCTCTGTAATCCCGTTTATCACGCAGTCTCGAAGCGGACGAGAGCTGGAAGCGGTTCGACCCCCGCTGGTGACTTGCGGGATAACTGAGCCGGCCGCTCAGAAAGCAGTGGCAAACTACTGAGCGTAATCTTGCCAAGAAATCAACAGACAGCTGAAAGATGCTGCTGTTGACAGCGATGTTTGCGGGTATTAAACAGACACGATATGTGCATGTAATAGACATACTTGATATTTATGTGTAATAGACAGGTGTAATATTGCATGTGATAGACAAACTTGATATTTATTTGTAATAGAGAGATTTGATATTTGCGTGTGATAGACAGACGTGATATTTGCATGTGATCTCCCCCTCAGAGGTCCAATCTGTGCATTGTGCACTTTCAATATCTTCCAGCAGTTCTATTTAATGAGAATGTTGAATAGAGTGCTGCCCATGCTGAATAATGAGAATGTTGAATAGAGTGCTGCTCATGCCAAATAATGAGAATGTTGAATAGAGTGCTGCTCATGCCAAATAATGAGAATGTTGAATAGAGTGCTGCTCTTGCTGAATAATGAGAATGTTGAATAGAGTGCTGCTCATGCCAAATAATGAGAATGTTGAATAGAGTTCTGCCCATGCTGAATAATGAGAATGTTGAATAGAGTGCTGCTCATGCCAAATAATGAGAATGTTGAATAGAGTGCTGCTCATGCTGAATAATGTGAATGTTGAATAGAGTGCTGCCCATGCTGAATAATGAGAATGTTGAATAGAGTGCTGCTCATGCCAAATAATGAGAATGTTGAATAGAGTGCTGCTCATGCTGAATAATGATAATGTTGAATAGAGTGCTGCTGATGCTGACCAGCAAACTGAGAGAACCCACCCACACATTTAGCGTATGTAGCTCTGCTATATACTCCAGTGGATTCTCACTGGTATCACAGAGTTGATGCACTGTGCTGAGAACCTATTTGTGTGGTCTGTGGGAGGAGACTCCATCACTTGTGGAGGTATGAATACCGAGGGAGAAGATGTGAAGTGAGAAGACATGTTTATTAGCACGGACTACTTGTCAGCAAGGTCATCCATTTCTGTCTTTCAGATATTCATCCTGAAGATCGAGAGGGAGAACCAGAAGGTGCCGACCTACATCTTCCGTCACTTCTCCGAGTTTGTGGAGCTGCGGGACAAGCTGAACTACATATTTCCTCTACTCTCTTGGCCAAACTTTTCTACCAGGTTTGGGAATTGTTTGTGTGACTGGAGCTGATCGTGTGGTCTCATATAGTCTGTCTGTCTGGTTCATATAGTATGTCTGTCTGGTTCATCTGATGAGCTGATTGTGTGGTCGTATATAGTCTATCTGTCTGATTAATATAGTCGGTCTGTCTGGTTCATCTGATGGAAGCTGATTGTATGGTCTCATATAGTCTGTCTGTCTGGTTCATCTGACTGAAGCTGATTGCGTTATGATGATGTTCCAGAAGAAGATGACATGACTGTATTTGAATCAATGTAGAATTTTGTACATGAATAAATGTAGATTTTTGTATCTGATTTTAAAAAATCTCTCTCTCTCTCTCTCTCTCTCTCTCTCTCTCTCTCTCTCTCTCTCTCTCTCTCTCTCTCTCTCTCTCTCTCTCTCTCTCTCTCTCGCTCTCTCTCTCTCTCTCTCTCTCTCTCTCTATATATATATATATATATATATATATATATATATATATATATATATATATATATACCGGCTCCGTGGCCGAGGGGTTAGCAGCTTTCTCCGCTAACCCCGAATACTCTCGTCACGTGACGCGACGAGAATTAGCAGTGGTTCGAATCGCAAAAGTGACTTATGAGAGTATGGAGCCGGTCGCTCAGAAAGTCGTGGCGTGCTGATGAGCGTAATCTAGCCTAGGAATCAACATACAGCTGAAAGATGCTGGTGTTGACCGCAATATCCTGAAACAGGATGGAAACGCGGAAAAAAAAAAAAAAATATATATATATATATAAGACATCCCCCGAAAATAAGCACTAGTGCATTTTTTAAGCTAAAATTAATATAAGACTTGGTCTTATTTTCGAGGGGGGGGGGTGTGCATAGAGTGCATAGGTGCGTGCATTCGCGCGTGTGCATGCATAGGTAGGTAGGCATGCTGGAGAGAGATACAGAAACAAAATGAGAGAGGTGAAAGAGACATCAAAACAAAGAGAGGGGTGTGTTAAAGTTACACACATTAGATGATGACACAGAACACTGAACGTGTTTGGTGTAATTTTCTCTGTCTATCTTTGAGACAGTTTCCATAAGATTCTGTTAAAGATTGATTTGATTTGATTTGATTTAACTTTATTTTAAAAGGGTAACAAATTGGTCACGCAGGCCCGTCTTACATTTGGCCTTTCCAATCACTGATCTTTTGTTCATCAATAGTGCATGATACATAGGAAAAAAACATTGTTAAATGAATATTGTAAACATAATGCATATTACAATGTTATGAGACATATTCCCCCCCCCCCCAACCACCAACCCCCAGGCACACATACATTCTCCCACCCACCCATCCCCACATAACACATTTCCCCCCCCCCCCCCCCCCCCCCACACACACACACATCCCCCACCCACACACACATCCCCCACCCACACACGTACCCCCACCCACACACACCCTCTCGCCCACACACCCTCCACCCACACCTCCCCCACCCACCCACACACACATCCCTCACCCACACACACATCCTCCTCCCACATTCACACACATCCACCAACAACCCCACACATCTCACCACCCACCCACACATCCCCAATCCACACTTAAACATCTCCAACCCACACACACTGCCACAACCCACACATACATCCCCCCCCCCCCTACACAACACCCCAACCACACCCCCAACCACACCCCCCCCCCCCCCATCCCCAACCCACACACACCCATCCCCAACCCACACACACATCCCCCACACCCTACACACATTCCCACACACCCACACATCCCCCACTCACCCATCCACCTACACATCCCCCACCCACCCACAAAACATCCTAAGATTGTGTAACCTAGTTTGTCCTTGTATGACCTTTCTGCCAGGGTTGTCATTGGACGAAGCAACATCCGCTCAGTCGCGGAGAGCAGGAAGACAGAGATTGCCAATTTTCTGCGCTTCCTGTGGGGGAAGACTGCGGAGATCTCCCAGGTAATCCTTCTTCTCTCACATGTAGCAGGTTTATGTGGTGTGTCAGATGTCATGTGTGTGGTGTGTCAGATGTCATGTGTGTGGTCTGTCAGATGTCATGTGTGTGGTGTGTCAGATGTCATGTGTGTGGTGTGTCAGATGTCATGTGTGTGGACATGCTCACAGCCAGGTAATCCTCCCTCACTCACATGTACGAGGGGAAGTCAATAAGTAAGTCACACATGGCTGTAGAAAAATAACTAAATATGATAACTTGAAACCAGTTTATTGGTATACATATATTGTCCCTTTTCCACCAACATTGATACACTTATCCCATCGTTTTATCAGTCCTCCCAAACTGGCTGCATGGAACTGCATGCTCTGTTTTCTAAACCACATTTTCACTTCACATTCAACTTCAGCATCATTCGGAAAATGTCTCCTGCCAAGGTGGGTTTTCAGTGGACCAAAAAAGTGAAAATCGCTAGGGGCTAAGTCGGGGCTGTAAGGGGGATGTTCCAGAACGTCCCACCTTAGTTGGTTAATTTTCTCCTGAGTTAACCGAGCCGTATGTGGTCTAGCATTGTCATGAAGAAGCAACACTCCTCTAGTCAGCAGTCCTGGACGTTTTCTTGAATTGCACATCGATAGAACTTCACAGTACGATTCAGAATTCACATTGTGATATTTCTTCTTGAAATTGGTTAAAAGCACTCCTTGACAATCCCAGAACACTGTCAGCATAACCTTCTCTGCTGATGGCGTAACCTTGAATTTTTGGACACAAGGCGAAGAAGGATGTTTCCATTGCATTGAAGCACGCTTTGATTCGGGCTGGTAGTGATGCACCCATGATTCGTCCCCAGTAACAATCCTGTTCAGCATGTCTTCTCCTTCATCTTTGTATCAACAGAGATGATGCAAGCACAAGCCAAATCGGTTAATTTTGTGTTCCTCCTTCAATTGTCTGGGTACCCACCTAGAGCACACTTTCTTAAATTTCAATCTATCATACATTATGCTGTATGCTGAACCATGGGAACACCCTATTGCAGATGCTACAGTCTATCATTCTTACCTTTCTTATCATCTCCTCCACCCACTGCACGGATGCTTCTGTTGCAATCTCAGCAGGACGACCAGATCGGATTTCTTTAACAATTTTAGTGTGTCCTTGTGAAAATGTTTCTACCAAACTATGCACCACTTTATGGGACAAACATTTGTCAGCATAAACAGGAAGCATTTTCTTATGAATGTCCTTTGCAGGCAGTCCTTTTGCCCACAAAAAACGCATACAACAGCACATTGCTCTTTGGTTGTACACTCCGTAAGTACAGTCGCCATTTTGTTTTTGCTCTGCGCATGCACATGAGACACCTAGCGCCACCTGACGAGTGGGAATATAAAGTTCGATGTTGCTGTCACCTAATGACACCTATAGAAAACACCAACTACATTTATCTGCCATCCCACAGAACTGTGGGACTTACTTATTGACTCACCCTCGTAGCAGGTTTGTGTGGTGTGTCAGATGTCATGTGTGTGGACATGCTCACATGCCAGATGGAACATGCAGCATCTCACACCCCAGTTAGGACAGTTTCTCAACCCATGTGGGATATTAAAACTGTGTAAGACATAGACAGCCTAAGTACAAGTCACAGAAGTAAGATGTACCAACACATCTCTATTTAGTCACCTCAACTGTGATGTGAGAGGTAGATGTACCAACACATCTCCATCTAGACACCTCAACTGTGATGTTAGAGAGAGATGTACCAACACATCTCCATCTAGTCACCTCAACTGTGATGTGAGAGGTAGATGTACCAACACATCTCCATCTAATCACCTCAACTGTGATGTGAGAGGTAGGCTAGTAATTCTAGAATTCCCACATGAATCTGTTACTGTGTCTTGGTTAGAAATTGAATATTGAAGGCAAGCATGGTTCCTGCAGAATTCTAGCTGTGGACATGATGTCCACGCTTCTTGTATCACAGTCATGTGACATGGGATTAGCATTTGGTGTTTGCGACATGTTGTGTTGACATTGAAGATCTTGTGTTGACAACTTTCAGTGTGAGCTGGTCTACACGTTCTTTCACCCGCTGCTGAGAGATGAGCAAGAGGCGGAGAAAGCAAAGTTGAGCATGACCAAGCTAAGAGGTATGTGTTTGTATGTGTGACACGTCTGATCTGACCTCTGTGGCTGTGCAGGGTGCATTATGATTGTGTTTGATCGTTTGATTGATTGATTTATTTATGATCGTTCCAAGCATGCAGTTCACACTACAAACAACTGCGGACAGATGTAAAAGCATTCCATGTGAAATTCACAGCTCACAGCATCATGCCATGCACTCACTCAGTAGCAGGGCGACGGAACCATAAATACAGAAAAATACATACAAATATAGAAAAGTTCATATAAATATAGTAAAGTACATATAAATATAGTAAAGTACATACAAATATAGAAATGTACATACAAATATAGAAAAGTACATACAAATATAGAAAAGTTACAGTTGAGTTACTGGAGTCATCTGAGTAGGTACAGAAAAGAAAGTCCTTGAGGAAACAGATCAGCCTGAGAGCCTCAGTCTCCAAGAGTCAGCTGACTGGAAGGGATATCTGCGAAATGGGCATGGTCAATCTCTGTAGTTGCGACACGAGTGGGAAGTGCAAACAAGCCATATAAAAGAGTGGGAATGGCAGACAAGTTGGGAAAAAAGTAACAGAATCTCTGCTGGACATTGAGGCTTTGAGACAAAGTTGACCCCAGCTGGAAAATGTGGCAGTTTTTCTGTTTGTGATCTCTGACCATCACAGAACAGACCATTGTCTGACTATCATGGAGCAGATCATTTGTTGGTCAGGCTCAGTGTAGGGGTTGGTCAGTCTTAATGTAAGGGTTGGCCAATCTCAATGTAAGGGTTGGCCAATCTCAGTGTAAGGGTTGGTCAATCTCAATGTAGGGGTTGGTCAGTCTCAGTGTAAGGGTTGGTCAGTCTCAGTGTAAGGGTTGGTCAGGCTCAATGTAAGGGTTGGCCAATCTCAATGTAAGGGTTGGCCAATCTCAACATATGGGTTGGTCAGGCTCAGTGTAGGGGTTGGTCAGGCTCAATGTAAGGGTTGGCCAATCTCAATGTAAGGGTTGGCCAATCTCAATGTAAGGGTTGGTCAGTGTAAGGGTTGGTCAGGCTCAGTGCAGGGGTTGGTCAGGCTCAATGTAAGGGTTGGCCAATCTCAACATAAGGGTTGGTCAGGCTCAGTGTAGGGGTTGGTCAGGCTCAATGTAAGGGTTGGTCAGACTCAGTGTAGGGGTTGGTCAGTCTCAGTGTAAGGGTTGGTCAGGCTCAGTGTAGGGGTTGGTCAGTCTCAGTGTAGGGGTTAGTCTGGCTCAATGTAAGGGTTGGTCAGTCTCAGTGTAAGGGTTGGTCAGGCTCAATATAAGGGTTGGTCAGGCTCAGTGTAGGGGTTGGTCAGTCTCAGTGTAAGGGTTGGTCAATCTCAGTGTAGAAGTTGGTTAGTTGATGGAGGAGGTTTGATCACTTTGGGTGGAGAGCTGTCGCTTGAAGAGCATGAAGTGAACAGCATAGCATAAAATGATCAGCATAGCATGAAGTGTCATACAGCAAATAGCTATGGAGTGAAGAGCTATGCAAGGAAGAGTCGTACACCACATAGCCATGCAGTGAAGAGCTGTACAGCAAATAGCCATGCAGCGAAAAGCTGTACAGCAAATAGCCATGCAGCGAAGAGCTGTACAGCAAATAGCCATGGAGTAAAGAGTCATCCAATGAATAGCCGCACAGCAAATAGCCATGGAGTGAAGAGTTATACAAGGAAGAGCCATACAGCAAATAGCCATGGAATGCAGTCATACAATGAAGAGCTGTACAGCAAATAGCCATGGTGTAAAGTGTTATACAATGAAGAGCCATACAGCAAATAGCCATAGAGTGAAGAGTCATACAATGAAGAACTCAACAATAAATAGCCATGGAGTGAAGGGTCAAACAGTGAAGAGCCATACCGAAAATGGAGTGAAGAGTCATAGAACGAGGAGTCATAAAGTGAATTACTGTACCTGTACACATATGTGCTAATGAAAGAGTTGACCTGTGACATTGTATGTGACAGAGCCATTGATCCATCGACCCAGCATCGTGGGCAACTCCGGCATCCAGGGACAGATCAAACTGTCCATCCAGTTCAAGAAGAATGCCCTTCAGGTCATGGTGATGCACGTCCGGGGGCTGGTGAGTAGCACAGGGTTGTCAACTGTGTGTGGGAGAGGGTTGTCAGCTGTGTGTGGGGTAAGGTTGTCAGCTGTGTGTGAGAGAAGGTTGTCAGCTATGTGTGAGGGAAGGTTGTCCCCTGTGTGGTAGGGGGGGGGGGAAGGTTGTCAACTGTGTGTGGGGAAAGATTGTAAGCTGTGTGTGGGGGAAGGTTGTCAGCTGTGTGTGGGGGAAAGTTGTCAGCTGTGTGTGAGAGAAGGTTGTCAGCTGTGTATGAGGGAAGGTTGTCAGTTGTGTGAGGGAAGGTTGTCAGCTGTGTGTGAGAGAAGGTTGTCAGCTGTGTGTGAGGGAAGGTTGTCAGCTGTGTGTGAGAGAAGGTTGTCAGCTGTGTGTGAGAGAAGGTTGTCAGCTGTGTATGAGGGAAGGTTGTCAGTTGTGTGAGGGAAGGTTGTCAGCTGTGTCTTGGGGAAGGTTGTCAGCTGTGAGTGGGGGGAAGTTATCAACTGTGTGTGGGTAAAGGTTATCAACTGTGTGTGGGGGAAGGTTATCATCTCTGTGTGAGAGAAGGTTGTCAACTGTGTGTGGGGGAAGGTTGTCAGCTGTGTGTGGGGTAAGGTTGTCAGCTGTGTGTGGGGTAAGGTTGTCAACTGTATGGGGGAGGGTTGTCAGCCGTGTGTGAGGGAAGGTTGTCAACTGTATGGGGGAAAGGTTGTCAGCTGTGTGTGAGGGAAGGTTGTCAACTGTATGGGAAGAAGGTTGTCAGCTGTGTGCGAGGGAAGGTTGACAACTGTATGGGGGAAAGGTTGTCAACTGTGTGTGAGGGAAGGTTGTCAACTGTATGGGGGGAAGGTTGTTAGCTGTGTGTGAGGGAAGGTTGTCAACTGTATGGGGGGAAGGTTGTCAGCTGTGTATGAGGGAAGGTTGTCAGTTGTGTGAGGGAAGGTTGTCAGCTGTGTGTTGGGGAAGGTTGTCAACTGTGAGTGAGAGAAGGTTGTCTGCTGTGTGTAGGGGAAGGTTGTCAGCTGTGTGTGAGGGAAGGTTGTCAGCTGTGTGTGGGGGAAGGTTGTCAGCTGTGTGTGGGGGAAGGTTGTCAACTGTATGGGGGAAGGTCTTCAGCTGTGTGAGGGAAGGTTGTCAACTGTATGGGGGAAAGGTTGTCAGCTGTGTGTGAGGGAAGGTTGTCAACTGTATGGGAGGAAGATTGTCAGCTGTGTGTGAGGGAAGGTTGTCAACTGTATGGGGGAAAGGTTGTCAACTGTATGGGGGGAAGGTTGTCAGCTGTGTGTGAGGGAAGGTTGTCAGCTGTGTGTGAGGGAAGGTTGTCAACTGTATGGGGGGAAGGTTGTCAGCTGTGTGTGAGGGAAGGTTGTCAGCTGTATGGGGGGAAGGTTGTCAGCTGGGGGGGGGGGGAGGTTGTCAGCTGGGTGGGGGGGGGGTTGTCAGCTGGGTGGGGGGGGGAAGGTTGTCAGCTGTGTGTGAGGGAAGGGTGTCAGCTGTATGGGGGGAAGGTTGTCAGCTGTGTGTGAGGGAAGGTTGTCAGCTGTGTGTGAGGGAAGGTTGTCAGCTGTGTGTGAGGGAAGGTTGTCAACTGTATGGGGGGAAGGTTGTCAGCTGTGTGTGAGGGAAGGTTGTCAGCTGTATGGGGGGAAGGTTGTCAGCTGTGTGTGAGGGAAGGTTGTCAGCTGTGTGTGAGGGAAGGTTGTCATCTGTATGGGGGGAAGGTTGTCAGCTGTGTGTGAGGGAAGGTTGTCAGCTGTGTGTGATGGAAGGTTGTCAACTGTATGGGGGGAAGGTTGTCAGCTGTGTGTGAGGGAAGGTTGTCAGCTGTATGGGGGAATGTTGTCAGCTGGGTGGGGGGGGGGGGGGGAAGGTTGTCAGCTGTGTGTGAGGGAAGGGTGTCAGCTGTATGGGGGGAAGGTTGTCAGCTGTGTGTGAGGGAAGGTTGTCAGCTGTGTGTGAGGGAAGGTTGTCAGCTGTGTGTGAGGGAAGGTTGTCAGCTGTGTGTGAGGGAAGGTTGTCAACTGTATGGGGGGAAGGTTGTCAGCTGTGTGTGAGGGAAGGTTGTCAGCTGTATGGGGGGAAGGTTGTCAGCTGGGTGGGGGGGTGGGAAGGTTGTCAGCTGTGTGTGAGGGAAGGGTGTCAGCTGTGTGTGAGGGAAGGTTGTCAGCTGTGTGTGAGGGAAGGTTGTCAGCTGTGTGTGAGGGAAGGTTGTCAACTGTATGGGGGGAAGGTTGTCAGTTGTGTGTGAGGGAAGGTTGTCAACTGTATGGGGGGAAGGTTGTCAGCTGTGTGTGAGGGAAGGTTGTCAACTGTATGGGGGGAAGGTTGTCAGCTGTGTGTGAGGGAAGGTTGTCAGCTGTATGGGGGGGGGGAGGTTGTCAGCTGTGTGTGAGGGAAGGTTGTCAACTGTATGGGGGGGGGAAGGTTGTCAGCTGTATGGGGGGGAAGGATTCAGCTGGGGGGGGGGGGAGGTTGTCAACTGTATGGGGGAAGGTTGTCAGCTGTGTGTGAGGGAAGGTTGTCAACTGTATGGGGGGAAGGTTGTCAGCTGGGTGGGGAGGGAAGGTTGTCAGCTGTGTGTGAGGGAAGGTTGTCAATTGTATGGGGGGAAGGTTGTCAGCTGTGTGGAGGGAAGGTTGTCAACTATATGGGGGGAAGGTTGTCAGCTGTGTGTGAGGGAAGGTTGTCAGCTGTACGGGGGGAAGGTTGCCAACTGTATGGGGGAAGGTTGTCAGCTGTGTATGGAGGGAAGGTTTTCAGCTGTGTGAGGGAACACACAACATGTATGAGAAGTTGTCATGTGTCCACCAGTCTCAGTCAGACAGCTGTCTATGATTGACTGACTCACGTCTTCTTGGTGTCCAGGCTGAGGGCTCGCAGTTGCCAAGTCCCTATGTGAAGACATACCTGCTGCCTGACCCTGACAAACAGACCAAACTCAAGACCAAGGTCGTGAAGAACACTAGTCACCCGACATTTAATGAGTTGGTGAGTACCTGGGCTGTTATTGTCTCACATACTTTCATTATCTCAGTAGATAAACCTTGAATAGCTTCAAAGAACTTGAGGAAACATGGAAAAACCCTTGAAAAATATTGGAAAATTTGGCTAGGACTAATACTTTGTATATTATTATCTGATATTGATATTCAAATATTGTTGTTTTTATATTGCCATTTTACATTGTAATTCATATATTGTTTTTATTGTAAAGTTATTTTCATAATGTTATTTCTGTGTTATTCATACTTTAATTTCCCATATTGTTATTCCTATTATGTTGCTTCTCTATTATTATTCCCATATTGCTTTTCCCATTATGTTATTCCCATTTTGTTGTTTCTCTATTGTTATTCTCATATTGTTATTCCCGGTGTGTTGTTTCTCTATTGTTATTCCCATTATGTTTCCATATTATTATTCCCATATTGTTATTCCCATTATGTTGTTTCTCTATTGTTATTCCCTTATTATTCTCTACTCGTTATTCTCTTCTTGTTATTCCCATATTGTTATCAGTTATCATTAATTGTCAGGTCTTAGTCAGATATGACTGAGCTACCGTATAACAGTAGACAGTACTACCTGCTTTCTGTTAGCGCCAAACGTTGGGCGGCACTTACCAAACCCGACACCCCACATTGTGCCAACGGCTTAGAGCGGAAGAGCACAATTGGGAGGGTACAAGCCTTACCCTGGTGCGATGAAATGCAAGCTAAAGACAAAATGTCATGGCAGGGCAGACCAGGACCTAAGCCTTGGTTGGCGGCTGGTCTAGGATCGAAGCTCCGACACTCGGACAGTTAGAGCATTGCTTTGCTGATCCAGCAGCTTCTGCAGCTTGTCTTGTTCCAGATGTAGAGGTGTTACCTTTCCTCTGGAGTGAACTAGGCAGGCCGAGAGAGGGATCATGCTGCATGGGCAACACATGATCTCTATATTTTAGCCCAGGCTTTGTGCTATGGAGAGGCAATAAAGTATTGGAAAGATCAGGTTGTGTGACGGTTTATTCCATGCTCAGTCTTCGTAGACTTAGATGGATAGGACATCTTAGGAGGTTGGATGATGGTAGAATACCAAAGGACATCTTTTTTGGTGAATTACAGATGGGAAAGATTTCAGGGTCGGCCTCTACTACGATACAAAGATGTGTGTAAGCGGGACATGATTGATACAGGCATTGATAATGCACATTGAGAGCAAGTCGCCGCTGAACGTGTTGTATGGAGGGCAAACATCAGAAATGGAATAAAGTCAAAGGAGAAAATTATTGCAGATAAGTCACACACTGAGCGTGTGAGACATAAGATGGTGCATGATGGTGGAAATTACCACGTCCTCACATGCACCCACTGTGAACGGACATTTGCAGCACGAATTGGCCTTATCAGCCACACTCGCCACCGCCATGGGTTGTAGTTATTATGCCTTTTTAAAGCACAAACTATCGTCTGTCAAGACGGGAAGGTGCCAATGTATTCCCATTATCTTGTTTCTGTATTGTTATTCCCATGATCATGTTTCTGTATTGTTATTCCCATGATCATGTTTCTGTATAGCTATTCCCATATTGTTATTCTTGCTGTAGTGTCCCGACACGGACGTCCATATCTCAACCCCCCCCCCCCCCCCCCCCCCCCTCCCCTCCCGGTGTCTGTGTGAAAGTGATTTCTGTGAGTGACATGACCAGCAACAGCATGTAAACTGCCCTAATGTGTTGTTGCAGCTGCAGTACGAGGTGCCCAGACAGGAGCTCGTCTACCGTGTGCTGCAGGTGTCCGTCTGGGACCGTGACATGCTCAAGGAGAACAACTTCCTGGGGGCCGTCTACATCAAGCTCCGGGACCTTGACCTCGACAAGGAGACAGTGGGCTGGCATCGACTGGGCCGCATTCAGATGCCGAATTGATGTTGTTGGAGAGGAAGTTAGCCAGACTCCTCATCTCTTTAGGAAATCAACTGTGTTTGATTCAGTTTAGCATAATCTATGAAATTCAGGTCTTCATGGATAGTGTGGTATCACTGAATTGTCAGATATTTAATTATGTATGAACTCATTTTCTTTCCTCTTTTACCCTGGGGCGTGGAGGTGCCTGACCATTGTTTAATCCTTCCTCTTCAACCCTGGGATGTATTATACTTACAGTATTCTGGCCTCTTTCCTTTTCAACCCTGGGATGTATCATACTTACAGTTATCTGGTCCCTTTCCTCTTCTACCCTAGGATGTATCATAAAAAAAGTTAGTTGCATATCCTATACAGGACATTGCAGTCAACACCAGTATTTTTTTTTTTGCTGTTGTGATCTCTTGGAAAATTTATGTTCAGTAGTTTGCCATTGATTTCTGAACGACTGGCACCCATATCATTTCATAAAACACCAATACAACGCGTTCTGCTGCCAGATCGGGCGCAGCTGTGTTTCAAGCATGGGTATATGGGATCACAAACCACGTCCATAACCCCTTTGCCACGAAGCCGGCGTGGGATGTATCATACTACAGTTTTCTGGTCTCTTTCCTCTCTCCGTAAAGCCAAATACTCTCATGGTTGACGTGAGCGCACAAGAATTGGAAGCGGTTCGAGTCGCGCCAGTGACTTATGAGAGTATGGAGCCGGTCGCTCAGAAAGCAATGGCAAACTGCTGAGCGTAATCTTGCCAAGAAATCAACAATCAGCTGAAAGATGCTGATGTTGACAGCGATGTCCTGTGAAGGATATGCAAAACTTTTGTTTTTTCCTCTTCTACCCTGGGATGTATCATGCTTAAGTGTTCTGGTCTCTTTCCTCTTCTACCCTGGGATGTATCATACTTACAGTTTTCTGGTCTCTTTCTTCTTCTACCCTGGGATGTATCATGCTTAAGTTTTCTGGTCTCTTTCCTCTTCTACCCTGGGACGTATCATGCTTAAGTTTTCTGGTCTCTTTCCTCTTCTACCCTGGGATGTATCAGGCTTACAGTTTTCTGGTCTTTTTCTTCTTCTACCCTGGGATGTATCATGCTTAAGTTTTCTGGTCTCTTTCCTCTTCTACCCTGGGATGTATCATGCTTAAGTTTTCTGGTCTCTTTCCTCTTCTACCCTGGGATGTATCATGCTTACATTTTTCTGGTCTCTTTCCTCTTCTACCCTGGGATGTATCATACTTACAGTTTTCTGGTCTCTTTCCTCTTCTACCCTGGGATGTATCATACTTACAGTTTTCTGGTCTCTTTTCTCTTCTACCCTGGGATGTATCATACTTACAGTTTTCTTATCTCTTTCCTCTTCTACCCTGGGATGTATCATACTTACAGTTTTCTTATCTCTTTCCTCTTCTACCCTGGGATGTATCATACTTAAGTTTTCTGGTCTCTTTCCTCTTCTACCCTGGGATGTATCATACTTACAGTTTTCTGGTCTCTTTCTCTTCTACTCTTGGATGTATCATGCTTACAGTTTTCTGGTCTCTTTCTCTTCTACCATGGGATGTATCATACTTACAGTTTTCTGGTCTCTTTCCTCTTCTACCCTGGGATGTATCATACTTACAGTTTTCTGGTCTCTTTCCTCTTCTACCCTGGGATGTATCATACTTACAGTTTTCTGGTCTCTTTCTTCTTCTACCCTGGGATGTATCATACTTACAGTTTTCTGGTCTCTTTCCTCTTCTACCCTGGGATGTATCATACTTACAGTTTTCTTATCTCTTTCCTCTTCTACCCTGGGATGTATCATACTTACAGTTTTCTGGTCTCTTTCCTCTTCTACCCTGGGATGTATCATACTTACAGTTTTCTGGTCTCTTTCTTCTTCTACCCTGGGATGTATCATGCTTACAGTTTTCTGGTCTCTTTCCTCTTCTACCCTGGGATGTATCATGCTTACAGTTTTCTGGTCTCTTTCCTCTTCTACCCTGGGATGTATCATACTTACAGTTTTCTGGTCTCTTTCCTCTTCTACCCTGGGATGTATCATACTTACAGTTTTCTGGTCTCTTTCTTCTTCTACCCTGGGATGTATCATGCTTACAGTTTTCTGGTCTCTTTCCTCTTCTACCCTGGGATGTATCATGCTTACAGTTTTCTGGTCTCTTTCCTCTTCTACCCTGGGATGTATCATGCTTACAGTTTTCTGGTCTCTTTCCTCTTCTACCCTGGGATGTATCATGCTTACAGTTTTCTGGTCTCTTTCTCTTCTACTCTGGGATGTATCATGCTTACAGTTTTCTGGTCTCTTTCTCTTCTACTCTGGGATGTATCATACTTACAGTTTTCTGGTCTCTTTCTCTTCTACCCTGGGATGTATTGTACTTACAGTTTTCTGGTCTCTTTCCTCTTCTACCCTGGAGTATATGGCTATCTTATGATTCTTAGTTTACTTGACATAACCACACATACATACATGGAGAGATATGCATGCACAGACACACACACACAGAGCCATGACTTGCCAAGCCTTCAAAAGATACGTGCCAAACCCAGGAGATGTGCAGCATCTCCATTGCGTTGATCATTCACAATAATACTAATGACGATCATATGGATGATAATATTATTGATGATAATATTGATGATGATAATATTGATGATAATAATAATGTGGATGATAATATTATTGATGATAACAATAATGTGAACGATAATATTATTGATGATAATAATAAAAGGATTGCTAAATATTTTTGATAAAAATAATGAAATGAATGATAATATTATTGCACTGTCGATAATAATAATGATAACATAATATTATTGAAATGTTGATAATAATAACGATAACAGCACATTAGGGGTGATGTCATGTTGTAGTGTGTTCAGTGACTTGGCCAGCCGTGGCTCACTGTTCAAATCTTCTATATGCTGGTATGTTTTCTTTACCAGTTTCCTTGTAGATTATTGTTGTGTAATCTCTTGTATGCTTGAACCTGATGTGTACAGAGCATTGTGGTGTGTACCTGTTTGTTGTACAAACTTTCACCACAGGGAGGTACCTCTACATCTCCTGCTGTACATATGTAATGTGTGTGTAATATGTAATACGCGGGTGAATTATATGTAATGGGGTTGTGTGATACGTCAGGGAAACTTTTACTACTGTATTGTAAACCAAGAACAATCGGAGAGTTTAGGGAAACTTGTGCTACTGTATTGGTAAACAATGAATAATTGGAAAGTTTAGGGAAACTTTTGCTACTGTATTGGTAAACAATGAACAAGTGGCGTGTTTAGGGAAACTTTTACTACTGTATTGGTAAACAATAAACAATTTGAGAGTTTCGACAGTGGAGCGAGTTAGAGGGAGATGGTTTACTGGAGAGGGGCGATGGCTAACTAGAGAAGGGGACAGAGGGAGATGGTTTACTGGAGAGGGGCGATGGCTAACTAGAGAAGGGGACAGAGGGAGATGGTTCACTGGAGAGGGGAGATGGCTAACTAGAGAAGGAGACAGAGGGAGATGGTCAACTAGAGAAGGGGACAGATAGAGAGAGATAGGGTGTATAAATGAGAGACCATGTTAGAGATGGAGGAGATTGGGAGTAGAGGAGAAGGGTAGTTGTAGAGTGAGGGAAGGATACACAAAGGGCTAGCTTGAACAGAAGATGGAGGGAGAAGAGTGTGAGAGGCCTAGTTGGGAAGAGGAGGAGAGGGGTACAGAAAAGGAAAGGGCAAGTTGGTCAGGGAGATGATGTACTGTGTACAACAATCTATCAACGGTGTACATGGGTATCTTTGTGCACTAGTATTTTGTGTATACAATTACATTCTTTATTTTGTGCATTAATTTATGGATGTGTACAGACATTCTGAAAGTCTTTGAACACTGGTATGTACAGCGTACTTGTGTGTACACACATAACTGTTGTACCTGTGTGGAGGGCACTGGCAATATGTGCACACATCATTCACTAGTGTATTGCTGTTTCTGTCTAGGTTGTCCTTGACGTGTGTGTGTGTGGGAGTGTAATCCTGTGTTGCACGTTTCCTCTGTCTGCTTGTTATCCCATGATATGTATTTCTAGTTAGGACATCTGATGCCATGATGTGATGTCTTGTGATGTCCTTAATGTCCTGTGATGTTTTGTGATGTCCCTGATGTCTTGTGAAGCCCCATGATGTCTTGTGATGTCCTTAATGTTCTGTGATGTCTCATAATGTCCTGTGATGTCTTGTGATGTCCTATACTGTTCTGTGATGTCCCATGATGTCCTATGATGTCTTGTGATGTCCTATAATGTCATGTGATGTCCCATGATGTCTTGTGATGTTCCATGATGTCTTGTGATCCTGTTGTGTGTTTCTTGCATTGGCTGAGTCACTGATCCTTCAGCCTGACCAAGAGTACTTGATCTAGTTAGCCAGTAGCAGTTTAGACTGTCTTGTAGACACTGATCACTGATGTCAGGCTTCACCCATTTAACAGGTGTTATCACATATTGACAGGTGTTATCACATGCAGAGATATGTGATTTATCACAATAACATGTGAAAGCTAGACCTGTTACCCCAGGACCCTTGTCCTGCTGCTGATAGTTGGAAGGAGGGAGAAGCAACTATTCCATCATATGTCCTTGTCTGTCAACTTTCTCCTTGTCTGTCAACTTTCTCCTTGTCTGTCAACTTTCTCCTTGTCTGTCAACTTTCTCCTTGTCTGTCAGCTTTTTCCTTGTCTGTCAACTTTCTCCTTGTCTGTCAACTTTCTCCTTGTATGTCAACTTTCTCCTTGTCTGTCAACTTTCTCCTTGTCTGTCAACTTTCTCCTTGTCTGTCAACTTTCTCCTTGTCTGTCTTAGCACTAAGCCCACCTGTGTAGCCACCAGGGACAGTTCAGCTGAAGCCACGTCTCCACAACTATCCCCCTCTTGTCTTCAGACAGCAAGAATCCTACACAAAACCAGGAAACAATCACTCACTAGTCCCAGCCTGCAAGCCTCCATTGTGTGTGCTCACAGAGTCACAGAGTGCTCGTAGTTGATGCTGTCATATGTTTGTTGTTTGTGACTGCAGAGGATTGTGGGTTATCTGTTCTGTGTTCTTATTTGAGTCCTCTTTGTCATTTGTAGATGTTTGTACAAGCACAATCTCCTATGTTGAAATGACATATATGATTATGCTCTATATTGTTGGCAAATATATTATCATATGAATTATCTTAATTTATGTATTTATAAATATACACATAATATATATTAAAAGCACATGCATTTCTTCCAGTATTACATTCACATGTGTCACAGATGGTCAAATACAAGTATTTCATTCACATTTATATGTAGGTATTCCACGAAATGGAGAAATATAGGTATTCCACACAATGTGGAGATATAAAAGGTATTCCACACAATGTGGAGATAGGTATTCCACACAATAAGGAGATATAGATATTCCACACAATGGGGAGATATAATAGGTATTCCACACAATGGGGAGATATAGGTATTCCACACAATGGGGAGATATAGATATTCCACACAATGGGGAGATATAATAGGTATTCCACACAATGGGGAGATATAGATATTCCACACAATGGGGAGATATAATAGGTGTTCCACACAATGGGGAGATGATATAGGTATTCCACACAATGGGGAGATAAAGAAATTCCATACAATCAATGGGGAGGTATTTGATTCATGATCCAGAGACAGGTATTTCCCACACAGTCTCTGGGAAGGTATGCCCAACCCAGTCAGCGGGGGAAGTATTTCACATGAGATCACCTCTCACATGGTGTATCTGTGTGTTTCCAGGCCAGTGTTCATTGCCACAACTGACAGATGGCCAGGAATAACTCCATCACCAGTAACAGTGCCAGGAGCCCAATGGCTAGGACGACCAGATGTGCAGGCCATGTTGCCATCAGTGTTCCTGAATGTAGCTCAGTATTAATCGTGACATGTTGTATATACTTGAGAATAATGGTGCATAATGGGTCCAGCCTCACGGAGGCTGGCTTGAGGCTCAGCCAGGTTTCACAGGCCAGCAGAGCCATATAAGTGTTATTTTATTAGAGCATTGGCATCTGCCTCATGCCTTCCATGTCTGTCTGTCTGTGGTTGTGTCAGTCTGTGTAGCCACTGCAAGGCGACTATTCTCTTTCAACCAGTGGATGGGTAGTTTCAGGGCTGTGGGGAGGGGGTCAACTTTGTTCTCTGTTGTCATGGATGTCTGCTGCAGTATAGATCATGTGACATCCAACAACTTTATAATGAGATCATGGGACACGTTACAAACTTTATAGTTTTTGTCCTTTGTTGTAGCATAGACCATGGGACGCACAACAACAAATTAATAGTTTCTGTGCTATGTTGTAGTAAAGATCATGGGACACACACCAACCTTGTAGTGAAACCATTGTGTGAAGATGTAGCTGTTGTGTTTTGTTAGAAATTGCCTACTACACTTAACAAAGTAATACATCACATCAGCCATGTTTGTTTGTTTGCTAAAACATGTACCAGTTTTGCTATTTTCTAGGCCATGTATAATGTGTGGGCTGTGTATATGTGGTCAGCATTGGTGTCGACTCATTGTGTCACTATGAACCTGTTATGAAAATATGAACCTATTATCTCACTATGAACCTGTTATGAAAATAATGAACCTATTAAGTCACTTTGAACCAATTTTGCCAGTATGAATCTATTACATCAGTGTGTAACTATTATGTCATTGTGTAACTATTATGTCGTTGGGTAGATATTATGTAACTATTGTGACATTTTGTAACTATTATGTCATTATGTAACTATTGTGACATTTTGTAACTTTTATGTCAATGTCAACATGTAACCTTACTGAACCAGCTGTGGATGAACTGAACCAGCTGTGGGTGAACTGAACCAGCTGTGGATGAACAGAACCAATTTAGATGGACTGAACCAGCTGTGGATGAACTGAACCAGCTGTGGATGAACTGAACCAGCTGTGGATGAACAGAACCAGCTGTGATGAACAGAACCAGCTGTGGACGAACTGAACCAGCTATGGATGAATGGAACCAGCTGTGGAAGAACTGAACCAGCTGTAGATGGACTGAATCAGCTGTGGATGGACTGAACCAGCTGTGGATGGACTGAACCAGCTGTGGATGAACAGAACCAGCTGAGGATGAAGGAACCAGCTGTGGATGAATGGAACCAGCTGTGGATGAAGGAACCAGTTGTGGATGGACTGAACCATCTCTAGGTAGAATGACGAATGTTTTACCACAGAAGTGGACTAACCTCCAACAGCACACTTTGATTAAACAGTAATTCCAGCATTAGCACCAACAGATCACCCCACCATCGTTGTGTCACACACACACACACAGCAAATGATCACCCCACCATCGTTGTGTCACACACACACACAACAAATGATCACCCCACCATCGTTGTGTCACACACACACACCAAATGATCACCCCACCATCTTTGTGTCACACACACACACACACCAAATGATCACCCCACCATCTTTGTGTCACACACACACACCAAATGATCATCCAACCATCGTTGTGTCACACACACACACACCAAATGATCACCCCACCATCGTTGTGTTACACACACACCAAATGATCACCCCACCATCGTGTCACACACACACACCAAATGATCACCCCACCATCGTTGTGTCACACACACACACACCAAATGATCACTCCACCATCGTGTCACACACACACACACACCAAATGATCACCCCACCATCGTTGTGTCATACACACACACACACAAATGATCACCCCACCATCTTTGTCTCACACACACACACCAAATGATCACCCCACCATCTTTGTCTCACACACACACACCAAATGATCACCCCACCATCTTTGTGTCACACACACACACCAAATGATCACCCCACCATCGTTGTGTCACACACACACAAGCCAAATGATCACCCCACCATCGTTGTGTCACACACACACACAGCAAATGATCACCCCACCATCGTTGTGTCACACACACACACCAAATGATCACCCCACCATCTTTGTGTCACACACACACACCAAATGATCACCCCACCATCGTTGTGTCACACACACACACCAAATGATCACCCCACCATCTTTGTGTCACACACACACACCAAATGATCACCCAACCATCGTTGTGTCACACACACACACACCAAATGATCACCCCACCATTGTTGTGTCACACACACACACACCAAATGATCACCCCACCATCATTGTGTCACACACACACACCAAATGATCACTCCACCATTGTTGTGTCACACACACACACCAAATGATCACCCCACCATCATTGTGTCACACACAACAAATGATCACCCCACCATCATTGTGTCACACACACACACAACAAATGATCACCCCACCATCATTGTGTCACACACACATCCCAAATGATCACCCCACCATCATTGTGTCACACACACACACACCAAATGATCACCCCACCATCATTGTGACACACACACACACCAAATGATCACCCCACCATCGTTGTGTCACACACACACACCAAATGATCACCCCACCATCTTTGTGTCTCACACACACCAAATGATCACCCCACCATTGTTGTGTCACACACACACACACACCAAATGATCACCCCACCATCGTGTCACACACACACCAAATGATCACCCCACCATCATTGTGTCACACACACACACACCAAATGATCACCCCACCATCGTTGTGTCACACACACACACCAAATGATCACCCCACCATCGTTGTGTCACACACACACACACCAAATGATCACCCCACCATCATTGTGTCACACACACACACACACCAAATGATCACTCCACCATCGTGTCACACACACACACACACCAAATGATCACCCCACCATCATTGTGTCACACACACACACACCAAATGATCACTCCACCATCGTGTCACACACACACACACACACCAAATGATCACCCCACCATCATTGTGTCACACACACACACACACCAAATGATCACCCCACCATCTTTGTGTCACACACACACCAAATGATCACCCCACCATATTTGTGTCACACACACACACACCAAATGATAACCCCACCATCATTGTGTCACACACACACACACACCAAATGATCACCCCACCATCGTTGTGTCACACACACACACAACAAATGATCACCCCACCATCGTTGTGTCACACACACACACCAAATGATCACCCCACCATCTTTGTGTCACACACACACACACACCAAATGATCACCCCACCATCTTTGTGTCACACACACACACCAAATGATCATCCAACCATCGTTGTGTCACACACACACACACCAAATGATCACCCCACCATCGTTGTGTCACACACACACACACCAAATGATCACCCCACCATCATTGTGTCACACACACACACCAAATGATCACTCCACCATTGTTGTGTCACACACACACCAAATGATCACCCCACCATCGTTGTGTCACACACACACACACACCAAATGATCACCCCACCATCGTGTCACACACACACCAAATGATCACCCCACCATCATTGTGTCACACACACACACACACACCAAATGATCACCCCACCATCGTTGTGTCACACACACACACACCAAATGATCACCCCACCATCTTTGTGTCACACACACACAACAAATGATCACCCCACCATCGTTGTGTCACACACACACACCAACTGATCACCCCACCATCATTGTGTCACACACACACACACACCAAATGGTCACCCCACCATCATTGTCACACACACACCAAATGATCACCCCACCATCGTTGTGTCACACACACACACACACCAAATGATCACCCCACCATCATTGTGTTACACACACACACCAAATGATCACCCCACCATCATTGTGTCACACACAACAAATGATCACCCCACCATCGTTGTGTCACACACACACACCAAATGATCACACCACCATCTTTGTGTCACACACACACACACACACCAAATGATCACCCCACCATTGTTGTGTCACACACACACACCAAATGATCACCCCACCATCGTTGTGTCACACACACACACACTAAATGATCACCCCACCATCATTGTGTCACACACACACAACAAATGATCACCCCACCATCTTTGTGTCACACACAACAAATGATCACCCCACCATCATTGTGTCACACACACACAACAAATGATCACCTCACCATCTTTGTGTCACACACACACACACACACCAAATGATCACCCCACCATCATTGTGTCACACACACACAACAAATGATCACCCCACCATCATTGTGTCACACACACACACACCAAATGATCACCCCACCATCTTTGTCACACACACACACCAAATCATCACCCCACCCTCATTGTGTCACACACACACACACACACCAAATGATCACCCCACCATCATTGTGTCACACACACACACAACAAATGATCACCCCACCATCGTTGTGTCACACACACACACACACACATACACACACACACACACACAACAAATGATCACCCCACCATCGTTGTGTCACACACACACACACCAAATGATCACCCCACCATCTTTGTGTCACACACACACACCAAATGATCACCCCACCATCATTGTGTCACACACATCAAATGATCACCCCACCATCTTTGTGTCACACACACACACACCAAATGATCACCCCACCATCATTGTCACACACACACCAAATGATCACCCCACCATCTTTGTGTCACACACACACCAAATGATCACCCCACCATCTTTGTGTCACACACACACACCAAATGATCACCCCACCATCGTTGTGTCACACACACACACACCAAATGATCACCCCACCATCTTTGGTCTCACACACACACACCAAATGATCACCCCACCATCATTGTCACACACACACCAAATGATCACCCTATCATCATTGTGTCACACACACAAAACATTCACCCCACCATCTTTGTGTCACACACACCAAATAATCACCCCACCATCTTTGTGTCACACACACACCAAATGATCACCCTACTATCGTTGTGTCACACACACACACCAAACAATTACCCCACCATTGTTGTCACACACACCATATGATAACCCCCACCATTGTTGTGTCACACACACACATAAAATGATCACCACACCATTGTTGTGTCACACACACACACACCAACACATCACCCCACCATTGTTTCACATACACCAACAGATAACTCCCACCATCATTGTGTCACACACTCACACCAACAGATCATCCTACCATCATTGTGTCACACACTCACACCAAATGATCACCCCACCATCGTTGTGTCACACACTCACACCAACAGATCACCCCCACCATCGTTGTGTCACACACCACATCTTGCAGGTTTCACGTCGCCATCATCTCTGTTACCTTGTGGCTCAGTGCCTACAACAACTAAGTATGCACTCATTCTCTATGCATTCTTGTACACACGGCACCTGCATGTCACATTGTGTGTGTGTGAGTGCATTCTTGTACACATGTTACCTGCCTGTCACATTGTGTGTGTGTGTTTGTGAGTGCATTCTTGTACACACGGCACCTGCATATGAAGGAATGATTGAGAGACATCATGCAGCAGTCACATTATATGTTGGTTGTTTGGTTGGTTGTCTGGTTGGTTGACTTCTCTGCTGATCTGCTACCAAAGTTCTATCTCCGTGGGGGACTGTAGCTGAGCTCTCCTTCTCTCCTCCAGACTCGGAGACCAACGGAGTGGACAAGACTGGCACTGCAGCTTGACATCTGCAGAGAGGCATATAGGATGTAGCCAGTCATGATCCGGCCCAGCACGTACGGACAGGCTGGGGCTGGGCCTGCTTGACCACGCTGCCTCCATGAGCTCTCAGCATTTCATTGTCAACACACAGTAGGCACATGCCTAGAGTGAATCATTCTGTGGGCATCTCTGACCCACATTGTCAACACACAGTAGGCACATGCCTAGAGTGAATCATTCTGTGGGCATCTCTGACCCACATTGTCAACACACAGTAGGCACATGCCTAGAGTGAATCATTCTGTGGGCATCTCTGACTCACATTGTCAACACACAGTAGGCACATGCCTCGAGTGAATCATTCTGTGGGCATCTCTGACCCACATTGTCAACACACAGTAGGCACATGCCTAGAGTGAATCATTCTTTGGGCATCTCTGACCCACATTGTAGGTGTGAGATCTTAATGCTGGAGTCAGTCTAGCAACTAAAGTGGGGTCACTGCAGCATCCTAAGTGTGGGGTCACTGCAGCATTGTACTGTGGTTGTAAAAGATTTTTATGGAAAGTAGAGGTTGCACAAGCAAACTAGTCAACTAACTAAGTAATGCCATGACTGAATGTATATTTTAAAAAACTCATTAAACTCTCATGACTGCCTGTAGTACCTAAGGGGGGGGGGGGGGGGGGGGGTCTTGAGCCTGAGAAATGAAGGCCACCTGGCTAGTACACAGCCACCCCTAACAGAAAACAGTCCACTCACCTTACCAAGGATTCGAACCTGGATCTCCAGAATGGGAGCTCTGCATTCAGCCAGATGTGTGTATGTATGTGTGTGTGTGTGTGTGTATATAAAATGACCTAGTATATATGACACCTGCGGCTGTGTCTACTGGCGGTTGATCAATATTGTTATCACTGTATGTTTGTTGTGCCAGTTTTAATTTGATGATCAACTCATATTTCTAACAGATTGCCAGTTTGTTGACTGTTTCTGGTAGCAGATGCGGAATATTGACTTGCCTGTATCATGAGATGATTTTCTTTATTTTCACAAACAGATGATTTATTTGTTAAAGATTGTACAAACTTGTCAAGTTTAAGAGATCATATATGTCCATGCATAGTGCCTGTACACAGATTTCTGACCTGTAATTAGCCAAAGATTGTGGACATCTCATTTCACTGAGCACGTTGTCCAGATTCAGTACTTGCTACTGTGTGAATATATTCTTGATGTTACTTGCCACAGTGTGAATATTTTCTTGATGGTACTGTCTACAGTGTGAATATCTTCTTCTTGTTACTGTCTACAGTGTGAATATCTTCTTGACTGTACTGTCTACAGTGTGAATATCTTCTTGATGTTACTGTCTACACTGTGAATATCTTCTTCTTGTTACTGTCTACAGTGTGAATATCTTCTTCTTGTTACTGTCTACAGTGTGAATATCTTCTTGACTGTACTGTCTACAGTGTGAATATCTTCTTGAAGTTACTGTCTACACTGAATATCTTCTTCTTGTTACTGTCTACAGTGTGAATATCTTCTTCTTGTTACTGTCTACAGTGTGAATATCTTCTTGACTGTACTGTCTAAAGTGTGAATATCTTCTTGAAGTTACTGTCTACAGTGTGAATATCTTCTTCTTGTTACTGTCTACAGTGTGAATATCTTCTTGATGTTACTGTCTACAGTGTGAATATTTTCTTGATGTTACTTGCTACCATGTGAATATTTTCTTGATAGTAATGTATACCGTGTGAATATTTTCTTGATAGTACTGACTACAGTGCAAATATTTTCTTGATGTTACTGTCTGCAGTGTGAATATCTTCTAGATCAGTGGTTCTCAACCTTTTTTGGCCCGTGCCCCCCTTCACATTATTTTCAGAACATCATTCCCCCCCCCCCCCCTTTTTTTCGTATTTCCTCCCTAACAATTCCCCCCCTACACAGTATACGTAATAATGGAAGCTAAATTTAATAGCACATACTAAAACAAGTCTAGACGTCTATATAAAATGTGATTTGCGGGTCTACTTATGTTATGAAATGAATTTCAGAAGAGTGAGACGTACAGAATCGCAAAGTATGAAGGGAAAAACAACATCAAGTAATCGGTTCTTGTATTAACGCGATCTTGAATAATCTTAAATTCCCCCGGGGAGAAGGGGGGGGGGGGGGGGGATTCCCCATCGGTTGAGAACCACTGTTCTAAATGTTACTGCCTACAATGTGAATATCTTCTTGATATTACTGTGTACTGTGTGAATTTCTTCTTGATGTTACTATCTACAGTGTGAAAATCTTCTTGATGTTACTGTCTACTGTGAGAATATCTTCTTGATGTTACTGTCTACTGTTTGAATATCTTATGATGTTACTTGCTACCATGTGAATATTTTTTTAACTTGAGGTGGGCGTTGACAATACCATGTTGAGTGAATGAGTGATACATTGGTGCGTTCGCCTTATGTGATGTTTGTATATTTCTAATAGTTGGTGCTGAAGTTCTGCCTCACTTACACAATGCATTTTTTTCTTCAAGATGGTATTTATGTTTATTCAATATCTTTGCTGACAATACACGTCAGACGGTATAGCCAGACAGGCAGCGTGAATTTGACAGAGTATTTCAGAAGCTATTTAGACATTGGAAAAACTATTTCAGAAACATGTGTTACACAGACAAGCATAAGACAGACACTTTATTTCAGAGGTATGTGTTAGACAGCCATCAGACTGACAATATTTCAGAAGCATATCTTAGACAGACAAGTATAAAACAAACGCTATATTTCAGGGGCATGCCACACAGACATCAGACAGACACTATAGTTCAGAGGCATGCCAGGTAGACACTATAGTTCAGAGGCATGCCAGGCAGACATCAGACAGACACTATAGTTCAGAGGCATGCCACATAGACATCAGACAGACACTATAGTTCAGAGGCATGCCAGGCAGACATCAGACAGACACTATAGTTCAGAGGCATGCCAGGCAGACATCAGACAGACACTATAGTTCAGAGGCATGCCAGGCAGACATCAGACAGACACTATAGTTCAGAGGCATGCCACATAGACATCAGACAGACACTATAGTTCAGAGGCATGCCAGGCAGACATCAGACAGACACTATAGTTCAGAGGCATGCCACACAGACATCAGACAGACACTATTGTTCAGAAGCATGCCAGACATTGTATGTCAAACTAGATATGTCGGGCAGTATGTGCATCTGTTAGTCTGTTGTGTGTGTATAGCACATGTGACATCGATACATCACATATTGGCTGCCACATAGAGCACATGTGATTGTATTGTCTTCTATACTGTCTGTGATGTAGAACACAAGTCATACTGATGACCAGACAGATACAGAAGTGAGTTGTGGGCTCCTGTACTTCTTTCTCTCACTCAGGACTTACATTACAGGACATACACTGTCTCATTAGTTAGCTTGGGGTTTGTACATAATATGTAGAGAACTTGCATGTCCTAGTGACTGACTGACAGTGTTGCCTGTACAGGACTTGCATGTCCTTGTGACTGATTTAGATTCTGATAATTACAGGACCTTCTAATGAAGTGGTTGGCTATGAATGTCATCAGAAGATGACATACTGCATCCGTATACATCTCATGATTGAGTGACAGGCATTGTTGGGGACCTGCAGGAGGAACGCAGGCAACAGTTGTGTGACAGTAACTGTCGGGGACCTGTAGGAGGGATGCAGGCAACAGTTATGTGACAGGCACTGTCGGAGACCTGCAGTAGGGAGGCAACAATCCCAACAGTAAGATAATCATTGCACATACTGTCTTTTTGATTCTCCAATTGTCTCTGGTGAATCATATATATATATATATATATATATATATATATATATATATATATATATATATATATATATATATATATATATATATATATATATATATATGCGTGTGTGTGTGTATATGTACTGCATACACTCACATCTTTTCTGCATATATTCATGAACGTGTGCACAGTTACACGTGTACACATCGTATAGCTGGCCAGGGTATACACGCAGGTTTGGGTACATGTTGATATTTAATGTGTTGGCAATTTCAGCAACGGTGACCATGTCTTGTTCACACTAGCTTTACATGAATGATTTCCCTTGTTGACGGGACAGCAATATGACGTTATTATTGGTAAAATTGTTTAGAGTATGTCATTGATATTTGATCGCACATGTTGGATTTGTTTATACTGAATGTTTACAGCTTTTATTATAGTCACTTTATTGGTTTCGTGTCCACTTTTTAACACATAAGAATAATAATAATAGGGAATGTATGCCTTTGACTTGTGTTTCTTTGACTTGGGATGTGAAAAATGATATGTAGGATGTGTGGGAAATGGAGACACGAAGTGATTATGTTTGGAGATGTGTAACATGGGTCCACCAGACACAACATGGGTCAACTAAACACTGTAGCATGGGTCAGCTAAAAACTAACATGGATCATCTAAACATTGTAACAAGCATCAGCTAAACATTATAACATGGATCATCTAAACATCGTAGCATGCATCAGCTAAACATTGTATCATTGGTCAATTAAACACTGTACCATGGGTCAGCTAAACATTGTAACATGAGTCAGCTAAACATTGTAACATGGGTCAGATAAACATTATAACTTTGGTCAGATAAACATTATAACATGGGTCAGCTAAACATTATAACATGGGTCAGATAAAAATTATAAATATGGGTCAGCTAAACATTTTAACATGGGTCAGCTAAACACTGTAACATCGGTCAGATAAAAACTGTAACATGGGTCATGTCAGCATCGTATTGTAGGTCAACTAAACACTAACATGGGACAGCTAAACATTATAACATGGATCAGCTAAACACTGTAACATGGGTCAGCTAAGCATTATAACATGGGTCAGCAACATTATAACATGGGTCAGGTAAACATTGTAACATGGGTCAGCTAAACATTGTAACATGGGTCAGCTAACCACTGTAACATGGATCAGCTAAACATTTTAACCTGGGTCAGCTAAACACTGTAACATCGGTCAGATAAAAAATGTAACATGGGTCATGTAAGCATCGTATTGTGGGTCAACTAAACATTATAACATGCATCAGCTAAACACTAACATGGATCAGCTAAACATTGTATTATGGATCAGCTAAACATTGTAGCATGGGTAAACTAAACACTGTAACATGAATCAGCTAATCACTGTAACATGGATCAGCTAAACATTATAACATAGATCAGCTAAACATGTAACATGGGTCAGCTAAACATTATAACATGGGTCAGCTAAATATTGTGACATTGATCAGCTAAACATTATATCATGGGTCAGCTAACCATGATAACATGGGTCAGTTAAACACTAACATGAAACACCTAAACATTATAACATGGGTCAGCTAGACAACATAACATAGGTCAGCTAAACATCATAACATGGGTCAGCTAAACACTGTAACATGGAACACCTAAACATTATAACATGGATCAGCTAAACACTGTAACATGGATCATATAAACATTCTAAGATGGATCAGCTAAACGTTATAACATGGGTCAGCTGAGCATTATAACATGGATCAGCTAAAGGATGAAATGAGTCGGATAAACACTGTAACATGGGTCAGCTAAACATTATAACATGGGTCAGCTAAACAGTGTAACATGGGTCAGCTAAACACTGTAACATAGATCAGCTAAACATTATAACGTGCGTCAACTAAACATAATATTGGTCAGCTAAACATAACATGGGTCAGCTTAACATTATAACATGGGTCACCTAAACATCATAACATGGGTCAGCTCAACATTATAACGTGGGTCAGCTAAACATTATAACGTGGGTTAGCTAAACATTATAACATGGGTCAGCTAAACATTATAACATTGGTCAGCTAAACATTATAACTTGGGTCAGCTAAACATTATAACATGGGTCAGCTAAACATTATAACATGGGTCAGCTAAACATTATAACATGGATCATGTAAATAGTATAACATGGATCATCTAAACATTATAACATAGATCATCTAAACATTGTAACATGGATCAGCTAAACATTATAACATGGGTCAGCTAAACATGAACGAACGAACAGACTTTATTTTCAAAGGGTAACAAACTGGGCACGCAGGCCTGTCTTACATTCGGCCCTTCCAATCACTCATCTTTCGTTCATCAATAGTGCATAGGAAAAACATTATCAAATGAATTTTATAAACATAATGCATATTACCATGTTATGAGACACATTCACCACCCACCCACTCATCCCCCATTCAACCACACATCCCTCACCCAACCACACACACACACACACACCAGGCATACATACATACATTCCACCACCCATCCACCACATCCCCACACCTACACATCTCCCCACCCACACACATTCCCACCAACCACACATCCCATCCACCCACACCCCAAGCACACATACATTCCCCAACCCACACATCCCCCACCCACCCATTCACATCTCCCCACCCACTCACATATCCTCCACCCATCCCATTACCCACCAACAATCACCCACCCACATATCCTCCTCATCCTTCACCCATCCCATAACCCACCAACAATCATCCACCCACATATCCTCCTCCACCCACTCACCCTCCTCCACCCACTCACCCTCCTCCACCCACTCACTCACAACCGCCTAGCCAAACACACATCCCCCCACCCACGCACACATCTCTCCACCAACCCATACATCTCGCACATACCCACACAAAAACCTCACACCCACCCACACAATCCCACCCTGCCCACCCACACATCCTGAGCCCACCCACACACACACCACGAATCCACCTGCACACACATTCCCCTACCATCCCCCAACCTACACCATAACATGTGTCCACTAAAGATAACATGGGTCAGCTAAACATTATATCATGGGTCAGGTAAGCATTGTAACATGGATCAGCTAAACACTGTAACATGGGTCAGCTAAACACTGTAACATGGCTCAGCTAAACACTGTAACACGGATCAGCTAAACATTTATAACATGGGTCAGCTAAACACTATAACATGGGTCCGCTAAACATTATAACATGTGTCTGCTAAAATAACATGGGTCAGCTAAAAATTATATCATGGGTCAGGTAAACATTGTAACATGGATCAGCTAAACACTGTAACATGGCTCAGCTAAACAGTGTAACATGGATCAGCTAAACATTTATAACATGGGTCAGCTAAACATTATAACATGGGTCAGCTAAACATTATAACATGGGTCAGCTAAAAATTATAACATGGATCAGTTAAACATTATAACATGGAGCAACTAAACATTATAACATGGAGCAACTAAACATTACAACCTGGATCAGCTGAACATTATAACCTAGGTTGGCTAAACATTATAACATGGATCAGCTAAACATTATAACATGGGTCAACTAAACACGAACGAACGAACAGACTTTATTTTCAAAGGGTAACAAACTGGGCATGCAGGCCCGTCTTACATTCGGCCCTTCCAATCACTCATCTTTCGTTCATCAATAGTGCATTGGAAAAACATTGTCAAATGAATTTTGTAAACATAAACAATGCATATTACCATGTTATGTGACACATCCACCACTCACCCACACATCCCCCATTCACCCACACATCCCTCACCCAACCACACACACACACACACCAGGCATACATACATACATTCCCCCACCCATCCACCACATCCCCACACCTACACATCTCCCCACCCACACACATTCCCACCAACCACACATCCCATCCACCCACACCCCAAGCACACATACATTCCCGAACCCACACATCCCCCACCCACCCACACACATCTCCCCACCCACTCACATATCCTCCACCCATCCCATTACCCACCAACAATCACCCACCCACATATCCTCATCCTCCACCCATCCCATAACCCACCAACCACACATCCCATCCACCCACACCCCAAGCACACATACATTCCCGAACCCACACATCCCCCACCCACCCACACACATCTCCCCACCCACTCACATCTCCCCACCCACTCACATATCCTCCACCCATCCCATTACCCACCAACAATCACCCACCCACATATCCTCATCCTCCACCCATCCCATAACCCACCAACAATCATCCACCCACATATCCTCCTCCACCCACTCACCCTCCTCCACCCACTCACCCATAACCGCCTAGCCAAGCACACATCCCCCCACCCACACACACATCTCCCCGCCAACCCATACATCTCGCACATACCCACACAAAAACCTCACACCCACCCACCCACACATCCTGAGCCCACCCACACACACCACGAATCCACCTACACACACATTCCCCCACCATCCCCCAACCTACACTATAACATGGGTCCACTAAAGATAACATGGGTCAGCTAAACATTGTATCATGGGTCAGGTAAGCATTGTAACATGGATCAGCTAACATGGGTAAGCTAAACACTGTAACATGGCTCAGCTAAACACTGTAACGCGGATCAGCTAAACATTTATAACATGGGTCGTCTTTAACATGGATCAGCTAAACATTATAACATGGGTCAGCTAAACACTATAACATGGGTCCGCTAAACATTATAACATGTGTCCGCTAAAATAACATGGGTCAGCTAAAAATTATATCATGGGTCAGGTAAACATTGTAACATGGATCAGCTAAACACTAACATTGCTCAGCTAAATAGTGTAACATGGGTCAGCTAAACATTATAACATGGGTCTGCTAAAAATTATAACATGGATCAGTTAAGCATTATAACATGGAGCAACTAAACAGTACAACCTGAATCAGCTGAACATTATAACATGGATCAGCTAAACATAACATGGATCAGCTAAACACTGTAACATGGATCAGCTAAACACCATAACATTTATCAGCCAAACACCGTAACATGTGTCAGCTAAACATAACATGGGTCAGATAAACATTATAACATGGGTCAGCTAAATATTGTGATGGATCAGCTAAACATTATATCATGGGTCACCTAAACATCATAACATGGGTCAGCTCAACATTATAACATGGGTCAGCTAAACATTATAACGTGGGTCAGCTAAACATTTTAACATTGATCAGCTAAACATAACTTGGGTCAGCTAAACACTGTAACATGAATCAGCTAAACATAACTTGGGTCAGCTAAACACTGTAACATGAATCAGCTAAACACTGTAATATGGGTCAGCTAACCACTGTAACATGGATCAGCTAAATATTTTAACATGCGTCAGCTGAACATTTTAACATGGGTCAGCTAAACACTGTAACATGGGTCAGATAAAAACTATAACATGGGTCATGTAAGCATCGTATTGTGGGTCAACTAAACACTGTAACATGTATCAGCTAAACACTGTAACATGGATCAGCTAAACATAATAACTTGGCTCAGCTAAACACTGTAACATGAATCAGCTACACACTGTAACATGTGTCAGCTAAACATAATAACTTGGGTCAGCTAAACACTGTAACATGGGTAATCTAAAGATTGTATCATGGGTTAACTAAACACTGTAACATGGGTCAGCTAAACATTGTAACATGGATCAGCTAATCAATGTAACATTAATCAGCTAAACATTTTAACATGGGTCAGCTAAATATTGTAACATGGTATAGATAAACACTGTAACATGGGTCATCTAAGCATCCTATTGTGGGTCAACTAAACACTGTAATATGGGTCAACTCACCATTATACCATGGGTCAGCTAAAGATTACAACATGAGTCAGCTAAACACTGTAACATGGGTGAACTAGACACTGTAACATGGGTCATTTAAAGATTGTATCATGGGTCAACTAAACATTATAACATAAATCAACAAAACACTTTAACATGGATCAGCTAATAAATGTAACTTTAATCAGCTAAACATTGTAACATGGGTCAGCTAAACATTATAACATGGATCAGCTAAACAATATAACATGGGTCAGCTAAACATTATAACATGGGTCACCTAAACACTGACATAGGTCAGCCAAACATATCATGGATCAGCTAAGCATTATATCATGAGTCAGTTAAACATAACATATATCAGCTAAACATTATAACATGAGTCAGCTAAACATTATAACATGAGTTAGCTAAACATATCTTGGATCAGCTAAACACTGTAACATGGATCAGCTAAACATTATAACATGGATCATCTAAACACTGTAACAGTGTTTCAGCTAAACACCGCAACATGTGTCAGCTAAACATTATAACATGGGTCAGCTGAACATTATAACATGGGTCAGCTAAACACTGTAACATGAATCAGCTAAACATTATAACATGGATCAGCTAAACACTGTAACATGGATCAACTAAACACTGTAACATGGATAATCTAAACACTGTAACATGTTTAAGCTAAACGGCGTTACATGTGTCAGCTTAACATAACATGGGTCAGCTAAAGATTATAACATGGGTCATCCAAATATTGTGACATGGATCAGCTAAACATTATATCATGTGTCACCTAAACATTATAGCATGGATCATCTAAACTATGTAACATGTATGAGCGAAACACTGTAACATGTGTCAGCTAAACATAACATGGGTCAGATAAACATTATAACATGAGTGAACTAAAGATTGTAACAGGGATCAGCTAAACATTGCAACAGGGTTAAGCTAAACATTATGTCTCTTAGTTTATAACTGGAACATTCTTCCCCTGCACTCACTTGTTCCGGATTCCCGTGGCTTCCGGGTTGTTGACTAGACAGCAGAATAGGTGGCAAGATTGATTGACCGACTGACTGATTGATTGATTGATTGATTGATTGATTGACTGACTGATTGATTGATTGATTGGCGGGCATGCCAACAGTATCGGGAAAGCGCAGGAGTGGATTTACTGGTGGTGTTGCGGACGCCCCACCCCAGAGCCCAGCATTTCCTGTCAACAGCTAATATCTATGCAAATTCGTGCCCAACAAATGACCGCTCGATTGATATATGAAGTTATTTTGTGTCGTGGATTCGAGTTGAGCACCTCACATCTCCACTGCCACACGCCCACTGTGAAGGGCGCGAGTTGTGAAGTACGTAACTGAGGGAAATTGTATTTTTAAGGAAGCCAATAAATTAGCTATCAGAAAGAAATAAAATGAGAAGGGCGGTGCGCGTTTATATAATAAAATGTCTCATTGCTTTATCGTGAGATATTTTATGCACGTGAGAATGTGGGTAAATGGGTTGCCATAATTAACAATAGTCACGTATGTTCCCGTAATGTAAAGGCAGAAGGCAGGAACGGCTGTTAGCCATCACACAATGTTGACAAGAACAGCTGTGTTAGCCATCACATAATGTTGACAAGAACAGCTGTGTTAGCCATCACACACTGTTGACAAGAACAGCTGTGTTAGACATCACACACTGTTGACAAGAACAGCTTTGTTAGCCATCACACAATGTTGACAAGAACAGCTGTGTTAGCCATCACACAATGTTGACAAGAACAGCTGTGTTAGCCATCACACAATGTTGACAAGAACAGCTGTGTTAGACATCACACACTGTTGACAAGAACAGCTTTGTTAGCCATCACACAATGTTGACAAGAACATCTATGTTAGCCACAACACAATGTTAACAAGAACAGCTGTGTTAGCCATCACACACTGTTGAGAAGAACAGCTATGTTAGACATAACACAATGTTGACAAGAACAGCTGTGTTAGAGATCACACAATGTTGACAAGAACAGCTACGTTAGAGATCACATAATGTTGATAAAACAGCTATGTTAGCGATGTTGACAAGGACAGCCGTGTTAACGAAGTTGACCAGAACAGCTGTGTTAACGATTCAGACAAGAACAGATGTGTTAACAATGTTGACAAGAACAAATGTGTTAGCGATGTTGACAAGAACTGCTGTAAAAGTCAGATGTGTTGGCCTAAGGGAGCTTAACGTGACACACCGCAATTACGTCTGAAAAAATACTCCGGGTGAACGCAGAAGAAGAAGAAGATCTGAATGTGATCTCCTGAATGTGTTCTCCTCTATGTGATCTCCAAATCCTGTATGTGATCTTCTGTATGTGATCACCTGTATGTCATCTCCTGTATGTGATCTCTATATCCTGTATGTGATCTTCTGTATGTGATCTCCATCTCCTATATGTGAGCTCTATCTCATGTATATAATCTCCTTATGAGATCTCCATCTCCTTTATGTGGTCTCCTCTATGCGATCTCCATCTCCTGTATGTGATCACCATCTCCTGTATTTGGTCTCCATCTCCTGTATGTGATCTCAATCTCCTTTATGTGGTCTCCATCTCCGGTATGTGGTCTCCATCTCCGGTATGTGGTCTCCATCTCCTGTATTTGGTCTCATTCTCCTCTATGTGATCTCCGTCTCCTCTATGTGATCTCCATCTGCTGTATGTGATCTCCATCTCTTGTATGTGATCTCGTTATGTGGTTTCCATCTCCTGTATGTGATCTCCATCTCCTGTATGTGGTCTCCATCTCCTGCATGTGATCTCCATCTCCTGTATGTGATCTCCATCTCCTGTATGTGATCTCCTATATGTGATATCATGTATGTGATCTCCATTTCTTGTAAGTGATCTCCATTTCCTGCATGTCATCTCCATCTCCTGTATGTTATCCCCTGAATGTGATCTCCATCTCTTGTATGTGATCCCCTGAATGTAATCACCATCTCCTGTATGCGATCCCCTGAATGTGATCTCCTCCGGTATGTGATCGCCATATCCTGAATGTGATCTCCATTTCCTGTATGTTATTGCCACATAGCTATTGCAGAAACACTTGATGCAGAGAGGATAAAAGGAAAATCCTTAAGAGTACAACAGAGTGGATAGTGCACCAAAACTAAGAGATACGAGATACGTCACACACCGACGCGAACATAACAACCAAGGATACGCTGTGGAGCCATCTTAGTGAGCGGTTGTGTATTTCGATTGTGGAACCAAATTCGTGTGGCAGTTGGATGTTTGGATGGAATTGTTCAAGTGGACAACGAGAGGAAGCATTTGTTGAGAGGACGCCATGGATCTAAGAACAGTGGACCGAAAACTAGACGAATCTCGGATGAACATAACGTCAAGGATCTGAAAAAAACATTGGAATAGAAATAGGCTGAGCGTCAAGGTGAATGATTGTCGTGTGTTTCTTTAAAGTGTCGTCCCTGGAGTGAGGGGAATCAACACCCACATTATATTTTAACCCCTTATCAGTATCCTGGAGAATCCACTAGATTCCGTCCACCACACTCCCTCAGTTTATGGACACCTCTTTCTCTATCTCTATCACTACTGGATCATGCCCCCTCGCATTCTTCCCCAACGCAACATACTCAACAACTCTAGCTTCTAAACATTAATAATAATTAATTTATTAAAAGAAAAGTGTATGCGAAGAATGTGTATCGTGTACTATAATGTCTGTAGAATCGGACCATCAGATCAGTAGCCCAGTAAGATCATCCTAGCCAGGTCATACCACAGCACGTTAGGTCAGCACAAGAAAACTTCACCCAGTGATGTATCTCTCCTGCCAGACGTTGACTTTCTTTTGTAGCTACTTGGTAATCCATCTAGATGATCATCCGAAATAGATACAGTCCATCGTTTAACACTGATCATGGATCGATTACACACTGCATCCCATAGGTCCCTATAGTTCTTAAATGTTCAATCCTTGTACTTGTGAATATAGGTATCACTGTTATTGGTAATACACTTGATCCTATCTATTGTCTATATTGTCTCAAATACAATGTCCCTTGTACTATTCCAATGGACTCTACAGCTCCATGTGGATGCTACGTTTACTGTTCCTTTTTAGTCACTATTGTTTCTATGATATGTGGTGTATCAACGAACATCACCCATCCTAGGTGAACCTTATCACACAGGAATCGTTATATGGTTTTGCTCATCTGAGCCATGTTCTGGTGGACCCTCCTGATCATGGGCCCAGCGTAAACACTATTGTACAAACTTTCTTCTCGGACATTATTCATTTCCTTAAAAAAACATTGACTGTTCATCTTGTGTTCTTCCTCATCGGAGTAGAACTTCATCAACACCAGTGTAGAGCTTCCTCGTAACTGGCGGGGAACCTGTTAGAGATATAACACACCTGGTGAGAGCACTAGTCACTGATCCTACTAGCTGAGTGTAGGCCTACGGCCTCGCTCAGATATTTATCAGCGAACTAAACTCTCATAGAGCAGAGGAGCTCATCACCTTGGTCCGAATCAGGCTAAGACAAGGAAAGACCAATAGACAGAGTGCAGAACCCCAGTAGGCACCCCACTGGAAGATCCCACCATTGGACATTTCCCCTATCTCCCACCCCATCCTCAATCTCTCCAAATATCACCCCACTACACTATTCTCACTAGCAGAGCTAATTCTCACTTCAATACCCTATTCTCAACTAGCAGAGCTAATTATCACTTCACTACGTTAAAGTCCTAAACTCTACTATCACCAGTCTATCCCACATTAATTACACCTAAATACAATCTATGGAGTACCTTATGTAACACTGCTTTTCTCCTGAATCACATCTACAATTTGCCATGCCAGGCACGTGTAAATTAAATTTAATTAATCCGTATATGTTTTTCAAATTCCAACAGAGCCAGCGAAAACACCGCCCGTCTTAGGCCAACTCTCTTATTTACAATCGCTGTAACAAGCTTGGTTTTTCAAACAGACTTGGATTATTCTAGTGACTTCCTTTGATGTCAACACAGGTGTCCCAAGGGCAACTGTCTATTTCAGAATTATTCTCTCCCCCTTGTTCAACCAATGCAAAAGTTGTCTCCCTTGTTTCGACAACCAAAACAAGCCAGCGTGTTTCCTGCATTCTCCCGATCGGGCCACAACAACATGCCTACAATTTTCTGTCTTGTGGGGAACTCTCAAAGACGGCTGTACCGTTTGATCTCACCGCTTCCAGGAATAAACAACTTGCTGCTGCGAATCAGACTGTCGCTGTTATTTGTATCATCTGATCGTTAATTCACAGTGACTTCGCGACAATGATGCAGATATAAATATTATTTGTGGATGCTTTAAGTAGATGTTGTCCCGGTCTAAACGGGAGCGCTACGAGGCCACTAGAATTGTATGCTATGATTCTGTAACGCCGAATTAAAAGGTGTTGAACTTTCACCTGAGCTACGTTCGTTATTTCGCATTCTCAAGTTCATTAGGTGAGACTTTTGTTATTGTTTCAACTAACGAGTTAGTGCGCTTTGTAGATTCTAAATACGTTAACATGGCACAGCAGACGCGGATCTACATCGTAGCAATATGGGGACTCTTCTAGGGCCGAATTTATTGTCAACATTGCTCCCGCCACTAGCCTCAAGTGATTTCAAAAATCGGCTTGCGCATCAGAAATAATCCAATAGCCACAAGGTGTGCACGGAAAGAAAGTTACACATTATAAAAGAAAATGCACACCGGAATCCAGTGGGACGCACCGTGAACAAGTTCCGGAAACAACTGTAACGCTCCACTTGAAAGCAGTGCAAATTTAGAAACATTGTACAATTTGCACGTAATTTATGAATATATCGTTTGTTTTACGATGGCCTGCTCAAAGAAATATATCAGAAGGTAAGATGAACATTTTAGTATCTTTACACATACAGTGTCGTCTCCGTACACAGAAGATACGAATCATTACATACGAAAGACGACGAAGTTCATAGTGTCGTCGCAAGGAAATCATTATCTCTGTTCCTCTGCTCTATTGCTCAAGACCGAACACACAGTATACGCACTAGTAATTTTTTTTATGGACAGACAAGATGCACATTTACATTGTCGGAAGTGATACAGAGAACTAACCACGTGACATGTGTGATAGATGATGCCAGTAGTTGGATAATGAACATGCTCATGAATCTTAAGTCGTATACATTGCGGCGCCATTTGAAGGAGTAGTGAAACAGTTATTGTCGTCATTCCAGAGTCACTGGGACATTGTCGCTAGTTGGTGAAGACATTGAAGCAGTATCACGGTATCATTTCAAGTTATTGGACCGACGCCTTACTCTACCAGAATCAACGCACACGAGTCTACATAGAATGTCGGAAGTTCCATCCTTTACCTTTACACACTGGGAGTCTCTGTGGCGAAGTGGTCAAGCCGTTTGACTCGTGCTCCGAAGGTTGTGGGTTCGATTCCGGGCCGCACCCTTGGGTTTACGAGGTAAATGTTTCGGAGACTCCTGTGGGTCGTCGCTAAAAGCTACGGAGTTCGTGCTTTGTGTGTCGCTTTTCGCAATGCGGAAAGAGACTGAGCCATATGGGTTAAAACCCGATGCGATGAATTCGACCTTGTCGACTTTTAAGCGACTTTTTTATCCTTTACACTTCACACTGTACACATTGGATACGTACCTCACAACGGACAACAGGACAGAGCATTACACTTGGCACCACATACAGACTGAGCAGTGCAAAGTCAACGATATATCTACGCGAAAAAAATAAGTGACACCGCCATCGATTATGTTCACCACTGGGTCGATGTCAGGCTCTGTGCCTAGGGTGTCACATTTGTAAAATAACTGCTCATAGCACTACTTCAGAAACACCAGCATATTCAGGAACAGCAGTAATCATTTTCAAATTCCAATCACCGATTCATCTCAGTATCTAATAAACAGATACCACCTACTTAATTCAACGCTGTTATTTGGCTACGAAGCACGTCAACACCAGCACATAAGGCCAGTACAAATTTCAATCTGTTGATTGTTGCGTTCATTCTTTTTAATTGGGTACAGCCGTACGATATATTAACTAGTTAGCGATGACTAAGTTCGCACTAAATTAAGAGCGGGTGGTTAGGTGGTGCTTTTCTTAGGATTAGATAATATTATCTTACTAACTTAAGAAGACGCACATACTTGCAATCGTCAGGTCGGTTCGAAGTTATTTGTATCGGTCTCACGCGTTGTAGGTATTAATTGTTGTTTTGTTACAATAGTGCAGTCCTCTAAAAAGTACTGGAGAGTTTTGGTCTGAGACCATAACTTTATGAAGGGAAAATCCCAACTGCACCTCCCCGCGGTAGAGGATGGAAACAAACTACGGTGTGGCTAACACAGCTCTGGGGACCGAGTATCCACCGGAATAAGTGGACAACTCTGCAGCTGAGCAGAGCAGGGCACTCACTTGTCCTTACAGTCGGAAATGGCTGTCAAAGGCAGAGGTAAAAAGACCACCATGTGGATGTGGAAGGTAAGGGGAAACCACCACATTATCTTCCCAAGACTTCATGGCAAAACATATATCAAAGTTAGTGAAGGACGTTAATGGCTGTCTTAGGGCATCCTCGTCCGGTAGGGACAGTCATGAGCCACAGGTGACACCAGACCGTCATCCAGCTACTGATGGCAAAATCTTAACTAAAATAAATAAATTTAGAGTAGGATCATGGAATGTTAGGACATTAAATGAGCTAGGAAAGTTGACCAATGTTCTAAGAGAGATGGATAGCATGAAAATAAATATACTAGGCGTTAATGAGATGAGATGGAAGGGATCGGGCAAAATTATAGCTGACAATCACACAATAATTTATTCTGGAGGGGATACACGTGAAAAAGGTGTAGGAATAATATTATACGAAAAAACAGCCAAGTCAATTAATGGATACTGGTGTATTTCAGATAGAGTTATTATGGTAAAAATCAAAGGTAAACCAATAGACATAAATATTATACAAGTATATGCACCAACAGCAAGCAGTAGTGATGAAGAAATACAACACTTTTACGACGAAATAGAAATGGCGATGGCTCAAATTGGATCACAAGAAATAAAAATAATACTTGGTGATTTTAATGCAAAAGTAGGAAAGGGAAAAATGGAGGATGTAGTGGGGAATTATGGTTTAGGTACAAGACATGAAAGAGGGGAAAAGCTAATAGAATGGGCAAATATCAATGATATGATAATTGGAAACACATGGTTTAAACACCATAAAAGACGACTGTACACATGGATAAGCCCTGATAAGAAAATACGCAACCAAATTGACTACATACTAATTAATAAAAGATTTAGAAATGCTTTAATTAATGTAAAGACAATGCCTGGTGCTGACTGTAATAGTGATCATGTACCACTATGTGGAAAAATAAAAGTAAGATTAAAGAGAGGGAAAAAAATGGTTAAGAACATGAGACTTAATAAAGAGGTTCTGAAAATAGATAAAGAAATGCAAGAACAATACAGAGTGACTGTGAAAAATAGGTACAATGCAATAACTAAAATACAGAGTATAGATGAACAATGGGGAATGTTAAGGGACTCCATCCATCAAACTAGCAAAGAAGTATTACCGGAGAGAGGCAAAATAGCTAAGAAAAAATGGATGAATGAAGATATCTTAAAACTGATGGACAAAAGAAAACAGAGTAAAAATGACAAACAAGAATACGCTAAGATGAATAAAGAAATAAAAGATAAATGTGGGAAGGCTAAAGAAAGTTGATTAAACGAGGTAATGCAAAAAAATTGAATTAAATTTCATTAAAGATACAAAAAATATGCACAGACAAATCAGTGAGCTTACAGGAAGAAAAATAAGAATAAATACAGGGGGCTTGAAATCAAAAATAGGAAAGATAATATTAGAGGAAGATGCTATAATGAAGAGGTGGAATGAGTATTTAAGAGAATTATTTGAAGGAGAAAGGGGAGAATTAACAGAAGATAGTAACTTAGAAGGTCCACCTATTCTGAAAGAAGAAGTCGCTGACGCTATGAAACGTATGAAGAAAGGAAAAACAGCTGGGCCAGATGAAATCACAATAGAAGAATTAGAAGTATTGGGAGAATTTGGAGTAGATATATTAACCAAAATGTTGAATGATATTTACAGCAGTGGATATTTACCCAGTGATATGCTGAAATCTGTATTTATAGCTATACCAAAAAGACCAGGAGCAATTGATTGTGAAGATTTTCGTACAATTAACCTTATAAACCATATCACTAAGCTTCTACTCAGAATCATAATGAGAAGAACCAAAAAGAAAATAAAAATGGAAATTAGTGTAGAACAGTATGGATTTGTGGAAGGAAAGGGCACAAACAATGCAATTTATACATTACGGACACTAATAGAAAGATCAATAGAGAAACAGAGAGACATATATTTGTGCTTCATAGATTATACTAAGGCATTTGATAAAGTAAAACATGATGAACTGATTAAAATGTTGGAAGATATCAACACTGATGGAAAAGATTTAAGAATAATAAAGAATGTTTACTGGAACCAAGTAGCAGCAATTAAAATGGGAAATAAAGAGGGTAGTTACGAACAGATAAAGCTAGGAGTACGACAAGGGTGTGTCTTGTCACCAGATCTTTTCTCCCTGTATAGCGAAGTAATAATGAGAGAGATCAAAGAGATGCCAGGAATACTAGTTGGAGGTTATAATATAAATAATATACGCTATGCAGATGACACAGTATTGGTGGCGGATAATTCAACAGACCTACAACAATTATTAGACGTTGTAGTAACAGAGAGTGCAAGGAAAGGACTCTCCTTGAATATCAAGAAAACAGTAACAATGGTAATATCAAAGAAAATGGTGACACCAAAATGTGACATAGAAATAGAAGGGAAAATCCTTAACCAAGTTGATAATTTTAGATACCTAGGGGCACTTATAACATCAGATGGAAGATGTACAACAGAGATTAGGAGCAGAATAGGGCAGGCAAAAGCCGCATTTCAGAAAATGAAGAGTATCTTATGCAATAAGTCACTATCACTGAATGTAAGAAAGAGAGTGCTGAAATGCTATGTAGAACCAGTTTTGCTGTATGGCAGTGAATCGTGGAATGTAAATGAACACATTAAGAAGAAATTAGAAGCAACAGAGATGTGGTTCCTGAGACGAATGTTGCGAATTCCTTGGACTGCCAGAGTAACTAACGACGACTGCCTGAAACAGGCTAATGAAACTAGAACATTATATACAACAATAAGACAGAGATAAACATCTTTCTTCGGTCATGTGATGAGAAGAGAGGCATTGGAGAACATCGTAACAACTGGAAAGATCGAGGGGAAGAGAGGCAGAGGTAGACCAAGAGAAGTGATGCTGGATGGATTGAGACGGTGGCACGGAAGAATATCAGCAGCAGAGTTGATCCAGAAAACCAAAGACCGAGATCTGTGGAGAGCCATGAACGCCTACGCCAGCCGGCACGGCACTTGATGATGAGTGCAGTAGTATAGTAGGGTTCTTTGAAGGTATACCTGAAAATCGTTAGTCAGTGTTATTATCTTTTATAAATGTAAATATGTGTTTACGTCAGACGTCACTAGGTTTTTTTTTAACGTTGTTAACTGTCTAGTGTAATATATTCTTTATACTGAATATATTTGTAATACTATTTTCTGTTATTTACATAAAATAACAGGATATTTATATAGCAATAAGTTGCTGAATTTCTTTATTGTTGAATTTTACATTTGTTGCTGAGTTGCAGTTGACATTTTGCTCAACATTTGTTATATTGTTTACTCTGATTTGAGCGTACTTGCATATCGTCGAGTCCTTTGCATTTTTTGCACTTCTCTACATTTTTTTCAGCTAGAGTAGTGATAATTAAATTATATCAACATGTCGACACTTCAAGACTTCATGGACATAAGTGAGAAGTCTGGTTTGACCGGTTCAGAACTTAGGACATGGGCGAAACATGAGTTCAAAGAATTCCAGATGCAACAAAAAGAAGAGAAACAACTTCAAGGAGCTCGTGAAAGAGAGGAAAGACGAGAGATTAGCTCCTGAAAAAGAGAATAAGGATAATGAGCTTGCATTTCAGAGATAATTAAAAGAGAAGGAGACAGCTTTGGAACGCGAGAAAATGGTGGCTAAAGAAAACGAATTAACTTTGGAACGTGAGAGAATAGCAGCTGATAAAGAGATGAAAGAAAAGCAACTAGCCGCAGAGACAGAAATGAAGGAAAAACAAATAACCGCAGAGACAGAAATGAAGGACAAACAACTGGCATTTGAGAAAGAAACACTCATGGCCGAACAACTTCTTAAGGACAAGGAAGTTGAAGGTAATTTGAAAGTCACGTAATTGGAAATGGATCGTGAAGCTGAGATTGAACGAGAAAGAATACAAGCAAAACATAATGATCCAGTGAAGAAATACCAAGGTTTATTTCGTAACTTCCAACAAGGTGATTTTGTTAGTTCCTGGATTACTAATTTCGAAGTTTGGTACAATTCTATAAGATTCCTGAACAGGACATACCTATTTTGTTCCATCGACACCTCGCATTGGAACCTTTGAATGTGATAGAATTAATACATGAGAACTTGCTAACCAACTACAAATACATGCGAGATCGTGTTCTTGCACATTTTAGTTTGGACGAATGTGGGTTACATATGAAATTCAAGACACTTACACCTAAGTCTAATCAAACTTTTCTTGACTTTGTTTCTGAAACATCTTCTTGCTTTGACAAATGGTTAAAGGCAGCTGATATTGGGTCTGATTTCGAAAAAATTCGGGATCTGATAATAAGAGACAAACTTCTATCTGCAGTACCAGAAGCTATGTCTGTATTTCTGGTTGAAAATAAGTGTAAATCACTTAGTGAGATGGAATCACGGGGTGAATCATTTTATAATGCACATCGTGACATATTTGCTAACTGTGCACAACCAGAGCTGGTCATAGGAGCGAGCGCCAGAATCCAGAAAGGCAATGGTAAGTTTAATAAATTTACAAATAGGAATAGAGGTGGTCCATTTCAATACTACAATAAAGAGGGAGACAGACCAAGAAAGGGACACCTCACTCGATGCCAACATTGCATGTTATCACACGGACATCCGGAAATGTGTGACCAACATCCTGAATATGATGCATACTTGAGAGACATCACATCCAAGAAAAGAAGTAAGTATGACTCTACAAGAGGAGTATTAATTGTTTTTTTCTTATCGGGCATACGGCCATACCAGTAAGTCATATCTGATGAGAAATACGCGGAGAGAGGCAAGTACCGCATATGTGTTTTCTAGTAGTGATTCCGATGACTTAGATGGCACACACGCAGCTATTATAGAATCATACAACAACAGAACAGGTAAGGAAGGTCATGATGATAATGATAACCTCACATCAGCCCACAAGAGGCAGATACATGAAGCGAATGCGGCATGCACTCATAGATGGTACTATGGTAATCCACCAAGCGTGGGTTAATGGTTCACCAACAACCTGTTTTAGAGAAAGAGGATCTGATATTACTGAGTTAGTCGCAAACTAATAAACAAAAGAGACTTCACACATGAAATCATTGATTGTAGAACATGTGGGGGTACAATGGAAACATACAAGACTGCATGGGTCAAGATAAAATGCCCATACTATGAAGGTAAAGTTTGTGCAGCAGTATTGCCAAACCCATGTGCCGGGTTAATTATTGATAATATACCCAATATTAAAGATTACGTTCCAGAGGTGAACATCGAACACAAACCTGTCGAGGCACTCACAGGAACCCAAGTTCACATACCAGAAGTAGAAGACAATACGCTATTGAAACAGGGTACATCAACTGTGATGTAACACAATAGAGTGTTAACACAACAGTAAATAATTGCGAACACCAAGATATTCACAAGATATACGAACCCAAACACGAAGAAATAAATTCTTCATCGATGAGTATAACTGATAATCAAAAACAAGTCAAGCGTGATTACATGTCTTTAAATGACATCTTTCTGAAACATTCCAAAAAGAAAACAAAGGTTACACGCACTCATAACAAACAACAGAGACAGTCCACTAAAGTGTTGCCTAAACAGCGGCAATGGGATGTTATAACAATATTTATTGCTCAGATCATAACTTTGGCGAAGTCAGCCATATCACAGGTTGAATGTGTCGTCATGAACATGTACTTTCGAACAAAGATATATGTTATTTGTACCAGTACATACATGTACGCACAAGTCAAGAAGTGTATCACAAACATACACACAGAAGTTAAGAAGTGTATCACAAACATACACACAGAAGTCAAGAAGTGTATCAAAAATGTACACACAGAAGTCATGAGGCATATAACAAACATGCACACTGAAGTGAAAAAGTATATTAAAAACATGTACTCAAAATCAAAGAAATTCATCACAAATATTTGTGCGCAAGTCAAAACAAAGGTTGTAAACGTTAGCGTACAAACAAAGCTATACTTTACGAGGTTCATAGGTAAATGCAAAGAGCATTACACAAAACAAACTACACTTATCTTTGGTTACTTGTCTTACTTTTCGTACAAATTTACCAAACATACCTCATTGCAGCGTATGCATTACATAAGATACACAAGACTGAAAACTATAGCATTGTTCCAATCAACAATGTTACAATGTACAAATATTGGCATACGTGCAGAAGAGAGATTCTATAGGTTTGAAACAAAGAAAGAAAGAAAGAAAATGAATAAAAGGAAGAATGAAAGAAAAAAATAAAGAAAAATAAAATGGGATGAATGAGAATGTTAGGTACTTATATCAACACATTTCACTACAGACACAGGGACTCAGAGGTGTTTCCAAGGCACCAGGGCCGGGTTATATACTGGCCAAGACCTATTGACGCGTCTTCGTCGAGCGTCCTGGGCAACAGGTCCCTTCGGGTTCCTGGCTGAAGTCAATAGGATCGCCGATTCCTCCGAAGTCGGAGAGTGTCTGCCTGTACGGCGAGGTACCACCAGTCTGCACACCAATAAGCCAGACATTGGACAACGGATACTCACGCAAACCTCAGGTCCTGTATGACATCACACTGATGTTGGAAAACAGGATGCCTTCATCCGACATACAGGACTTCGCGTTGGAGCTCAAGCCAACGAACACAAGCAAACAAGCAACTACAGACACATTAGGGTCTTACATATGAAGTTGTTCTGAATTTCACTGATATAAAGCTATACTTTCAGAATTGTTTACACTGTCTCATATGTCTACAGTTCATCTTGAGAAAATAGTTCGGTTCTCTATTCTTCAAATATTTGTTGTTAACTATATCTTTATTAGAGAACATTAATAATTTTATGAATATTACTTGGTTTAAATATTTATTCTTGTTGAATCAGAATGGTATATTATATTTCTGGTTTATTTCGTAGAAGTCTTGAATCTTTGAGATTTATGATTCTTCTGAGCAAGACTATATTTATGATCTGCGAGATTCTAGTCAATTATATTCTTAAAGATCTTCTTAGTCGATTGTAAATAGATAGGTCTGCTTCACAGTTTTTCACTTTTGTTTTAATATTTATCTGTGTTCTTCATAGAATGTAAAATTTTTTAAATATATATGTTATAGATTGCACCTAGTTAAATAGCAATGTACACAGCAACCAACAAGTTAAAGTACATTAATTTATTATGTAGTATAATCAGATAGATACATATGTTGATTTTTCATTCTTGGCAGAGACATCATGAAATGATGAAGTGACTTGTGTTGTGACATATTGGAACTATTAATTCCCGCATACTTCGAGTACTGGAATAACGGAACTTTTACTTTTCGTCAACTGTTGAGAAGACGGAACTTTTTACTTTGCGGATATGAAGATCCGATCGATCGTGATATTCCACGGGAATTCATATTTATGGACTAAGTATGGCACTTAGTGACAATTTGTGCGATTAAAATAATTAGAAGGACACTGAGTGCACAGTGTAATAACATTGACATGATAGAGTTAGTATATCAACATGATATTATGTGTAAATTTGTATATATAGATAAGTAATTAGTACAATAGTTAACTTTGTTATATCAGTTTAGTTATTACATTAGAATAGTTAAATTCGTTAATTAATGGTTCAATACTTAATAACGGTTATAATTTGAATTTGATAATTATCAATAACTTATAGCATATCCACACAGGATGAGCCACTACAACGAGTTACACTCGATGGTAATAGAGAATATCTCTAAAGTTAGCACTGGAAACAGCAATGGCGTCTACCTCACCTACGGACATTTGATGCAAGAAACACCCAATGGATACATAAGCCAGCGACAATATTGAGCGACAACTGGCACTGACTGCTTGGTACCTATTACTACACTCGTCCCCACCTCCGGGTTTTGACCTAGAGTGAGGACACTTGGTGATTTGGACAAGGTAGGGACTAATTGTATAATTAGTTAGACCGGCCCTCCCACAGGCCTGCTACACGACGTTCACTGTGGGCGTGAACAGGAGGGCGTGCCCGTCATATTTTATTCTATTTTTTTGGGTGGGGGGGGGGGGTAGTTAATGAGCGCCATAACGTCGTACTCAGCACTAGATATGACTCATGATGTCGGCATTGCTATTGGGCATGGTTTAGTAATCATCATGTGAGGGGGGGGGCATAATGCCACATAGCTATTGCAGAAACACTTGATGCAGAGAGGATAAAAGGAAAATCCTTAAGAGTACAACAAAGTGGATAGTGCACCAAAACTAAGAGATACGAGATACGTCACACGAACGCGAACATAACAACCAAGGATACCCTGTGGAGCCATCTTAGTGAGCGGTTGTGTATTTCGATTGTGGAACCAAATTCGTGTGGCAGTTGGATGTTTGGATGGAATTGTTCAAGTGGATAACGAGAGGAAGCATTTGTTGAGAAGACGCCATGGATCTATGAACAGTGGACCGAAAACTAGACGAATCTCGGATGAACATAACGTCAAGGATATGAAAGAACATTAGAATAGAAATAGGCTGAGCGTCAAGGTGAATGATGCAGATATAGATATTATTTGTGGATGCTTTAAGTAGATGTTGTCCCGGTCTAAACGGGAGCGCTACGAGGCCACTAGAATTGTATGCTATGATTCTGTAACGCCGAATTAAAAGGTGTTGAACTTTCACCTGAGCTACGTTTGTTATTTCGCATTCTCAAGTTCATTAGGTGAGACTTTTGTTATTGTTCCAACTAACGAGTTAGTGCGCTTTGTAGATTCTAAATACGTTAACATGGCACAGCAGACGCAGATCTACATCGTAGCAGTTATCTTCATCTCCTGTATATGCTCTCCATCTCCTGTAAGTGATCTCTATCTGCTGTATGTGATCACAATCTCCTGGATATGGTTTCCATCTCCTGTATGTTGACTCCATCTCCTGTATGTTGTCTCCATCCCCTGTATGTGGTCTCCTGTATGTGATCTCGTTATGTGATCTCCATCCGCTGTATGTGAACTCCACCTCCTGTATGTGGTCTCCATCTCCTGTATGTGATCAACATCTCCTATATGTGATCCCCTGGATGTGATATCCATCTCTTTTAAGCGATTTCAGTCGCCTGTATGTGATCTCACGTATGTGATCTCCAACTTATGTATGTGATCTCCATCTCTTGTAAGTGATTTCTATTTCCTGTATGTGATCTCCATCTCATGTATGTTATCTCCTGTATGTGATCTCCATCTCCTGTATGTGAACCTTTGAATGTGACATCAACCTTCTGCATGTGATCCCCTGAATTTGATCTCAACCTCCTGTATGTGATCCCTTGAATGTGATCTCCTCCTGTATGTGATCTCCATATCATGAATGTGATCTCCATCTCCTGTAGGTGATCTCCATCTGTGTATGTGATCTCCATCTGCTGTATGTGGTCTCAATTTCCTGTAAGTGGTCTCAATCTCCTGTATGTGGACTCAATCTCCAGTATGCGGTCTCCATCCCTGTATGTGATCTCGTTATGTGATCTCCATCTCCTGTATGTGAATTCAACTTCCTGTATGTGGTCTCCATCTCCTGTATGTGATCAAAATCTCCTGTATGTGATCCCCTGGATGTCATCTCCATCTCCTGTATGTGATCCCCTGCATGTGATATCCATCTCCTGTAAGCGATTTCCGTCTTCTGTATGTGATCTCCATCTGCTGTATGTGATCTCATGTATGTGATCTCCAACTCATGTATGTGATCTTCATCTCTTGTAAGTGATCTCTATTTCCGGTATGTGATCTCCATCTCATGTATGTGATCTCCTCTGTGTGATCTCCATCTCCTGTATGTGATCCCCCGAATGTGATCTCAACGTCTTGAATGTGATCTCCTCCTGTATGTGATCTCCATATCCTGAATGTGATCTCCATCTCCTGTAGGTGATATCCATCTGATGTATGTGATCTCCATCTGCTGTATGTGATCTTCATCTGATGTATGTGATCTCCATCTGCTGTATGTGATCTCCATCTCCGTTATGCGATCCTCTGAATGTGGTCTCCGCCTCCTGTATGTGATCTCCATCTCCTGAATGTGATCTCAGTCAACTGTATGTGGTCTCCATCTCCTGTATGTGATCTCCATCTCCTGTATGTGGTCTCATTCTCTTGTATGTCGTCTCATGTATATGATCTCTATCCCCTGTATGTGATCTCCATATCCTGTATGTGATCTTTTGTATGTGATCTCCTTATGTTGTCTCCATCTCCTGTTTGTGATCTCCTGTATTTGATCTCCTGTATGTGATCTCCATCTCCCGTATGTGACCTATTGTATGTGATCTCCTGTATGTGATATTCATCTCCTGTATGTGATCTCAAGTATGTGATCCCCTGAATGTGATCTCCATCTCATGTATGTGATCTCCTGTATGTGATCCTCTGAATGTGATCTCCATCTCCTGTATGTTATCTCCATCTCCGGTATGTTATCTCCATCTCCTGCATGTGATCTCTATCTTATGTATGTGATCTCCATCTCCTGTATGTGGTTTCCATCCCCTGTATGTGATCTCCATCTTCTTTATGTGGTTTCCATCCCCTGTATGTGATCTCAATCTCCTGTATGTGATCTCAATCTCCTGTATGTGATCTCCATCACGTGTATGTGATCACTCATATGTGATCTCATGTATGTGATCTCCTCTTATGTGACAAAGTAATTACACCACCCACATAACCTAACCCACATAACCACACAACTAACACACACATGGATATACAAAAATAAATAACTATACACACAAGAACGGTGGCACATATATGATATATATCACAGTCCAGGCTTTGTGTTATGGACAGATAACCCCATTTTACAAACTATCGTCTGTCAAGACGGCAAGGTGCCAGTCAGTCAGTCAGTCAGTCAGTCAATATATATATATATATATATATATATATATATATATATATATATATATATATATATATATATATATATATATATATATATATATATATATATATATCATCGTCATCAAGTGCCCTGCCAGCAGGCGTTCTTGTCTTTGGATATAACTCGGTCTTTGGTATTCTTTAAATTTTCCACAGACACCACATTTCCACTGCCAGTAGATGTTACTCAGCTTGTCTGCTGATTGTCCATGTTTCACACGCATGCAACATTACAGGTTGTATATGGCACTGCCACGCCCCTTCCTCACTGTAATTGACAGCTTTCTATCGGTGAGTATATTCTAAATTACACACATACACCTACATAACCACGCGTGTGTACAGCGAAAACAACCACGCACTCAAGTACATCTAAATAAACACGACTTCCGGTCCCCAACATGGAGGATAGGCATTTAAACAGTTAAGGCCTCATCAGTGTTTATGATTGTGGCTACGGTTTGTATTCCCTCATGTTGAACTGAAAGTACATGGTTCCGTCGCCTTGCTACTGAGTTGAGTGCGCGGCGCGACACTAAAAGCTGTGAATTTCGTGTTAAATGCTTTTACATCTGTCCGTTGCTGTTTATAGCGTGAACCGCATGTTCGGAATAATGGCTGCCGGCTTTGTCGCAGAACTGACTAGTTTGCCTTATGCAGTAATGTGTGGCTGCTGGTTATCTAGTGACTGCCGCTTCCATCGACGATGAACTGTATTTTTCGTGGAGGACTTTTGTGTTGGCATTCTGGCGGCGGTATTATGCACAGTGTACCTGGTTTGTCGAGACTCCTGTTTGTTCCACTTTTCACATGGGGCAGTGAGGAGCATTTTGTGTGATATTCAACTGGCACAGGAAAGGAGCATAATAGGGACGACCCGTTGCCGTAAATTTGGAACCGCGACTAATGACTAATGACTAAATAAACACACATATGTATACATTTATACATAAACACATACAGTTCCACGCATGTACACACCTCTATAATCAGAGAGATGGAGAGAGAGAGAGAGAGAGAGAGAGAGAGAGAGAGAGAGAGAGAGAGAGAGAGAGAGAGAGAGAGAGAGAGAATCTTGTCTAATACTGACGACATACGACCTCAGATATTGATGTTCACAACTAGAACGGCCACATAAATGCAACATTAAAGTCTTCACATATTGACTGGCTGGAGACGGTGAACGTGAGGAAATACTCTGAACATAAAAATACCTTCTCCTGTGATGACACTACAGCTTGAAACAACAACTAATTACAAATGGCTGCGCCCACGGCAGCCAGCTAAGTGGGCAGACGAGCATCAAGGAATGCCCGTCGACACTTCCTTCACGCTGCCTCCAGGGCAGACCTTGTGAATAATGATTCGTTAAGACGACCTTTGATTCCAGACCAGCGGTGACTTTAATAGCAACCTGTTATTGCGCGTTATTACATGTATTACTGCAGTTTAATGTACGTACTAAGTGGCCGCCGTCTCCCTGGTCTAGGAGTTACACGACTTTCTCCGTAATCCCGTATACTCTCGTGAGTAACGTGACGTGCGCGAGAATTGGTAGCGGTTCTCTCCGCGTCGGTAACTTACGGGGTATATGAGCCGTTCGCTCAGAAAGCAATGGCAAACTACTGAGCGTAATCTTGCCAAGAAATCAACAGTCAGCTGAAAGATACTGATGTTGACAGCGATGTCCTGTAAAAGGATATTCGGGGGAAAAAAAACAAACAAACTAAGTGGCCACAGAAATTGAGCAATTGTCACGGTCTACGAGGCCGCGACATGTCCTGATGTTCATCGGTAAACGTTAACTTTCAAATCTGTTGTCGGGTCCTACTCGCATTTCTGACCAAACAGACAAGTGTTGACTGACAGATCAAGGCACACAGCGCGCCCCTGTCTAACCTAATACTCGGTGTCCGAATGTCAAGGTTAGCCCAGTGCACTATTTGCAGACGTCGAGTTAGCGCCGGGATGCGGGAAATAACAATTCCTCTGAATTATGTTTGGCGATTGTCTTCCCTGGTCGAATGTGTGAGTTCATCGACTCTTAATGAGATTGACAGGCGGCCATGCTGTTGTAGTCCAATGGTGGGCCTTCGCCGAGAAACATTCTGTATACAGATGTCTAATGACTGTAGTTATTTGAGGTACAGGTGCCTAATGACTGTAGCCTGTAGCCATGTGAGATACAGGTGCCTAATGACTGTAGCCTGTAGCCATGTGAGGTGCAGGTGCCTAATGACTGTAGCCTGTAGCCATGTGAGGTACAGGTGCCTAATGACTGTAGCCTGTAGTCATGTGATGTACGCCTATAATGACCGTAGCTAGTAGCAATGTGAGCCACTGGTGTTTAATGATTGTATCCTGTAGCCATGTGAGGTACAGGTGTCTAATTACTGTAGCCTGATAAGGTGTCTGACTGTAGACAGTAGATCTTTCAGGTACATGTGTCTGTAGCCCGCAGCCATGTGAGATACGTGTCTTTGTGATTGTAGGCAGTAGCCATGTAATGACCGTAGCCAGCAACTATGTAATAACTGTAGCCAGTAGCCATGTAATGACTGTAGCCAGCAACCATATAATGAGTGTAGCCACCAACCATGTAATGACTGTAGCCAGCAACCATGTAATGACTGTAGCCATCAGCCATGTAATGACTGTAGCCAGCAAACATGTAATGACTGTAGTCAGTAGCCATATAATGACTGTAGCCAGCAACCATGTAATGATTGTAGCCAACTACCATGTAAATACTGTAGCCGAAAACCATGTAATGACTATAGCCAGTAGCCATGTAATGAGTGTAGCCAGCAACCATGTAATGACTGTAGCCAGTAGCCATGTAATGATTGTAGCCAGCAACCATGTAATGACTGTACCCAGTAGCCACGTAATGATTGTAGCCAGCAAACATGTAATGACTGTAGCCAGTAGCCATGTAATAATTGTAGCCAGCAACCATGTAATGACTGTAGGTCATTAGCCATGTAATGACTGTAGCCAACAACCATGTAATGACTGTAGCCAGTAGCCACGTGATGATTATTGCCATTAACCATGTAATGACTGTAGTCAGCAACATGCGATGTATGTGTATCTAATATCTGTAGCCAGTAGCCATGTATGGTATAGATGCCTAATGACTGTAGCCAGTAGCCATGTGAGGAACGTGTATTTATGACTGTAGCCAGTAACCAGTGCCACCTGGCTATCTCCTAGCCACAACAACTCACATCTAGAACTTTGGTTTTCATAGTAAAAATAAACAACCGTGGCCGTCAGCACGGCGTCAGAGCAGAATGCAGTGACCATAGAAGTGGAGACGACCCCTCAGATACTGCTCTCACCAGTTGGAGCCACGTGCCCAAGGACCTGGCCTGGCACGGTCCGTGCCCGTGGTGGCGCGAGATTGCAGATAGCGACTTCTGGAACCGCGGCCCTCGTCAGTGATCGTCCCAGAAGCGGCGTGAGCAGAGTGAGTGAGTGAGCGCGGACCGTACGCAAGACAGAGATAGATAGATAATTTACTAGTTGAAGTTTTCTCGCGTGCTGTCAGCAGAATGGTGGATACTTGAATCGCTGTCGGAGTGCTTGGTATGACAATAGAGCATTGTCTGAATTCAGGAACTGTCTAAGATTGAGGATATTCGCTGTGAAACTTTCGATAGCACGTCGGTGGTATACAACATTCAACCGCACAACAGAAGTATCCAACATTCAACAACACATCAGCAAAATACAACACTCAATAGTCTAAACATCATGGTGGTGTAACAAAGTGAATAAGATTCAAATCTATGCAACAAGTAAGTTGCATGTGTGACGGTCAACTCGCATCATAGTTTAACATGTGTTGTGTACAATCACACACACAGCTTCAACTAATTCTTTCAACGTGAATAATAGACGACACGTCTCGGAAGTTCTAGAAACATCTCTGCAGTTCTAGAAATATCTTGCAATTAGCAGAAAAATCTCAGAAGTTCCAGAAATATCTCAGAAGTTGCAGAAACATCTATACAGTTGCAGAAACATCTGGGCAGTTGCAGAGAACGTCTATGCAGTTACTGGGGCAACTTTTGATGTTTTGCCACAGATCGTTGTCTTCTTCAATCTCTAACCAAACCTCCAAGGTTGAAGACACCTCCAAGTTTTAGTGACAATTTTTAACCTCCACGGTTGAAGACATCTCCAAGTTTGAGTGAAAATTTTGAAGCCTCCAGGTCTGAAGACACCCACAAGTTTGAGTGATAAATTTGAAACCACTATGGATGAAGACACCTCAAAGTTTGAGTGATAATTGCAAAACCTCCAGGTCTACAAACATCTTCAAATTTGAGTGAAAATTGTGAAACCTCCATGGTTGAAGACATCTCCGTGTTTGAATGATAATTGCCAAGATGCCTAACAACGTTGGTAGCCGAGTTTACATTTAACCCAGATTGATCATGTCCAGGTGTTGTTCTGGATTAACTATTCACGGAGCGGAAACGGCAGACGGAAGATTCTCGGACTAAGTAACACCCCTACCTACTAAACAGGCAGGTATGTAGAGCAGTCTCTTGTTGTGGTGGTCACTAATGCATGGGTTCATTTCAGCGTCCACCAGCGACGTGTAAGATCATTGGTCAGGTCAGTTTGTTGTGGAGGTGGTTACATGGTAACTCACTAGCCTTTTGCCGTGTAAGGAACCTCACAGGTCAGGGTTAGTTACGTTAACTCTCTCTCTCTCTCTCTCTCTCTCTCTCTCTCTCTCTTTCTCTCTGTGTGTGTGCGCGCGCGTGCGTGCTTTCGTGCGTGCGTGCGTACTTGCGTGTTTGTGTATGTGCTTGCTTGTTCAGTATAAACATCTGACATCGGTAGAGCTGAATTTAGTTGCGTGTCCTTTACATCATGTCGCAATCAACCCCAGCATTCTTGGCTCTGAGATTTTCTAGACAATTGTACTTCCCGAAGATTGCTATTGCTTTCTGAACGGCCGACGTTAATATCAGTGTGAAAACCAATGCAAAAAGACCTGTTCCCAAGTCTGGTGCGGCGTACTTCGAACCCGATGTGTCGTGATTGTAAATCTGTGGTCACTAACACACACACACACACACACGCACGCACGCACGCACGCACGCACGCACGCACGCACGCACGCACACACACACACACACACACACACACACACATGACCTGTCGCAGCAACCACCATTTACCATTTTCTGTGGCTTTCCACAACAACTGCATTTACCAATTTCTGTGGCTGTCTGCAACAAATGCATTTACCATATTCTGAGGCTGTCTATAACAACTGTAAATACCATTTTCTGCGGATGTCTACAACAACTGCATTTACCATTTGTTGTGGTTGTCTTCAACAAATGCAATTGTTATTTTCTGTGGCTGTTTGCAACAACTGCATTTATCATATTCTGTGGCTCTCTACAAAGACTGCATTTACCATTTTCTGTGCCTCTCTACAACAACTGTATTTACTGTTTTCTGGGGCCGTCTACACCAACTACATTTATATTTTTCTGTGGCTGTCTAAAATTACATTTACTATTTTCTATGGCTCAACAACTGCATTTACCATTCCTGTGGCTGCCTACAACAACTGTATTTACCATTTTCCGTGGCTCTCTACAACTGCATTTACCATATTCTGAGGCTGTCTACAACAACTGCAGTTACCATTTTCTGCGGTTCTCTACAAAAACTGCATTTACCATTTTCCGCGGCTCTCTACAGCAACTGTATTTACCATTTTCTGTCGCTGCATATTATGTGTGGGTTAATGTATCTGTATGAGTGTATGTTTGTGTATGAGTGTGTGCGTATATGGGTGTATGTGTATGAATGTGTGTTTGTGTATGAGTGTGTGTATGTGTGTGTATGAATCTCTGTGTGTGTATGCTCATTAGATCGTGTTTCGTGTCTTTATGTTTCTGTGTGTATGTGTAGGTTTGATTGTGTGTGTGGTCGTGTATAGGTATGATTGTGTCTGTGTGTTTATGCTCAATAGCTCCTGTTGTGTGTAGCTGTAGCGTTCTAGATTATTTGTTTCTCTCTCACTTCCACCCGCTATTCCCTTCTCTATCCCCCCTCTCTCTCTCTCTCTCTCTCTCTCTCTCTCTCTCTCTCGCCCACTCTCTTTCAGCTCCCCCTCTCTTTTCTCTCTTCCGCATCTCTCTCCTCCCTCCCTCAACTTCCCCTCCCTACTCTCCGTATATTTGTGGTCAATAGATCGTGTTTCGTGTAACTGATCAGTTGTAGATAGTTTCTTCGTGTCACACGACCACATTGTACATTTGTGTGTGTGTATGTGTGTGTGTGTGTGTGTGTGTGTGTGTGTGTGTGTGAGAGAGAGAGAGAGAGAGGAGAGAGAGAGACCGAGACAAAGAGGAACCGAGGGAGAGAGAGGCAGAAAGAAAGGCAGAGAGACAGAGGGAGAGAGAAAAAATGTGAACGTTACGGAAAGAAAGGGAGAGGCAGGTTGTAGAGGAGAGAGAATGTACGCGATGCGGAAGAGAGAGAGAGAGAGAGAGAGAGAGAGAGAGAGAGAGAGAGTGTGGAAGATGGGGGGGGGGCAAGAGAGAGAGAGAGAGAGAAGGATGAAGGAAGAACGAGACAGAGAGGGGAGGGCGAGACATGAAGACAGAGAGAGGGAGAGAGAAACAGAGTGAGATGGAGAAAGAGATAGCAATGGAGGAAGAGTGAGACAGAGATGAGGACCAGGGAGACAGAGATGTACCTTGAGAAGAATACTGCGGGGACTGGTGTATTTATTAAGGACTCCTACAGCTGGTGGCAGCTTGACAATTGCAGCCAGTGCACTCTGAATATGGTCAAGTACAGACGAACCCAAACCCATGATTTGTGGAGACGTGTTCAGAAAATATAAATATACCCCTCAAGTAGGATATACATCAATAAAGTGCAATATAAATTCATAAAGTCGAATATAAATCCATAGAATGGGATATAAATCCATGAAGTGAGATATGAATCCATGGAGTGCGACAGAAATTCCCCACATGGAAACTAAATCCGCTCATAACAAAGGTAATCACACAGGAAGACATGAACTAGAGTAGACAGTGAGGACAGAGGCTAAGTGCTAATCAGCACCCCTCTGCTATATAATTTACTTGTGCTGTGTCATTTTTCTGTGCCATATCACGTATTGGTGGTATATAATTTACCTGTGCTATATCATTTATTGGTGCCACGTAATTTACCTCTGTACAACTGTCGGCTTCGATTTTCGCCTTCGATTTGTACGACTCGAGTCTGTTGAATATACTAGCAACACCCTCCCCCCCCCCTCCTCCAGCCCCGTGTCTGTCGGCGCCGTGAGTACTTTCTCTCTGGCGCTCACACCGGTGTCATATTATTTCCCGGTCCCAGACAGGATGCCTACATTATCAGCAGATAATCACTTCTTGGATAACACCCGCACAATAATCAGACATTAATCGGACTACAAGACACCGCAGACGGCAATTATCACACTTCACAGCTCCGATAGTGACTGCTGCAAACTGCTGGCTCTATGTGATGGGTCTTAAATTAGTAGTGATTGATTTATATTCAGCAGTGATAGAATATAATACGATTGATGTAGGCTAAACAAGCACACGGATTGACTTCAGGGTACAGGTTTTATCATATCTAGCTGGGTCTCTCTGTGCAGAGCAGCTGATCGCCACAATCCCCTGGGGGATCCCGTCAACGGAATGACGAGGTCCGGAAACGAAGGCACAGCCTTCTAACCACCCAGCCACGCTGATCCCCAGAATGAATCATTTGACGGAAGAAACCAAACACCAAGGAACATGTGACAGATACAGTCGAGGCAGTACGACACGCCGTGACCTTCAGGCAGACAGCACGCCTCACTGAACACTGAACATAGCGGATCTAATTCTCTCATTAACGGATAAACAACCATGGAGAATAACACTGTCACTGGCCACCCATTGAGATGCTTGCAGGACATAGCTCTCGCTACCTTCCCACGGAGAATGACACTGTCACTGGCCACCCACTGAGATGCTTGTAGGACGTGGTTCGTGCCACCTTCCCACGGAGAATGACACTGTCATTCCCCCCCCCCCCCCCATTGAGATGCTTGCAGAACGTGGCTCTCGCCACTTTCCACGGAGAATGACACTTTATTGGCCATCCATTGAGATGCTTGCAGGATGGGGCTCTCCCCACCTTCCCACGGAGAATGACGCTGTCACTGGCCATCCATTGAGATGCTTGCAGGACGTGGCTTTCACCACCGCTCCATGTCAACATTCTCCATCATGTACAACTTCCCCTGTCCATTATCTGCTGGTCGACGGCGGCCTCTTCTACCAGGCACCTCGCCCCTCCCATCACTGTTCTCTCTCAGCCACCATGATGCCGAAGTATTCCAGTGTCCGAGGCATGCAGCTGTCTATGATCCACTCGTCGTCCATGTCAGATCTGGTAGAGTGTCGACATGTTCTTCTTCCTGCTCCACCATGTTCTAATTTGATTCTCTAACGTTTTACTTCAGAAGCGTCAGTGTCACGTGATTTGTTGTTCCAACAATGCACACTCAATGTCACGTGATTTGTTGTTCCTACAATGCACACTCAGTGTCACGTGATTTGTTGTTCCTACAGTGCACACTTAATGTCACGTGATTTGTTGTTCCTACAATGCCATCAATATCGCGTGATTTGCTGTTTCTAAAATTCACCCAGTGTCACGTTATTTGCTCTTCCTAAAATGCACCCAGTGTCTCGTGATTTGCTCTTCCTAAAACTTCACCCAGTGGCACGTGATTTGGTGATCCTAAGCCTACTCAAGTGTCACGTAACGTGAGGGACCTACAACTGCCCTCGGGTCACGTGACCTTGTGTGTGTCGCCTGATTTGCTGTTCCTAAAATTCACCCAGTGTCACGTGATTTACTCTTTCTAAAATGAACCCAGTGTGGCGTGATTTGCTCTCCTAAAGCCGATTGCCTGCCAAACAAAAAAGTGGTCTTGACCAAACAGAAATTCAAGGCAGAAAATTTGAAGTAGAGGTGTGTCACAATAATGCTTTTAAAATGGTTAAAATGGTAGCAGATATATTGTATTACATATCAAATTAACGTGGATTGCACAGGGAACATGACTGTGTTAATAATTAATTGATAGGTTAGAAATATTATGACAATAATGAGAGGTTTAGTAATAATAACTGAAATTAAAAAGGTATAAAATATTTTAACATTTCACTTACCAAGGCTTTATTTTGTATCCACAGCAGCTAATCCAGTTAAATTTGCTGAATATTGTTACATACATCCCTTTTGTTCAATAATATCACAAGAACTGCACCACAACACCAATAAAACATAATTAAAACATATTATTTTGAAGCACATAATGTTCACACAAAATGGAAAATGTCAGGAACACACAAGGCAGATTACTGAGTAGAGTACTGAGAAACAAAATAAACACTATTTTCTATTTAGTTATAATTATTATTCTTCTAAATTTAATTATTTAAATACTCCTTAAATACTTTGTGATAGGCAAAGTAAATTTAGTGGCACAAGTGTGGCCTATTAGCGCAAGCATAAGTCGGCATTTGCCATCATAATATGAGGAACTTTCACTGTTAGATTTCTTTTAAAATTATGATGGTACTGATGGAGAAGGGGGTCAATCCCTGGTTGGTGAACTGGATAGCAGCCGTCCTACATTCTCGTCGGGTTTCTTTCCGTCTGGGTGCATGACCTCAGAGCCACATATTTTAACCCCGGGACTGCCACAGGGATCAGCAATCTCACCGGTGCTCTTTAATGTGTATACGAGCAAGATTGCAAACCTAGAAGCACCAGGGGTTGGAAGGATACTAACATTTGCAGATGATATTCTTGCATATAGGTAGGGAAGAGATAGGGAGCAAACAGCCCAGGAGCTACAGGCGACAGTAGACAAAGTGATTGACTGGTGCACTGAAATGAGTGCTGTCATCCACCCAGAAAAGGAAGCTGTTTTGTGGTGCTGTCTGGACAACAGGATTGTGAGAGGTGATGTCCCAAGCCTCACGATAGATGGTAGAAGCGTCAACAGAGAGAACAAACTGAAGTATCTCGGAATCACATTTGACAGGAGCCTGTCCTTCAAGGACCATGTGGAGACGGTTGTGACAAGGTCTCAAAAGGGACTCAATGCACTTAAAACTATGGCTGCAATGGACACAGAGCAGAGAATGCTTTTCACACTATACCAGCACTTGATCCTCTCAGTGATTGATTATGGACTAGGACTGCTCACTGTCTCAAAGAGTCAGCTGGTGAAATTAGAGCGCATACAGAACGAAGCTATGCGAGTCATTCTGGGATGCACCAGAGACACCCCAGTTGTGTGTATGCGTTACATCCTCGGTTTGCCGACTGTCGCAGGTAGGCTCAAGGTGATGCAGGCGAAGGCATACCTCAGAGTAGTTGCAACGGGTGATCTGTGTCTGCAGCTACTCTGAGGTATGCCTTCGCCTGCATCACCTTGAGACACAGATCACCCGTTGCATGAGGCGCTGGACGCCGTTAAGGGTCAGCGACTGATAAGAGGGAAATCATGGATGGCTCAGGCGGAGGATACGATCAGACAGGTGTGCCCCTTGGAGAACATTAGGAGAGGAGAAGAGTGGGTCAGAGTGTCAGCAGAGCAGTCAGACTTGTGCAGAGTTATAATCACATTGAGCTGGCCAGCAGGGGCCACAGAAGTGGAAATCCAGCAACTAATTCAGGATAATGCTCGCTCGGGTGATGTGATTATCTAAACAGATAGGTCGGTGTTGAGAGGTAGGAGAAGTGCCTGGGGGTTCTTAGCAAAAGATAATGGTCGACGTTTGGTACAGGAGAGCCTGGCATATGATACCACAACACCTAGCTTAAGAATGGAGGTGGAGGCAGTCAGTGCAGCTTTCCGCTGGATGGAGAATACGATACACACACACATCGTGATTGTAACTGACTCAGAAAGCATGCTGAGTAGGGTGAGGACAGGCAGGCTTCGTGCAGAGTGGCTTGCTTCGCTTCGGAAGTCACGGGTGACAAGCATCGTCTGGATCTTTTCTTCGGGGCATGCTGGTGTGCTGGGGAATTAACAGGCGGACAGATTGGCTGGCTCGGCAAAACTTGGTGGAGTATTGATGCATGACAAAGTAGACGTGGTTGCGGCCTTGTGGGAGCATGTGTACACCTCGGAGGAGCAAATGGATCACCATGGTCTGGCAAGAATGAGACAGCGAGGGGTGACGAGGGGATCTGGCAGATGATCGACGCTCAGAGGAAAGGCGAGACGGACATATAATCAGATTGCTACTGGTACTGTTAGTGTTGGAACTCTTCGCTGGCTGCTGAGGATAGGGACGGAGCGCTTATGGGAATACCCCGAATGCTGTGATGTCGGTTCCTAAATCAATCAATCAATCAATCAATCATTTTGAAATTATGACCGTCTTCTAAATTAACTGACTACTGCATGTTGTATAAGTTTTAGAATCTTTCACAAAGTCCTTTACATCACAATAACTATAATATAAAATTGTTTAAAACGGTAATTTTATTAAAATATATGAGGTCCAGAACCAGAAGGTATTGTCAATTCGACAATTTCGAATCACAACAATTATTTCGAATCACAGCAAACTCAATTTCTCCTAAACAAGAAATGGGGCCTAGCGTACTCTTGCACACGGGCGGAAGTGAAATCTTTCGTTGTAAAGTTTAATTCAATGGGACACTAAGAATTGTGGACTAAAAAGGAGATGGGTCAATAAATGCACTATATATACCGAACCGATAGGTCGGTTCGCGGGTGCCAAAATAGGTCCAAGGAACCGACCTATCGGTCTGCGGCAGAGAATTAGCTAAAAATTCACCCAGTGTCACGTGATTTGGTGATCCTAAGTCTACTTAGGTGTCACGTAACGTGAGGGATCTACAACTACCCACGGGCCACGTGAACTTGTGTGTCATGCTATAAAAGCACAACGGGAGCAGGAAAGGAAAGTAGACGAAGAAACACTTCCGGTACAGAACACGATGAAGTGTCTTCTCGGGGTAGATAACTGAGGAACAGTCCCCGGGATTCCTCGTTGATGATTGAAGGGCTGTCCGTGGCCGAGAGGTGGGACCAGTGGATGATGTATCGTGGAGGACCGATGATGAAGGCCAAGGTTCCTTCGGTGACAATTAGGAAATACATTAATGTAGATTGTGTTATCTTTGCTGTGATCTCTCTCTCTCTCTCTCTCTCTCTCTCTCTCTCTCTCTCTCTCTCTCTCTCTCTCTCTCACACACACACACACACACATACACACAGACACAAACACACACAGTTTCTATGTGTGTGTGTATGTGTCTCTCGTGCACACACACACACACACATACATTCACACTAGTCCGTTCTTTTACGCCTGTGTATATAGTTTATTTTTGCATGTCCGTTTTAATTAGGTGCCATCTCTGCAATGAAGGTTGTCTGCAATGGATCACAGAGGTTTCAGAAAATCTGGGAATGAAAAGAGAGTTCATGAAAGAAATAAAAAAAAGAGGCAAATTAAATATTTCGGCCACGTTAAAAGACAACACTCTTATTAAAACTATTTTGGAGGGTAGGGTTGAAGGCAAGAGAGCAAGAGGTAGACAACGATAATGCCTCACATAATCACTGAAACTAATATGAACAAACGCCCACACTTTACACGCACATACACCGACGATTATCGTGAGCATTCTCACAAATATGTAAACAATGGAGAAACAATTATACATATACCTCGTGTAACCTAAAAAATAGTGATGCTCTCACACATAGAGACATGCACCTACACATTCACCCTCACACTCACTCACTCACTCTCTCTCTCTCTCTCTCTCTCTCTCTCTCTCTCTCTCTCTCATCCATACTCACCCACTCTCTCACTCACTCTACAGTAATGTACGTGTGTTCATATTATACATCATAAAATCAAGTGGCATTCAAAATGATAATATGAAAAATAGAATACACACAAAATATGCGTGCGCTCAACTCTTTCTCTCTCTCTCTCTCTCTCTCTCTCTCTCTCTCTCTCTCTCTCTCTCTCTCTCTCTCTCTCTCTTTCATCCACACACTCACTCACACATATGCACACACACACACACACACACACACACACACACACACACACACACAAACACATTCACTCTCCCACTGTCTCTCTCTCTCTCTCTCTCTCTCGCTCGCTCGCTCACTCTTTCTCTCTCACTCGCACTCACTATTTCCATTATTCACTCACTATCTCCATCTTCATTCACTCTATCTCTCAGTCTCTTACTCTCTCGCACTTACACATACCTTCAAGCCATCACTCAATGTTTCACTCACTCTCCCTCACCCTGCACACTTCCTCACTCTCTCTATTTTACTTTCTATCACTCGCATATGCACACACTCTCTATCACCTATTCACCCACTCACACTCACTCACTCACTCACTCATTCACTCAATCACTCAATAACTCACTCTCTCTCTCTCTCTCTCTCTCTCTCTCTCTCTCTCTCTCTCAGAATCCCTCACATACACTCACTCATTCTCTCAATCGCACTCTCTCACACATACTAATATGTATGAACACACGCACACACACCCTCACTCACTCTCACATATACACGCACGCATGCATGCACGGACACACACATTCTTCACCTTTTCTCGCTCACTCACTCTCTCCCACACACATGCATGTACGCACACACACACACACACATTCAATCCCTCACTCTGTCTGTCACACGCTCTCTCTCTCTCTCTCTCTCTCTCTCTCTCACACACACACACACATACACACATACACATACACACGCACACACAGTGAACAATTATACCAGTAGGTGAATTATGGCGGCAAATAGTCAGTATGGATTAAGTATTGAAAGCGTTTTCGGTTAAATTTGTAGGGACTATTTGGAGTTTTCAGATCTGGAGGAAGGTCATTCCATACGAAAGCACCAGAATAAGCAAAACATGTTTTGTATAAGTTCAATCTAAGCTTTGGGGCATGTAATAAATTCAAGCGCTGACAGGGTACTTGCAATAGATTGAGTCAACGGCAAAAGATACTCAGGGGTATTTTGAGATATAATTTTATTCACTAATTTAGCTTGCCATTCTCCCTGGCCTAGGTGTTAACGTCTTTCTCCGCAATCCCGTATATTCTCGTGAGCAACGTAACCTGCATGAGAATCGATTGCGGTTCTCGCCGCGTTGGTAACTTACGGGGTATGTGAGCCGGCCGCTCAGAAAGCAGTGGCAAAACTACTGAGCGTAATCATGCCTAGGACATAAACAGCAGCTGAAAAATGCTGATGTCAACTGCGACGTCCTGTAAGGGATATGCAAAAAAAAAAAAAATTGGCTTTGTTAAAAAGGAAGCGATTTCGAAGTGGTAGAAGCCTTAGATGACTGTATAAATTATTACTTTAAATGTGCTTTATGCCAGAAACTATACATATTACTATACAAACTATATAAATACATATTACTATATAAACTATACATATACAAACTATACATATAATCCCCACTCCCCAGAAATAAAAAAAGAGGCAAATTAAATATTTCGGCCACGTTAAAAGACAACACTCTTATTAAAACTATTTTGGAGGGTAGGGTTGAAGGCAAGAGAGCAAGAGGTAGACAACGATAATGCCTCACATAATCACTGAAACTAATATGAACAAACGCCCACACTTTACACGCACATACACCGACGATTATCGTGAGCATTCTCACAAATATGTAAACAATGGAGAAACAATTATACATATACCTCGTGTAACCTAAAAAATAGTGATGCTCTCACACATAGAGACATGCACCTACACATTCACCCTCACACTCACTCACTCACTCACTCACTCACTCTCTCTCTCTCTCTCTCTCTCTCTCTCTCTCTCTCTCTCATCCATACTCACCCACTCTCTCACTCACTCTACAGTAATGTACGTGTGTTCATATTATACATCATAAAATCAAGTGGCATTCAAAATGATAATATGAAAAATAGAATACACACAAAATATGCGTGCGCTCAACTCTTTCTCTCTCTCTCTCTCTCTCTCTCTCTCTCTCTCTCTCTCTCTCTCTCTTTCATCCACACACTCACTCACACATATGCACACACACACACACACACACACTAACACATTCACTCTCCCACTGTCTCTCTCTCTCTCTCTCTCTCTCTCTCTCTCTCGCTCGCTCGCTCACTCTTTCTCTCTCACTCGCACTCACTATTTCCATTATTCACTCACTATCTCCATCTTCATTCACTCTATCTCTCAGTCTCTTACTCTCTCGCACTTACACATACCCTCAAGCCATCACTCAATGTTTCACTCACTCTCCCTCACCCTGCACACTTCCTCACTCTCTCTATTTTACTTTCTATCACTCGCATATGCACACACTCTCTATCACCCATTCACCCACTCACACTCACTCACTCACTCACTCACTCACTCACTCACTCACTCACTCACTCACTCACTCACTCACTCACTCACTCATTCACTCACTCACTCATTAACTCTCTCTCTCTCTCTCTCTCTCTCTCTCTCACACAGAATCCCTCACACACACTCACTCATTCTCTCAATCGCACTCTCTCACACATACTAATATGTATGAACACACGCACACACACCCTCACTCACTCTCACATATACACGCACGCATGCATGCACGGACACACACATTCTTCACCTTTTCTCGCTCACTCACTCTCTCCCACACACATGCATGTACGCACACACACACACACACACATTCAATCCCTCACTCTGTCTGTCACACGCTCTCTCTCTCTCTCTCTCTCTCTCTCTCTCTCTCACACACACAAACACACACACATACACACATACACATACACACGCACACACAGTGAACAATTATACCAGTAGGTGAATTATGGCGGCAAATAGTCAGTATGGATTAAGTATTGAAAGCGTTTTCGGTTAAATTTGTAGGGACTATTTGGAGTTTTCAGATCTGGAGGAAGGTCATTCCATAAGAAAGCACCAGAATAAGCAAAACATGTTTTGTATAAGTTCAATCTAAGCTTTGGGGCATGTAATAAATTCAAGCGCTGACAGGGTACTTGCAATAGATTGAGTCAACGGCAAAAGATACTCAGGGGTATTTTGAGATATAATTTTATTCACTAATTTAGCTTGCCATTCTCCCTGGCCTAGGTGTTAACGTCTTTCTCCGCAATCCCGTATATTCTCGTGAGCAACGTAACCTGCATGAGAATCGATTGCGGTTCTCGCCGCGTTGGTAACTTACGGGGTATGTGAGCCGGCCGCTCAGAAAGCAGTGGCAAAACTACTGAGCGTAATCATGCCTAGGACATAAACAGCAGCTGAAAAATGCTGATGTCGACTGCGACGTCCTGTAAGGGATATGCAAAAAAAAAAAAAAATAATTGGCTTTGTTAAAAAGGAAGCGATTTCGAAGTGGTAGAAGCCTTAGATGACTGTATAAATTATTACTTTCAATGTGCTTTATGCCAGAAACTATACATATTACTATACAAACTATATAAATACATATTACTATATAAACTATACATATACAAACTATACATATACAAACTATACATATAATCCCCACTCTGAGGCCTTAAAGCTCTCACTAACCTACCGTCCCCATAATATTGCTGCCAAGAATATCCTCCTGAGACATCTATCCATTCTCCAGGCGGACCCGACCACTCGCGATGTCTTTTCAGAGGCCCACCCCCACCGCGTACAGGCGGGATCGTAACCTCAGGGATGTGCTGATCCATAGCAGGCTACCTCAACCTCACAAGTCTCTTCCTGGCACGGTGGCTTGTCTTTGATCGCGTTGTACGACCTGCCACATGTACTTCAAACCAAGAGTCTGGTATTCCCTAAGACGATCTTTCACATCCGTGAGGGTCTCTCATAACGATTCGCAACGTTATCTATGCGATTACTTGCACACATTTTGATATGAGATATATCGGGGATTTAGGCAACACCTTTCTGATATCAACAATGGCTCACAGAAACCAGTATCCATGCACTTCAACAGTCCTGACCACTGTGGCGTAGCTGACATACAGGTCACGGCCATAAAATCATGCGCATCCCACGAACGGGATCGTAAGGCATTGGAAAACCGTCTCACCTTCAAGTTGGGTTCACTCTCCCCTCACGGCCTCAATGTCCAACACAGTTTCATTTAACTTCCAAACCCTACCCCTCCCACCCCCTAGTTGTATAGTCCACTAATAAAGGTAGTTGTATGTCCTTTGCAGGACGTCGCAGTCAACCCCAGCATTATTTTTGATGTTTGGGATTTCTTGGTAGGTTTGCGTTCGGTGGGTTGCAATCGTTTTCTGAGCGACCACTACTCATGCCCCTCTATGAGGACCAACGCAAGGAAATCTTTCGCAGCTGTGTTTCGATCGCTGAACGAGAAAGCGCTAATTGCGAACTACGTCCGTGACATCTTTGCCAATCTCAATTTTTACTTTTCCGCTCAAATGGGCGCCTCTCCACCCCAGCGCTTCCCGTTTATTCTCCCGCCCAGTGGCTCGGCCACTACCTGAGCTTCTGGCGGTATTGACCTTTGACCCGCTGACCACACATCCGGTTCATACAATCCATTTATAGTCTAACGCGCGTCAGTCGCTCCCAGCTAGGATACACATTCAGATAAGTACCCTTAATATTGTCATGTAGTGTGTTTCATGTAGTTTTGTGTCGGTTTGTGTTTGTTTGTTCTGTGCTGACAAAGGCTTTTGCCGCAACGTCCAATTTTGTTTCTTGTAATCGTGGTTCAGTAAAGCTCACAATCTACTTCTCGTTTTTTGGCGATTCATTCATGCCAGAAACTAGACGCACAGCGCGGTTTTGTAGAGAACATAGCCGCTTCATATTAGATTTAGGCAACCATCCCAGACTGTGGAGCAATAATCAAGATGTGATTGGATATAGGATGTATAGAATAGTTTTCGTGTGCTTTCGTCCGGAAAGTGTTGGATTTTAGCAAGTTGGTAAACTTTTTGTGCTATTTTCTTGGTAAGAACGTGAACATGAGAGCTCCAGCTCAAATGGCTGTCAATTAAAAGACCTAGTGTTTTATGTTCATTCACATTAACTATAGGTAACGTGCCGAGTTCGAGCGGTGCCTCAGTTATGGCTAGTGTCTATAGTTTTTGTCTGGTGGTTATTAGCATGGATTTGGTTTTGTCGATGTTAATTTGCATGCGGTTTCCATTGCTCCATCTAGTAAGATTATCAAAAATCCGCAGACAGTGTTGGAGATCCATTGCAGCCAAATTTCATTGTGGAGGCGGCAACTAATTGATTAATTGCTTGATTGATTAACTGATTGATTGGTTGACAGATCATTTATTACTATTAGCGCTACCCTTGACACGACTCCAGGTGCGCTGGGCATGTCGTGCTAGAACAGCCTTGTGTAGACCAATGGCTACTCGCTGGGTAACGTGCCAGCATCGCGCCGCTGGCCTTCCCTTCCCAAGACGTCTCCTCGTACCCATGCCAGGCTAGGTCGACCTGTCAACCCAGGGAATGTTAAACATCCGCCTCGAGAACCATTCAATCCCCTGTCCTCCAAACTGGCAGGCTAGAGGGCCACCCATCCCACGTTATGATCCCCCACAGACTTCAATGAGTTGCCATGATGAAGTATTTTGACTTCTGAGGTCACATGTCACATTCTGGAGTGATCATTCGCAGGTAGGACTCACCCTTGTGCCCCTAGCCACATGATGATGACGTCACAGCGCAGGTTGTGACTTACGGCGACTGTCCCAGTGCTGTTACACACATCCCCGTCCTCTGATACTTGTAGCGACGTCCTAGTGCTGTTACACACATTTCCCCCTCTCTGACACTTGTAGCAACGTTCCAGTGCTGTTACACACATTTCCCCCTCTCTGACACTTGTAGCTACGTCCCAGTGTTGTTACACACATTTCCCCCCTCTCTGACACTTGTAGCCACGTCCCAGTGCTGTTACACACATTTCCCCCTCTCTGACACTTGTAGCGACGTCCCAGTGCTGTTACACACATTTCCCCCTCGCCGACACTTGTAGCTACGTCCCAGTGCTGTTATACACATTTCCCTCTCTCTGACACTTGTAGCGACGTCCCAGTGCAGTTACACACATTTCCCCCTCTCTGACACTTGTAGCGATGTCCCAGTGCTGTTACACACATTTCTCTCTCGCCGACACTTGTAGCGATGTCCCAGTGCTGTTACACACATTTCCCCCTCTCTGACACTTGTAGCGACGTTCCAGTGCTGTTACACACATTTCCCCCTCTCTGACACTTGTAGCGATGTCCCAGTGCTGTTACACACATTTCCCCCTCTCTGACACTTGTAGCTACGTCCCAGTGCTGTTACACACATTTCCCCCTCTCTGACACTTGTAGCGACGTCCCAGTGCTGTTACACACATTTCCCCCTCTCTGACACTTGTAGCGATGTCCCAGTTCTGTTACACACATTTCCCCCTCTCTGACACTTGTAGCTACGTCCCAGTGCTGTTACACACATTTCCCCCTCTCTGACACTTGTAGCGACGTCCCAGTGCTGTTATACACATTTCCCCCTCTCTGACACTTGTAGCGATGTCCCAGTGCTGTTACACACATATCCTCCTCTCTGAAACTTGCGGAGTTTAAAGTAGATTTTACAGAAATTAACCTACGATGTTTACTCAGGGAAATGTCTGTCTCCGGTCGTTTCTCTGGGCGTCTTGTGTCTCTCTGTGGTGAGTCTTGTGTCTCTCTGTGGAGGGACTTGTGTCTTACACACAGCCTGCCTCCGGGCGTTTCTGTGGGAGTCTTGTGTTTCTCTGTGGAGACTTGTCTATCTCCGGGTTTTATCCCACATGGCTAGGTCTCTTTCTGCAGGGAGGTCCCGATATTGTCCCCGTCTCAAAGCCGTGAAAGGAGAAGATAGCTTCATGTGCCTCCCACGATACCCCTCTCTTACATAAATTGTTATAAATGTTGGACCTTACAGTGTGTCAGCGTGCTATATTGTGCGACCAACGTGCTATATTGTGCGACCAACGTGCTATATTGTGCGACCAACGAGATATGCAGTGATCAACGTGCTATAATGTGCGACAAATGTGATATATTTTGCTACCATCGTGCTATATTGTGCGACCAACGTGCTATATTGTGCGATCAACGTGCTATATTGTGCGACCAAAGACGTGTATTGTGCGACGATGTGCTATATTATGCGAATTGTTATATTGTGTGAACAAAAAGCTATATTCTGCTACTAACGTGTTATATTGTCTGACCAACGTCCTATATTGTGCGAACTAAGTGTTATATTGTGCGACGTTTATGCTATATTGTGCCACTAAGAACTATATTGTGCGAACACAGTGCTAAATAGTGCGAACAACAAGTTATATTGTATGACCAAAGTGCTATATTTTGTGAACAATGTGCTATATTGTGCGAAAAGAACTATATTGTGCGAACAAAGAGCTATATTGTGCTAACAGAACTATATTATGCGAACAAAGAGCTATATTGTGTGAACAACGTGCTATATTGTGTGATGCAGATGCTGCGTACTGAAACAACGTAAATAGAATACAATGAGGACAAGTCCGTGAGCTGACAGAGGATTCTACACAAAAGGACATGTATTGTTGTAAATACTGCTATCATTATTTGTCAACAGGGCCGCGTAACTAGACAAGGCCACTGTTGGAAGGACACTGCACCGAGAAGTGAGCCCCGTTATGTCAGCACATCCAGCTGGTTACCGGCTTGACCTTTCACCTCATACTTGCCTTGACCTTACACCTCTTTCTTGTCTTGGCTGTACACATAGCCACAACCTGATTCCTCCTTGCCCATTATCTCTGATAATAGATTCAATTTTTTAGGCGGCTTCTGCAGTCTGCAATCGTTATTGGGTTGTCCTACAGCCCGAGTTATATCTTCGTTGTTACTGTTATTATCTTTGTTCTGACAATGATTTTTCTGTAGGCGTTTTGGCGTTTCGCGATCAAGACTGCCTCAGGATTTCGCAAGCCATATTACCAGTGTCCGTTACCACCTACTTACACTATTATCTCCAAGCCGATCGCATTATGATTTTGCTGTTTGAGACGGCCAATTATGTCACTGTATTGTTCTGCCACCACCCGCCGGCAACCGTATTCCCAAATATACGTTCTCTATTGACTCTATCTTCATCCACACGCCACTTCAAGCCCTCCAGTTTTAGGTTCCCTTCCCGGGAGCCAATCTCAGCTAAGAGAGTGTTGCTTGCTTGTGCTCACTGGCTGTGAACTCCAACGTGAAGTCCTGTATGTCGGGTGAAGGCATCCTGTTGTCCAACATCAGTGTGATGTCATACAGGACCTGAGGTCTGCGTGAGTATCCGTTGTCCCATGTCTGGCTTATTGGTGTGCAGTTTGGTTTGTACGTGCACAGCGTAGTCCCCTGGTGTAGGTGACCATTTTCTGGGCTGAAGTTGTGCGGTGTGGGTTCAACTCCAAAAGGAGCAGGGACTTCTCTGATCTCTGGTGGAATGTTTCTCTGGGGACCTGAGTTTAATACTAACACACACACACACAAACACTCCACAAACACACACACACACACATACACACACACACACACACACACACACAAACAAACGCACACATACGCACACACACACTCCACACAACCACTCCAAATGAAATCACCCCCCACTTGTATGTCCATGACGGCGTACGGAAACTGTTTGTTCCAAACTTTACGTCTCTTATCCAGACGTTGTGTGACAGACGTTGTGTGACAGATGTTGTGTGACAGAAGTTGTGTGACAGACGTTGTGTGACAGAAGTTGTGTGACCGGCGTTGTGTGACAAACGTTGTGTGACAGATGTGTGGCAGACGTTGTGTGACAGATGTTTCGTGACAGTCGTTGTGCAACAAACGATGTGCGACAGTCATTGTATGACAGACGTGTGAAATAGACGTGTGTAAGTCGTGTGACAGATATTGCATGACAAAGTCTTTGTGTGACAGACATTGTCTAACAAAGTCACACCAAGCCGTTGTATGCATAATTCGTCGAACGGCACACTTGATGATTGAGAAAGACGACAAAGTCAAAACCGTGCTCGGCTGTAGTAACAAGCTTAGGTGTAGCAATACACAACCTTCATCTGGCACAGTGAAAGCGCAGCACATCGTCGCACAATACACGTCTTTGGTCGCACAATATAGCACGTTGATCGCACAATATAGCACGTTGGTCGCACAATATAGCACGATGGTAGCAAAATATATCACATTTGTCGCACATTATAGCACGTTGATCACTGCATATCTCGTTGGTCGCACAATATAGCACGTTGGTCGCACAATATAGCACGTTGGTCGCACAATATAGCACGTTGTTACACTGTAAGGTCCAACATTTATAACAATTTATGTAAGAGAGTGGTATCGTGGGAGACACATGAAGCTATCTTCTCCTTTCACGGCTTTGAGACGGGGACAATATCGGAACCTCCCTGCAGAAAGAGACCGAGCCATGTGGGATAAAACCCGGAGATAGACAAGTCTCCACAGAGAAACACAAGACTCCCACAGAAACGCCCGGAGGCAGGCTGTGTGTAAGACACAAGTCCCTCCACAGAGAGACACAAGACTCACCACAGAGAGACACAAGACGCCCAGAGAAACGCCCGGAGACAGACATTTCCCTGAGTAAACATCGTAGGATAATTTCTGTAAAATCTACTTTAAACTCCGCAAGTTTCAGAGAGGAGGACATGTGTGTAACAGCACTGGGACATCGCTACAAGTGTCAGAGAGGGGTAAATGTGTATAACAGCACTGGGACGTCGCTACAAGTGTCAGAGAGGGGGAAATGTGTGTAACAGCACTGGGACGTAGCTACAAGTGTCAGAGAGGGGGAAATGTGTGTAACAGAACTGGGACATCGCTACAAGTGTCAGAGAGGGGAAAATGTGTGTAACAGCACTGGGACGTCGCTACAAGTGTCAGAGAGGGGGAAATGTGTGTAACAGCACTGGGACGTAGCTACAAGTGTCAGAGAGGGGGAAATGTGTGTAACAGCACTGGGACATCGCTACAAGTGTCAGAGAGGGGGAAATGTGTGTAACAGCACTGGAACGTCGCTACAAGTGTCAGAGAGGGGGAAATGTGTGTAACAGCACTGGGACATCGCTACAAGTGTCGGCGAGAGAGAAATGTGTGTAACAGCACTGGGACGTCGCTACATGTGTCAGAGAGGGGGAAATATGTGTAACTGCACTGGGACGTCGCTACAAGTGTCAGAGAGGGGGAAATGTGTGTAACAACACTTGGACGTAGCTACAAGTGTCAGAGAGGGGGAAATGTGTGTAACAACACTGGGACGTAGCTACAGCTAATATTCCTCCAACTCTCCATGTCCCTGCAACTCTCCATATTCCTCCAACTCTCCATATTCCTTCAACTCTCCATATTCCTCCAACTCTCCATATTCCTCCAACTCTCCATATTCCTCCAACTCTCCATGTCCCCCCAACTCTCCATGTCCCTCCAACTCTCAATATTCCTCCAACTCTCCATATTCCTCCAACTCTCCATGTCCCTCCAACTCTCCATATTCCTCCAACTGTCCATATTCCTCCAACTCTCCATGTCCCTCCAACTCTCGATGTCCGTCCAACTCTCCATGTCCCTTCAACTCTCCATGTCCCCCCAACTCTCCATGTCCCTCCAACTCTCCATATTCCTCCAACTCTCCATGTCCCTCCAACTCTCCATATTCCTCCAACTCTCCATATTCCTCCAACTCTCCATGTCCCTCCAACTGTCCATGTCCCTCCAACTCTCCATATTCCTCAAACTCTCCACATTCCTCCAACTCTCCATGTCCCTGCAACTCTCCATATTCCTCCAACTCTCCATATTCCTCCAACTCTCCATATTCCTCCAACTCTCCATATTCCTCCAACTCTCCATGTCCCTCCAACTCTCCATGTCCCTCCAACTTTTCATGTCCCTCCAACTCTCCGTGTCCCTACAGCTCTCCCTCCAACTCTCCATGTCCCTCCAATTCTCCATGTCCCTCCAACTCTCCATATTCCTCCAACTCTCCATATTCCTCCACCTCTCCATGTCCCTCCAACTCTCCATGTCCCTCCAACTCTCCATGTCCCTCCAACTCTCGAAATTCCTCCAACTCTCCATGTCCCTCCAACTCTCCATGTCCCTCCAACTCTCCATGTCCGACCAACTCTCCATGTCCCTCCAACTTTTCATGTCCCTCCAACTCTCCGTGTCCCTACAGCTCTCCCTCCAACTCTCCATGTCCCTCCAACTCTCCATGTTCCTCCAACTCTCCATGTCCCTCCAACTCTCCATGTTCCTCCAACTCTCCATGTCCCTCCAACTCTCCATGTCCCTCCAACTCTTCCATGTCCCTCCAACTCTCCGTGTCCCTACAGCTCTCCCTCCAACTCTCCATGTCCCTCCAACTCTCCATGTCCGACCAACTCTCCATGTCCCTCCAACTTTTCATGTCCCTCCAACTCTCCGTGTCCCTACAGCTCTCCCTCCAACTCTCCATGTCCCTCCAACTCTCCATGTTCCTCCAACTCTCCATGTCCCTCCAACTCTCCATGTTCCTCCAACTCTCTATGTCCCTCCAACTCTCCATGTCCCTCCAACTCTCCATGTCCACCCAACTCTCCATGTCCCTCCAACTCTTCCATGTCCCTCCAACTCTCAGTGTCCCTAAAGCTCTCCATGTAACTCCAATTCTCCATATCCCTACAACTCTCCATATCTCTACAACTCTCCATATCCCTACAACTCTTTATATCCCCAAAACTTTCCATGCCCCTACAACTCTCCATGTCCTCCCAACTCTCCATGTCCCTACAACTCTCCGTGTCCCTCCAATTCTCCATGTCTCTCCAACTCTCCATGTCCCTCCAACTCTCCATGTCCCTCCAACTCTCCATGTCCCTACAACTCTCAGTGTCCCTCCAACTCTCCATGTCCCTCCAACTCTCCATGTCCCTCCAACTCTCCATATTCCTCCAACTCTCCATGTCCCTCCAACTCTCCATATCCCTCCAACTCTCCGTGTCCCTACAGCTCTCACTCCAACTCTCCATGTCCCTACAACTCTCCATATCCCTACAACTCTCCATATACCTCCAACTCTCCGTGTCCCTACAGCTCTCCCTAAAGCTCTCCATATCCCTCCAACTCTCCGTGTCCCTACTGCTCTTCCTCCACCTCTCCATGTCCCTCCAACTCTCCATGTCCCTACAACTCTCAGTGTCAATCCAACTCTCCATATCCCTCCAACTTTCCATGTCCCTACAACTCTCCATGTCCCTCCAACTCTCTATATTCCTACAACTCTCCATGTCCCTACAACTCACCATATCCCTCCAACTCTCCATTTCCTTACAACTCTCTATATCCCTACAACTCTCCATATCCCTCCAACTCTCCATGTCCTTACAACTCTCTATATTGATTATGTGGTTGTTTCGGGATTTGAAATTTAAATATTGAGCACAACCCACTACTGGCAACGCCGATCGCATTCCGGTATGAACCTAAGGCCTATCCACGTCAATATGGAAGCACTATACTCGAGTTTCGCCCTTGTTTGAGCTCGTCAGTAGTGCATATCCCTGACCGGATCCGGAAACAGTCCCGGATCACGCGTGGGATTTAGGAGGCCTGGTGTTCCTTGCCAGTGAGAAGTCCTGATCGTTCGGGTCCCATCGATTGACGGACGTCGGTCGCGGCGATTGGGCAATCTTGAGCATAGCCTACGATGGGTAGCGTTGTGGTGTTCTGTTGTGATAATTTGGTGTGTCCAGTGTGTGCCGCGTGGTTACACACCCGCTTCACACGCGTGATCCGGGACTGTTTCCGGATCCGGTCAGGGATATGCACTACTGACGAGCTCAAACAAGGGCGAAACTCGAGTATAGTGCTTCCATATTGACGTGGATAGGCCTTAGGTTCATACCGGAATGCGATCGGCGTTGCCAGTAGTGGGTTGTGCTCAATATTTAAATTTTAAATCCCGAAACAACCACATAATCAATTTATTATTGCTCACTGGATTTAGGAGGCCTGGTGTTCCTTGCCAGTGAGAAGTCCTGATCATTCGGGTCCCATCGATTGACGGACGTCGGTCGCGGCGATTGGGCAATCTTGAGCATAGCCTACGATGGGTAGCGTTGGGGTGTTCTGTTGTGATAATTTGGTGTGTCCAGTGTGTGCCGCGTGGTTACACACCCGCTTCACACGCGTGATCCGGGACTGTTTCCGGATCCGGTCAGGGATATGCACTACTGACGAGCTCAAACAAGGGCGAAACTCGAGTATAGTGCTTCCATATTGACGTGGATAGGCCTTAGGTTCATACCGGAATGCGATCGGCGTTGCCAGTAGTGGGTTGTGCTCAATATTTAAATTTCAAATCCCGAAACAACCACATAATCAATTTATTATTGCTCACTGGATTTAGGAGGCCTGGTGTTCCTTGCCAGTGAGAAGTCCTGATCGTTCGGGTCCCATCGATTGACGGACGTCGGTCGCGGCGATTGGGCAATCTTGAGCATAGCCTACGATGGGTAGCGTTGTGGTGTTCTGTTGTGATAATTTGGTGTGTCCAGTGTGTGCCGCGTGGTTACACACCCGCTTCACACGCGTGATCCGGGACTGTTTCCGGATCCGGTCAGGGATATGCACTACTGACGAGCTCAAACAAGGGCGAAACTCGAGTATAGTGCTTCCATATTGACGTTTATAGGCCTTAGGTTCATACCGGAATGCGATCGGCGTTGCTAGTAGTGGGTTGTGCTCAATATTTAAACTCTCTATATCCCTACAACTCACCATATCCCTCCAACTCTCCATGTCCCTCCAACTCTCCATGTCCCTCCAACTCTCCATGTCCTTACAACTCTCTATATCCCTGTAACTCTCCATATCCCTCCAACTCTCCATGTCCCTACAACTCACCATATCCCTCCAACTCTCCATGTACCTACAACTCTCCATGTCCCTCCAACTCTCCATGTCCCTCCAACTCTCCATATCTCTCCAACTCTCCATGTCCTTACAAATCTATATATCCCTACAACTCTCCATATCCCTCCAACTCTCCATGTCCCTACAACTCTCCATGTCCCTCCAACTCTCTATATCCCTACAACTCTCCATATCCCTACAACTCACCATATCCCTCCAACTCTCCATGTCCTTACAACTCTCCATATCCTTCCAACTCTCCATGTCCCTACAACTCTCCATATCCCTCCAACTCTTCATGTCCCTCCAACTCTCCATGTCCCTCCAACTTTCCATGTCCCTCCAACTCACAGTGTCCCTACAGCTCTCCATGTCCCACCAACTCTCCATGTACCTACAACTCTCCATGTCCCTCCAACTCTCCATGTCCCTACAACTCTCCATATCCCTCCAACTCTCCATGTCCCTACAACTCTCTATGTCCCTCCAACTCTCCTTGTCTCTCCAAGTCTCCGTGTCTCTCTAACTCTCCGTGTCCTTACAGCTCTCCCTCCAACTCTCCATGTCCCTCCAACTCTCCATGTCCCTACAGCTCTCCCTCCAACTCTCCACGTCCCTTAAACTCTCCATGTCCCTACAGCTCTCCCTCCAACTCTCCATATCCCTTAAACTCTCCATGTCCCTACAGCTCTCCCTCCAACTCTCCATATCCCTTTAACTCTCCATGTCCCTACAGCTCTCCCTCCAACTCTCCATATCCCTTAAACTCTCCATGTCCCTCCAACTCTCCATGTCCCTACAGCTCTCACTCCAACTCTCCATATCCCTTAAACTCTCCATGTCCCTCAAACTCTCCATGTCCCTACAGTTCTCCCTCCAACTCTCCATATCCCTTAAACTCCCCATGTCCCTACACCTCTCCCTCCAACTCTCCATGTCCCTTAAACTCTCCATGTCCCTACAGCTCTCCCTCCAACTCTCCATATCCCTTAAACTCTCCATGTCCCTACAACTCTCCCTACAACTCTCCGTGTCTAACCAACTCTCCATGTCCCTACAGCTCTCCCCCCCCCCAACTTTCCGTGTCTATCCAACTCGCTGTGTCCCAACAGCACTCCCTACAACTCTCCGTGCCCCTCCAACTGTCTGTGTCTATATAACTCTCTGTGTCCCTCCAATTCTCTGTGTCTCTCCAACTCTCCGTGTCTCTACAGCTCTACCTCCAACTCTCCATGTCCCTACAACTCTCCCTACAACTCTCCTTGTCTATCCAACTCTCCATGTCCCTACAGCTCTCCCCCCAACTTTCCGTGTCTATCCAACTCGCTGTGTCCCTACAGTACTCCCTACATCTCTCCGTGCCCCTCCAACTTTCTGTGTCTATATAACTCTGTGTCCCTCCAACTCTCCGTGTCTCTCCAACTCTCCTTTCTCTACAGCTCTACCTCCAACTCTCCATGGCCCTACAGCTCTCCCTCCAACTCTCCGTGTCTCTCCAACTCTCCATGTCCCTACAGCTCTCCCTCCAACTCTCCATGTCTCTCCAACTTTCCGTGTCGCTACAGCTCTCCCTCCAACTCTCCATGTCTCTCCAACTCTCCATGTCCCTACAGCTCTCCCTCCAACTCTCCGTGTCTCTCCAACTCTCCGTGTCTCTCCAACTCTCCGTGTCTCTCCAACTCTCCGTGTCTCTCCAACTCTCCGTGTCTCTCCAACTCTCCATGTCCCTACAGCTCTCCCTCCAACTCTCCGTGTCTCTCCAACTCTCCATGTCCCTACAGCTCTCCCTCCAACTCTCCGTGTCTCTCCAACACTCCATGTCGCTACAGCTCTCCCTCAAACTCTCCGTGTCTCTCCAACTCTCCGTGTCTCTCCAACTCTCCATGTCCCTACAGCTCTCCCTCCAACTTTCCGTGTCTCTCCAACTCTTCGTGTCTCTCCAACTCTCTGTGTCGCTACAGCTCTCCCTCCAACTCTCTGTGTCTCTCCAACTCTCCGTGTCTCTCCAACTCTCCGTGTCTCTCCAACTCTCCATGTCCCTACAGCTCTCCCTCCAACTCTCCATGTCTCTCCAACTCTCCGTGTCGCTACAGCTCTCCCTCCAACTCTCCGTGTCGCTACAGCTCTCCCTCCAACTCTCCGTGTCGCTACAGCTCTCCCTCCAACTCTCCGTGTCCCTACAGCTCTCCCTCCAACTCTCCGTGTCTCTCTAACTCTCCATGTCTCTCCAACTCTCCATGTCCCTACAGCTCTCCGTGTCCCTACAGCTCTCCCTCCAACTCTCCGTGTCGCTACAGCTCTCCCTCCAACTCTCCGTGTCGCTACAGCTCTCCCTCCAACTCTCCGTGTTCCTCCAACTCTCCGTGTCCCTACAGCTCTCCCTCCAACTCTCCGTGTCCCTACAGCTCTCCCTCCAACTCTCCATGTCTCTCCAACTCTCCGTGTCGCTACAGCTCTCCCTCCAACTCTCCGTGTCGCTACAGCTCTCCCTCCAACTCTCCGTGTCTCTCTAACTCTCCATGTCTCTCCAACTCTCCGTGTCTCTCCAACTCTCTGTGTCTCTCCAACTCTCCATGTCCCTACAGCTCTCCCTCCAACTCTCCGTGTCTCTCCAACTCTCCGTGTCTCTCCAACACTCCGTGTCTCTCCAACTCTCCATGTCCCTACAGCTCTCCCTCCAACTCTCCGTGTCTCTCCAACTCTCCGTGTCTCTCCAACTCTCCATGTCACTACAGCTCTCCCTCTAACTCTCAGTGTCTCTCCAACTCTCCGTGTCCCTCCTACTCTCCATGTCCCTCCAACTCTCCATGTCCCTACAGCTCTCCCTCCAACTTTCCGTGTCTCTCCAACTCTTCGTGTCTCTCCAACTCTCTGTGTCGCTACAGCTCTCCCTCCAACTCCCCGTGTCTCTCCAACTCTCCGTGTCTCTCCAACTCTCCGTGTCTCTCCAACTCTCCATGTCCCTACAGCTCTCCCTCCAACTCTCCGTGTCTCTCCAACTCTCTGTGTCACTACAGCTCTCCCTCCAACTCTCCGTGTTCCTCCAACTCTACGTGTCTCTCCAACTCTCCATGTCTCTCCAACTCTCCATGTCTCTCCAACTCTCCGTGTCTCTCCAACTCTCTGTGTCTCTCTAACTCTCCATGTCCCTACAGCTCTCCCTCCAACTCTCCGTGTCTCTCCAACTCTCCGTGTCTCTCCAAAACTCAGTGTCTCTCCAACTCTCCATGTCACTACAGCTCTCCCTCCAACTCTCCATGTCTCTCCAACTCTCAATGTCACTACAGCTCTCCCTCCAACTCTCCGTGTTCCTCCAACTCTCTGTGTCCTTCCAACTCTCCATGTCTCTCCAACTCTCCGTGTCTCTCCAACTCTCCGTGTCTCTCCAACTCTCCGTGTCTCTCCAACTCTCCATGTCACTACAGCTCTCCCTCCAACTCTCCGTGTTCCTCCAACTCTCCGTGTCCCTCCAATTCTCTATGTCCCTCCAACTCTCCGTGTCTCTCCAACTTTCCGTGTCTCTCCAACTCTCCGTGTCTCTCCAACTCTCCATGTCCCTAGAGCTCTCCCTCCAACTCTCCGTGTCTCTCCAACTCTCCGTGTCGCTACCGTTCTCCCTCCAACTCTCCGTGTTCCTCCAACTCTCCGTGTCCCTCCAACTCTCCGTGTCTCTCCAACTCTCCATGTCCCTACAGCTCTCCCTCCAACTCTCCGTGTCTCTCCAACTCTCCGTGTCGCTACAGCTCTCCGTGCCTCTCCAACTCTCCACGTCTCTCCAACTCTCCGTGTCGCTACAGCTCTCCCTCCAACTCTCCGTGTTCCTCCAACTCTCCGTGTCTCTCCAACTCTCCGTGTCTCTCCAACTCTCCGTGTCCCTACAGCTCTCCCTCCAACTCTCCGTGTCCCTCCCACTCTCCGTGTCTATCCATCTAACACAATTAGGCCCCAGCCGCCCTACCACATAGCTTATCCCCTGGAATTCACCCGAGTCTCCGTGTTGACTATATGCCAATCTATGTCATGATTGTAATTGCTGGGAGACGACAATAAGAGTACAATTATCGGGCGTGTCGCCGTGTCCCTAGGAGCTGGTAAATTGGACGTGCGCACACTCGCATCTGGTTGGTGTCAGATTTGTTCTCCTGGTATTGACTGTGTGATATTATGTCTTCTGATATTGACCTTGTGACAAGGGACAGTTAGCACACAGTATCACTGGAACCATGGAGAACATTCTCAGAGAAAGTGGGAAACAGGACAGTTAGCATACAGTATCACTGGAACCATGGAGAACATTCTCAGAGAAAGTGGGACACGGGACAGTTAGCACACAGTATCACTGGAACAATGGAGAACATTCTCAGAGAAAGTGGGACAAGGGACAGATAGTACACAGTATCACTGGAACCATGGGGAACATTCTCAGAGAAAGTGGGACACGGGGCAGTTAGCACACAGTATAACTGGAATTATGGAGAACATTCTCAGATAAAGTACGAAACGGGACAGTTAGCACACAGTATAACTGGAATTATGGAGAACATTCTCAGAGAAAGTGGGACACGGGACAGTTAGCACACAGTATCACTGGAATTATGGAGAACATTCTCAGAGAAAGTGGGACACGGGACAGTTAGCACACAGTATCACTGGAACTATGGAGAACATTCTCAGAGAAAGTGGGACACGGGACAGTTAGCACACAGTATCACTGGAACCATGGAGAACATTCTCAGAGAAAGTGGGACACGGGACAGTTAGCACACAGTATCACTGGAACAATGGAGAACATTCTCATGGATAGTGGGATACGGGACAGTTAGCACACAGTATAACTGGAACTATGGAGAACATTCTCAGAGAAAGTGGGACACGGGACAGTTAGCACACAGTATCACAGGAACTATGGAGAACATTCTCAGAGAAAGTGGGCCACGGGACAGTTAGCACACAGTATAACTGGAACTATGGAGACAATTCTCAGAGAAAGTGGGACACGGGACAGTTAGCACACAGTATCACTGGAATTATGGAGAATATTCTCAGAGAAAGTGGGACACGGGACAGTTAGCACACAGTATCACTGGAACCATGGGGAACATTCTCCCAGAAAGTGGGACACGGGAGAGTTAGCACACAGTATCACTGGAATTATGGAGAACATTCTCAGAGAAAGTGGGACACGGGACAATTAGCACACAGTATCACTGGAATTATGGAGAACATTCTCAGAGAAAGTGGGACACGGGACAGTTAGCACACAGTATAACTGGAACTATGGAGAACATTCTCATGGAAAGTGGGACACGGGACAGTTAGCACACAGTATAACTGGAACTATGGAGAACATTCTCAGAGAAAGTGGGACACGGGACTGTTAGCACACAGTATCACTGGAATAATGGAGAACATTCTCAGAGAAAGTGGGACACGGGACAGTTAGCACACAGTATCACTGGAACAATGGAGAACATTCTCAGAGAAAGTGGGACACGGGACAGTTAGCACACAGTATTACTGGAACCATGGGGAACATTCTCAGAGAAAGTGGGACACGGGAGAGTTAGCACACAGTATCACTGGAATTATGGAGAACATTCTCAGAGAAAGTGGGACACGGGACAGTTAGCACACAGTATAACTGGAACTATGGAGAACATTCTCATGGAAAGTGGGACACGGGACAGTTAGCACACAGTATAACTGGAACTATGGAGAACATTCTCAGAGAAAGTGGGACACGGGACAGTTAGCACACAGTATCACTGGAACAATGGAGATCATTCTCAGAGAAAGTGGGACACGGGAGAGTTAGCACACAGTATCACTGGAACAATGGAGAACATTCTCAGAGAAAGTGGCACACGGGACAGTTAGCACACAGTATCACTGGAACCATGGAGAACATTCTCAGAGAAAGTGGGACACGGGACAGTTAGCACACAGTATCACTGGAATTATGGAGAACATTCTCAGAGAAAGTGGGACACGGGACTGTTAGCACACAGTATCATTGGAACAATGGAGAACATTCTCAGAGAAAGTGGGACACGGGACTGTTAGCACACAGTATCATTGGAACAATGGAGAACATTCTCAGAGAAAGTGGGACACGGGACAGTTAGCACACAGTATCACTGGAACCATGGAGAACATTCTCAGAGAAAGTGGGACATGGGACAGTTAGCACACAGTATCACTGGAACCATGGAGAACATTCTCAGAGAAAGTGGGACACGGGACAGTTAGCACACAGTATCACTGGAACCACGGAGAACATTCTTGGAGGGCACAAATGCAGATCACTGCAGCGGAAACATTCAAGACTGATGTGGTCTCACTACCAGAGTACATCACTTTTTCTATCCAACATCTCCTACCTTGTCCCACTCACACACCTTGTTCCACATCAATATCTTGTCCCACATCATCCACCTTATCCCACATCACCCACCTTGTCCCACATCACCTACCTTATCCCACATCACCCACCTTATCCCACATCACCCACCTTGTCCCACATCACCTACCTTGTCCCATATCATCCATTTGGTCAAACATCACACGCCTTGTCCCACATCTCCTACCTTGTCTCACATTATCTACCTTATCCCACATCACCCACCTTATCCCACATCATCCACCTTGTCCCATATCATCCATTTGGTCAAACATGACACGTCTTGTCCCACATCTCCTACCTTGTCTCACATTATCTACCTTATCCCACATCATCCGTCTTGTCCCACATCACCTACCTTGTCCCATATCATCCATTTGGTCAAACATCACCCGCCTTATCCCACATCATCCACCTTATCCCACATCACTCATTTTGTCTCACATCATCCACCCAGTCCTACGTCAGCCGTCACGTTCCACAGCTTCTGTGAACAAAAACAGGACCATATGCGGAGTCCGCTCACTC
>OY992876.1:225227004-225259504 GCA_963921405.1 Cepaea hortensis | reverse complement strand
AGGGATGTGTGTGTATGGGGAGATATTTGGGAGGATGGTTGGAAGTATGTGGGTGTTAGTTGGTTGGGGGGGGGGGGGGTGTGTGGGTAGGGAATGTGTATTTGGGTGGGTGAATGGGTGTGTAGGAGATTACATGGGTTGGGGATGGGTGTGTAATGGGTGTGGGGGATAAGTGTGGGGGTGTCTGTGAATGGGATATGTCTGTGTGGGTGGGAGTGTGTGAATGTGGATGGGGTAAATGTGAGTGGGTGGAGGATGTATGGGGGATGTTAGGCGGTGAGGATGTTTGTAGGTGGGGGATGTGTGTGTGGGTTTGGAGATGTGTGGGCGGGGATGAGATTGGGGAATGTGTGTGTGTGGGGGGGGGGAATGTGTTTATGGGTGGAGTTTTGTGTGGGAGGGGAGATGTGTGAGAGGTGGGGGAGGTGTCGGATGTGCAGGTGGATGAAGGATGTATGTGAGGATGGGGGAATGTATGTTTGGCTGGGTGGTTGTTGTGTGTGTGGGTGGGAGGGTAGATGAGAGATGCATGTGTTGATGGGCGTGTGGGTGATGTGTGTGTGTGAGTGGTTGATGGATGAGTACGTTAGTGGGTGAATGTGTGTGAGAGATGAGTGTATGGGTGGGGGATGTGTGTGTGTGTTTGTGGGAAGATGTGTGTGAGCGGCGGATTTGTGTGGTGGGCTATATGTGGGTGGTGGGGTGTGTGTGGGTGGGAGGTGTGTATTTGTGGGTGCTTATGGGTGGGGGATATGTGTGGACAGGTGGGGAGATGTGTTTGTGGGTGGGGATGTGTGTATATTTGGGGGATGTGTAGTTGAGAGGTGGCGGATACTGGGTGGGTGAGTGGGTGTAGGTTGGCTGATGTGTGTGTGGGTGGGTGGGGAAAATTGTGAGGGTGTGGGATGTGTGTGTGAATAGGTGCTGGATGTGTGGGTTGGCGGGGGTATGTGTGTGTGTGGTTTTGTGTTTTGTGATGTGTGTGTGTGGTTTTGTGTTTTGTGATGTGTGTTTTGCTGGGTGGTTGCGGGTGTGTGGGTGGATGGTGGAGAATATGTGGGTGGGTGTGTGCGTGTCGGTTATCGGATGGGTGGGGGATATGTGTGTGTGTGGGGAAATGTGTGTGGGTGGGGGATCAGTGGGTGTGTGGCGGCATGTATTTTTGAATGGGTCTGTGTGAATGCGAGGAGGTATGTGTGGGTGAGTGGGTAATGTGTGGTTGGTGGGGAATGTGTGTGTGGCTGCGGGATGTGTGGTGGCTGCTGGATGTGAGGGTGGATGAGGTATGTGTCTCACAACATTGCAATATGCACTGTTTATGTTTACAACTTTCATTTGACAATGTTTTTTCCCATGTGAATGTATCATGCGTAATATACATTGTTTATGCTTACAAAATCCATTTGACAATGTTTACCCTAGTTAATGTAACATGCACATTTGATGAATGAAAGATGAGTGATTGACAGGGCCGAATTTAAGACGGGCCTGCGTGCCCAATTTGTTACCCTTTTAAAATAAAGTTCTATCTATCTATCTATCTATCTATCTATCTATCTATCTATCTATCTATCTATCTATCTATCTATCTATATATCTATCTATCTATCTATCTGTCTGTCTGTCTGTCTGTCTGTCTGTCTGTCTGTCTGTCTGTCTGTCTGTCTGTCTGTCTGTCTGTCTGTCTGTCTGTCTATCTATCTATCTATCTATCTATCTATCTATCTATCTATCTATCTATCTACCTACCTACCTACCTACCTACCTGTCTGTCTGTCTGTCTGTCTGTCTGTCTGTCTGTCTGTCTGTCCGTCCATCTGTCCACTCGGCCGTCTGTCCTTCCATTCGGCCTCTCGGTCGTTCTGTCTGCCTGTCTGTCTGTCTGTCTGTCTGTCTGTCTGTCTGTCTGTCTGTCTGTCTGTCTGTCTGTCTGTCTGTCTGTCTGTCGTTCTGCGTACCTACCCATCTGTCTACCTACCTGCCTATCTATCTACCTAGCTACCGGTCCGTCGGTCAGTCCGCCTGCCCACCCGCCCTCGCCCACCCGTCTGTCCGTTTGTCCATCCGTCAGTCGAACTGTCCCACTGTCTTCCTATCTGTCTGTCTGCCTATCTATCTTCTTCTCCATGTGTATTTTCCTCTGTCTGTTTTTCTATCTGTCTGACAGTAGACACTTCCGTCTCCCCCTTCTATTTAACCGTCCATGCATATAGATAGCTAACTACATATCTACCTAACTACCTACATATCTACCTATCTAACTACCTACATATCTACCTACCTACATATTTACCTACCTACCTGTCTGCCTGCCTGTCAACATGTTTATTAGCCCGTCTGTTTGTTTGTTTATCTATTTGTTTGTATTGCAGTCTTTCTATTAGCTTGGCAGTCCGTGTTTTTGCCTGTTAACTTGCTTGTCTGTCTATTTGTATGTCTGCCTGTTTGCCTGCGTGTCTTCTTGTATGTCTGTCTTTTTATCTGTATATCTGAATGCTTGTCGGTCTGTCTGTCTCACCATGCTAACCCTAGCCTTCCCTCTCTACCCATTAGAGACGAACAAAAGGCACTCCGGGATTCAATCGAGTCTGGAACGATTACAAGAGTGGGTTTGGCGCTGTGAATACCGACTACTGGCTTGGCAATGACTATATTCATAATCTCACGTCGCTTGTAAGTATTTATTCAATCAGTATTCAAGTATTGCGTTATCTATTCTAGCAATTTTAAGATAAACCACAGTTAGGTAATTGCCATGACGCTAAGTCAGATCATGGAGTACGGAGTACAGAGAGTTCAGAGTTTCACGCAAGTTAGCGTGAAGATGGACTCAGTAGATAGATTCACGCTTTGCAGGAAATGATCAACACATGTATGTATCACTACACAGACCAACACGTGCATGCACCACTACATAGATCAACACTTGAATGTATTACTACATGGAACAACACATGCATGTATGACTACATGGAACAACACTTGCATGTATCACTACACAGACCGACACGTGCATGTACCAATACATGGATCAACACTTGTATGAATTACTGCATGGAACAACACTTGTATATATCACTACATGGGACAACACCTGCATGTATCATTACACGGAACAACACTTGTATGTATCACTACACGGAACAACACTTGTATGTATCACTACATGGGACAACACTTGTATGTATTACAACATAGACCAACACATGCATGTATCACTACATGGATCAACACTTGCATGTATCAATACAAGGATTAAATCTTGTATGTATAACTACATGGATCAACACTTGCATGCATCACTACATGGAACAACACTTACATGTATCACTACATGGATCAACACTTACATGTATCAATACATGGGACAACACTTGCATAGATCACTAGAAAGAACAACACTTACATGTATCACTACATGGATCCAACACTTGCATGTATCAATACAAGGATTAAATCTTGTATGTATAACTATATGGATCAACACTTGCATGCATCACTACATGGAACAACACTTACATGGAACAACACTTACATGTATCACTACATGGATCAACACTTACATGTATCACTACATGGATAAACACTTGTATGTATTACTATAGTCTGTCCAGAAATAAATGCAGTCGTTCACGATTAATTATTTTGAAAACTGTCTGTTGCATCGTTATGAAATTTTTCCTGCCGTCTTATACTTACCCCCACCCAAGGAATATGTCTTTAATAGGTCCAAAAGCAACTTAAATCATCGAAAGCGGCGACATTTCTTTGTTATGTTTTGGCGAAAATGTAGTGAATTCACGCTAACAAACTAGGCTTACAGTAAAGCACATCATTTCGGGTAACGACACAAGAACAAGGCGTAGCCAGATTCGTATGGGAGCGGGTGCAATAAAAAAAAGAAGCTAAAAATTTGACAGGGTCGACTGCATTGCACTGTTGTTTTTTTTTAAAATCCCATATGGCTCAGTCTCTTTCCGTAGCGCAGAAAGCGTCGCACAAAGCACGAACTTTTTAATTCCAGAGACGATCCTCGGGAGTCTCCGAAAAAATGCACTCGTGAAATGAAGGACGCGGCCCGGAATCGAACATACAACCTTCGGAGCCCGAGTCAGACGGCTTGACCACTTCACCACGGAGACTCCCGAGAGGGATGCAATGTGTAATATTAGTAAAGACAGAGAATTTACAGATGCCATCCATCCATCATGTGCCATGCCGGTAAGCGTGGGCGGTCATGTTCTGCCATCTCACTCGATCAACAGAGTCGTGGATCAGTTCCGTGTTTCTGTCTCGACCATGCCACAAGGCCAAGCCATCCAGATACTTGTTTCTAGGTCTTCCCCTTGGTCTGTTCCCCTCGATCTTACCAGTTGTCACCAAGTTCTCCAAATCATTTCTTCTCATAACATGCCCAAAAAATTGTGACTGTCTACGTCTAATGTCTCTGATCAGTTTACGATCTTCATTTGTTTCTTGAAGGACTTGTTCATTGGTCTTTCTGGCTGTCCATGGTATTCTTTGCATTTTCCTCAGAAACCACATTTCTACAGCCATCAGATGTTTTTCAGCCTGGCTGCTCATTGTCCAAGCTTCACATCCATATAAAAGTACAGGTTCTATGTAGCATCTCAACACTCTTTTTCTCGTTTCAATTGACATCTTTTTATTGGTCAGTATGTTTTTCATCTTGCTAAAGGCTACTTTTGCCATGGCGATTCTTGTTCTAATCTCTTCAAGGCATCTCCCATCAGATGTTATTACTGTTCCGAGGTAATTGTACCTATTCACTTGTTGAAGAATATTCCCATTTACTCGTATATTACACTGTGGTATTTCGTTCTTCTTAGTGACGACCATAATCTGTGTCTTTTTACAATTTAATTCTAACCCTTGTTGTTCACTGTGTGTAACAACCGCATCTACTAAATTTTGCAGGTCCTGTTCATTGTCTGCAATCAAGACTGTATCATCTGCATATCTAATGTTATTGATGCATCGTCCCCCAATGTTGATTCCTTCCATATTTTCAATATTTCTGAAAATATTTTCACTGTACAGGGAAAACAGATCTGGAGACATTACACATCCCTGTCTCACACCTCTCTTAATAGGCTGATATTGGCTTACTTGATTATCAACTCTTATGGCAGCTTGTTGTTTCCAATATATGTTTTTTACAAGTCTAAGGTCTTTCCCATCAATTTGTAGATCTTCAAGCATCCTTATCATGTTGACATGTCTCACTTTATCAAAAGCCTTTGTGTAGTGGGGTAAATATGTATGCATGGGGTAAATAATGTGTAAACTGACAGAAAAGTAGAAGGAATATATTTCTTACCTTATTTTTCATTTCCTTCTTGTTTCTTCAGCTGCTGGTTATTAATGTGTACACAAGTATTCATGTTAATAGGATGCATTTAGCTTTTTATATTGAGTTCGTGAAAGCTTCCGAAAGCTGTCCGTTAATGTGCGTATGGAGTGACCAGAAATGATACCGAAATTTAGTCTTCATGTGTCAATTTTTAAGGATCTGTTCAGCTGTCTGTGTAGTTTGTTCACACGTACACATGGGTGACAGACCCTCTTTGAGTCTTCGTGAAAGATTGTCTACTCTGCTGTTTACCGTTCAGAGACGGAACATGATTACCTGTTTTGCACTATGAAAATAGTTTTCAGTGTCTCTGTAGTGGGCTTTCTTCTTAACGACCAAGATGTTGGTCTTCTTTTCATTGAAGTTTATAGATTGATTGGTATGCACGTGTGTTTTCCCCTAATTTGACAACGTGTTTGCTCTCACGTTTCTTGTTATGCCACAATATGTCAGTTTCCACCGCAATATTACTCTTCTGTTGGTATTCAATGCGTTTAGTGTGATTTAAAAAAAAAAATACCAGTTGTTCGTCATCGCTGAGGGCTTGCGGAAATGAAAATTCATCACTGTGGAATACAAACTGTTGCCATTGGCATTGTTCTGATGCCGTAATGTTTAGGGCCTGCAATTCGTCTGAATATGTTTAATATGTTTGCATATCCTTTACAGGACATCGCTGTCAACATCAGCATCTTTCAGCTAATTGTTGATTTCTTTGCAAGATTACGCTCAGTAGTTTGCCATTGCTTTCTGAGCGCCCGGCTCACATTCCCCTTAAGTTTCCGACGCGATTCGAACCACTGCTGATTCTCACCGTCGTCACGTTACTTACGAGAGTATACGAGGTTACGGAGAAAAGTCGTTAACCTCTGGGTTAACCTCGTTAACCTCTAACGCTTTATCTTTCCATCCACTGATTGCCATTCTTTTTCACTTGTGTGGTGCGCATTGATCCACCTCTCATCCAAATACACTATGTTATAATTTTCTTTGCGCATTTCCCTTATTTCACGTAGGTATCTGTTTCTCATGGCTCCTAAATGCGGTTGCTCGCAAAGGATATTTCTCCCTCCCTTGTACTTTCTAAAAGTGAAGCCTAATGTCCTTATAATTTTCCAAAAAGTTGTTTTGGATAGCTATATGTTATTGTTCTTTCTCAACCAAACCCTAAGTGTTCTTACAGTCACTATTTCTTTGGCATCCATCATTTTTATAATAACTCGCCTTATGACATCCTTGTCAAAGCTGTCTACAATTGCCTTTCTACCTACCGTTTGCTTATCGTGCGTTGGTTTCATTCCAGATTCTTGCACCCATTGACGAAATGACCGTTTACTCAAACCCAATGCATGCACTGTTCTGTTTTCGATATTTGTAACAGTATGAAACAGTTTCCTGCGATCAGCTTCTTGACAAAAATATGTGTACAACTTCATAGCGATGCTTTGAAGTGTTCACAATTGCACATTCAATCCCATTGAACAATATTCACACATTCAAATATTAGCTATTAATATTATATTAATGGTAAGATTTATTTATATATGTATTTATATAATCACGTTTCATGAAAGAACCCACATTGACGACACCTCTGAACAATCCAATTTAACTGCGCGCAATTTGTGCCAAAACGGAAACCACGAGACAATTTTTAAAAAAGCGCGGATTTGTCTAGGTGATGGTGTAATACTTTTAAAATTATGGACTTAATCTCTGACCCGTAAATTATATACCGCATATAAACAAATATTGAAATCTGCTGTACAATCTCCAGAACAAAAAATTGTTTTCTTAGGTGGACATAGTGATAAGGTTATATGCTAAATCTCGTAATTTTCCCTCAGTTGGTTACTGAGATATGGAATTTTATATTGGGGCGGAAAAAAGTAAACAGACTATACACGGGGCAGCACTTACATATATCACTACATAGACCAACACGTGCATGTATCACTACATAAAACAGCACTTGCATGTTTCATTACATTGAACAGCACTTGCATGTTTCACTACATCGAACAGCACTTGCATGTATCACAACATGGAACAACACTTCCATATATCACTACATGGAACAGCACTTGCATATATCACTACATGGAACAACACTTCCATATATCACTACATGGAACAGAACTTGCATATATCACTACATGGAACAACACTTGCATGTATCACTACATTGATCAACACTTGCATGCATCACTACATGGAACAACACTTACATGTATCACTACATGGATTAACACTTACATGTATCACTACAAGGATCAATACTTGCATGTATCACTACATGAGACAACACTTGTATATATTAACTACATGGGACAACACTTGCATGTATCACTACATAGAACAACACTTGCATGTATCACTACATAGAACAACTCTTGCATGTCTCACTACATTGAACAACACTTACATGTATCATTACATGAAATAATACTTGCATGTATCACTACATAGAATAACACTTGTATGTATAATTACATGGATTAACACTTTCATGTATCACTACATGGAACAACACTTGCATGTATCACTATATAGAACAACACTTGCATGTATTACTACATCATTTCATAGAAAATTTGACACTCGGTGAGTGATGTGGACAGTGCCCCGCCGATGACCCCCAGAGGTCTCCAGAATATTGCACTCGTGGTCTGAATGACCTTCAGCTCACTGGGGTTTGTAGGCGGCTTGACCACTTGACAAATAACATCCATAATTAGAACAGAAATGTTCAGATTGAACTTGGCTGTGGCCAAGAAGAACAGCCCACAAAGAGGACGAGTTGTCCCAAAAATCAAATATGACGGTGCCTACTTAGGTTAAAAGTTAGTTGCATGTCCTTTACAGTACGTAGCAGTCAAACCCAGCATTGTTTGGCTGTTCGTGATTCATAGGCAAGTTTACATTCAGTAGTTTGCCATTGCTTTCTGAACGACCGGCGTCCATACCATTTCATAAAAAATCAACACAGCTGTGTTTCGAACGCGGGTATGCGGGATTACGAACTGCGTCAGTAACCTCTTCACCACGGAGCTGGTCTGCTTAGGTAATGGGCAGAAATACAAGCACGGAGAAGGAGACAGCGGGAGTATTGGTTGTTTACAAAAATCACACAAGGCATGGTGTGAATGTTTTGGCATCTGTGACACATAATGATGATATGTACTTTAGAAGTAACTGAACTGAATGAACTGGTACTATCAACACACTCTAATGTTATATACTTCATCTCTTACACAATGAACTGACACTATCAACACGCTCTAATATTTTATACTACATCTCTTACACAACGAACTGCCACTATCAACACTCTCTGATATTTTATACTTCATCTCTTACACAATCAAATAACATTATCGACACTCTCTGATGTTTTATACTTCATCGCTTACACAATGAACTGAGAACACCTGCGTGTTTGTTCTGTTTCCAGGGTTACAATGAACTCCGGGTGGATCTGAAACTGGAGCGGAGACGATATTTCGCTCAGTACTCATATTTCGGCGTGGCTCACGAGGCTAGCAAGTATCTGCTGTCAGTGAGTGGATATCATGGGACAGCCGGTGACAGTTTTACTCAGCATAACAACTCGCTTTTTTCCACATATGACAATGATAACGACAAAAATTCTGGCAACTGCGCTAGTTCGTTCAATGGCGCATGGTGGTACTATGCTGACTGCTATCATTCAAACTTGAATGGCATTTTTGGGAGCGACGGCGCAAGTGGTGTCATCTGGAAGAACGTAGCATTGACTAAATCTGTGAACTTTGCCGAGATGAAAATCAGAAAGGAATCAAATAACAAAGGGTAGACAAGTGCACATTATTCTGCATGCTGTGTAGATTACCGAGAACAATAAACAAAGGCGGTGTGTCTAGTCAGTAGTTCAAACAGTTACCATCCTAAATACTCACCTGTGTTGTGTCATTGCCACGTCTTCCCTTTCTGAACGCTCCGATTCAACCCAAGCTGTCGTTATTTTGAAACATATATACAACCACAGGTCGTGGGTATCTGGCTGCAATCATTATTAGTTGAATACTTACATCAAAGTCTCCTGTCAGATGAATAGTTACATCAAACTCTCTGTCAGTGGAATAGTCACATCAAAATCTCCTGTCAAATAATTAGTTACATCAAAATCTCCTGTCAGATAAAAAGTTACATCAAAATCTCCTGTCAGTTGAATAGTTACATCAAAATCTCCTGTCAGATGAATTAATACATCAACATCCCCTGTCAGTTGAATAGTTACATCAAAATCTTCTGTCAGTTGAATAGTTACATCAAAATCTCCTATCAGTTTAATAGTTACATCAACATTTCCGGTCAGTTGAATAGTTACATCAAAATCTCCTATCAGATTAATAGTTACATCAAAATCTCCTGTCAGTGGAATAGTTACCTCAAAATCTCCTTTCAGATAAATAGTTACATCAAAATCTCCAGTTAGTTGAATAGTTAGATCAAAATCTCCTGTCAAATGAATAATTACATCAACATCTCCTGTCAATTGAAAAGGTACATCATAATATCCTGCCAGTTAAATATTTACATCAAAATCTCCTGTCAGATGAATAGTTACATCAAAATCTTCTTTCAGATGAATAGTTACATCAAAATCTCCTTTCAGATGAATAGTTACATTAAAATCTTCTTTCAGATAAATAGTTACATCAAAATCTCCTGTCAGATGAATTGATATCTCAAAATCTCCTTTCAGATGTGTCTTTGGGATGTGTGTGGCTGTGGTGTTGTGTGGGAGGGGAGCTGGGTGTGGATAACGGATGTGTGTGTGGGTGGGTAGGGGTATGGTTGGGTGTGCGGGTGGGTGAAGGATGTTTATGAGGGTGGAGGATGTGTGTTTAGATGGGTGGTTGGGGTGTGTGATGTGGGTGGGTAGATAGGAGATGTATGTGTTGATAAGTGGGTGAGGGATGTGTGGGTATTAGTGGTTGAGGGATAAGTACGTGTGTCGAGGGATGTGTGAGGGGATGAGTGTATGGGTTGGGGATGAGTGAATGGGTTGTGTGTGCGTGGATGGGAGGTGTGTGTTTGTGAATAGGGGATGTGTTGGTGGGTGGGGATGTGTGTGAGAGATGTGTGTATGGGTGGGGAGATTGTGTGTGGGTGGGGATGTGTGTGTATATGGGTAGGGGTGTGTGGTTAAGGAATGTGAGGCTGGGGGAATGGGTGGGTGAAAGATGTGTGGTTGGGTAGAGGATGTCTGGGTGGGTGATTGTATATGAGTAAGGGTGTGTGGTTAAGGGATGTTTGGTTGGGGGATGGGTGGGTAGAGGATGTGTGGGTGAGTAGAGGATATGTGGGTGGGTGAGTGTGTGTAGGTTAGGAGATGGTGGGGGATGTTTGTAGGGGTGGGCTCGGGATCTGTGAGTGGGCTGGGGGAGATGGGAGATTATGTGGGTGGGTGCGGAATTTGTGTGTGGGTAGGTGCGGGATATGTCAGTTGTCGGGGAGATGTGTGTGCGCGTGGGGGATGTGTGGCTTAGGAATGTATGTTTGGCTGGGTGGTTGGAGGTGTGTGGGTGGAGGAGGATATGTGGGTGAGTGATTGTTGGTGGGTAATGGGACGGGTAGGGGATATGTGAGTGGGTGGGGAGATGTGTGTAGGTGGGTGGATGTGTGTGGATGGGGGATGTGTGGGTTGGGGAATGTATGTGTGCTTGGGGTGTGGATGGATGGGATGTGTGGTGGGTGAGAGGTGTGTATGGGTGGGGAGATGTGTAGGTGTAGGGATGTGGTGGATTGGTGGGGGAATGTATGTGTGTGTGGGTTATGTGTGTGGTTGGGTGGGGGAGTTGGAGTGAATGGGGGATGTGTGGATGGGTGGTGGATGTGTCTCATAACATAGTAATATGCATTGTTTATGTTTACAAAATTCATTTGACAATGTTTTTTCCTATGCACTGTTGATGAAAGAAAGATGAGTGATTGGAAGGGCCGAATGTAAGACGGACCTGCGTGCTCAATTTGTTACCCTTTGAAAATAAAGTCTGTTTGTTCGTTCGTTCGGACGTTCGTTCGTTCGTTCGTTCATTCGTTTGTTCGTTCATTTGTTCTCCATCACCAGCAGTAAACCACAAACCTCCACATGTGGCTTTAGCATTATTTCTCTCACCATCACCAGCAGTAAATCACAAACCTCCACATGTGGTTGTAGCATTATTTCTCTCTCCATCCCCAGCAGTAAATCACAAACCTCCACATGTGGTTGTAGCATTATTTCTCTCACCATCACCAGCAGTAAATCACAAACCTCCACATGTGGTTGTAGCATTATTTCTCTCTCCATCCCCAGCAGTAAATCACACACCTCCACATGTGGTTGTAGCATTATTTCTCTCACCATCACCAGCAGTAAATCACAAACCTCCACATGTGGTTGTAGCATTATTTCTCTCACCATCACCAGCAGTAAATCACAAACCTTCACATGTGGTTGTAGCATTATTTCTCTCACCATCACCAGCAGTAAATCACAAACCCCCACATGTGGTTGTAGCATTATTTCTCTCTCCATCCCCAGCAGTAAATCACAAACCCCCACATGTGGTTGTAGCATTATTTCTCTCTCCATCCCCAGCAGTAAATCACAAACCCCCACATGTGGTTGTAGCATTATTTCTCTCACCATCACCAGCAGTAAATCACAAACCTCCACATGTGGTTGTAGCATTATTTCTCTCTCCATCCCCAGCAGTAAATCACAAACCCCCACATGTGGTTGTAGCATTATTTCTCTCTCCATCCCCAGCAGTAAATCACAAACCCCCACATGTGGTTGTAGCATTATTTCTCTCACCATCACCAGCAGTAAATCACAAACCCCCACATGTGGTTGTAGCATTATTTCTCTCTCCATCCCCAGCAGTAAACTACAAACCTCAACATGTGGTTGTAGCATTATTTCTCTCACCATCACCAGCAGTAAATCACAAACCTCCACATGTGGCTGTAGCATTATTTCTCTCTCCACCACCAACAGTAAACCACAAATCTCCATGTGTGGTTGTAGCATTATTTCTCTCACTATCACTAACAGTAAACCATAAACCTCCATGTGTGGTTGTAGCATTATTTCTCTCTCCATCACCAACAGTAAATCACAAATCTCCATGTGTGGTTGTAGCATTATTTCTCTCACCATCACCAACAGTAAACCACAAATCTCCATGTGTGGTTGTAGCATTATTTCTCTCTCCATCCCCAGCAGTAAACCACAAATCTCCAAGTGTGGCTGTAGCATTATTTCTCTCTCCATTACCAACAGTAAACGACAAATCTCCAAGTGTGGCTGTAACATTATTTCTCTCTCCATCACCAACAGTAAACCAAAAATCTCCATGTGTGGTTGTAGCATTATTTCTCTCTCTATCCCCAGCAGTAATCCACAAACTTCCACATGTGGCTGTAGCATTATTTCTCTCTCTAACACCGTGTAAATAAAAACGTGTTAAAAGGCTAGTATGCAGATTTCGCTGCAACGGATTTTATCCCATATAGCTCGGTTTCTTTCCTCAGAGGAGCCTGCCGCAAAGCACGACCTCCGTAGCTCTATGGTCTCCGAGAAAACTGCACTCATGAACTGATCGACGTGGCTCAGAATTGAACCAACAAACTTCGGAGCGCGAAACAAACAGCATAGTCACTTCACCATAAAGACTCCCACGCCATCATCGTTTACCCCGACTCACCGTATCCCCCATACTGATAGTCTCCCCCACAATGACCGTCTCCCCCACACTCCCTGTCTGACCGTCTCCCCGACACTCTCTGTCTCACCGTCTCCCCCACACTCGCTGTCTTATCGTCTCCCCCACACTGGCCGCCGTCTCCCTTACACAGACCGTCTCCCCCACACTCCCTGTCTCATCGTCTCCCCCACACTCCCTGTCTCACCGCCTCCCCCACACTCCCTGTCTCATCGTCTCCCCCCCCCCCACTCCCTGTCTCACCGTCTCCACCACACTCCCTGTCTCACAAGCGCGCAACTTCACCAGGTCACCTCTCTGCCTCTATCCCCAATCCGCTGACTGAACACGTACAGAAGACACCCCGTGGTTCTAGTTTAACAAGCACACAACCATGTCAGGAGGCCGTGCCCAGAGTTCCTGTCATCTCAAGAATCTAGTCAGTCCCAAGTGTGGGGTCGTCGCCGTGACCCAGAGTAAGGTCAAGGACCAGGCAGTTACAACCAGCAGTGAGTGACCAGACGATGCCAGCAGGATCCGGTGTACTCCCAGTAGATATAACACACGGGTCACAGCCACCACTAGAGCTACACAAACTCCACCACTGTTGCTTGGGAGGGAGGAGGGGAATGCTGTCCACTTGAGTGGTGTGGGTTCGACAGTATACGTATGGGTGTTAGATTGACTATTCCAAGCCTCCTTCTCTCTCCGAGAGCATCAGCCGCAACAATCTGGTTGTACTAGCGATAGTTAACATAGACATGGTTGCATATCCGTACAGGACATTCCCAGCAACAACCTGCTTGTAATTGCGATAGTTAACATAGACATGGTTGCATATCCGTACAGGACATTCCCAGCAACAACCTGCTTGCAATAGCGATAGTTAACATAGACATGGCTGCATATCCGTACAGGACATTCCCAGCAACGTCGGCTTATTTTATAGGTAACTAGCTGACCCTGCCCGGCTTCGCCCAGTCCCTGGTGGGAAGCATCTCATTTAATTCATATAAGTAGTCATATAAGTTCCCGTTCCCGACTGTCTATCTGTCTGTCTGTCTGTCTATCTGTCTGCCTGACCCTGTCCGGCTTCATTAAATTCATACAACAAAAAAAAATGTAACTTAAAAGAACGTTCTACCACACACCATCCATTATTTTTAATGAAAACTCTTTATAATCACCTGCATGACTACAGTAACTTCTTAAGCAAAAAAAGATGAGTTACAATGTTATGCATTGTGCATCATTTTTATGAAAACTTTGAAAATGCCTTACAGATTGTATCATTATTTATTATAACGCATATGCCGGTACATAACTATGGACAAAGAGTTTATAAATCTTTGAAAACGATGCCACAATATGACTATAAGTTATACAGAAAAGTTATGCCCCTTGAAATAACTTTTACAGAGTTAGGTCCCCTGAGATATATGAAATTATGAGGAAAAATGAAAAATGAAATAATACTGAGTAAGCAGGCGATTTCATACTAACAAAATATCACAGTTGACAGCTCTGGAATGAAAGGAAGGCGTGTAGAAAATTTCATCTCAATCGGATGGGCCGTTCGCGAACAAATAAAGGACATACGGACAGAGATACGGACGCACAAGTCTTTTTTATATATAAGATTTTACGTTCAGTAGTTTGCCAATGCTTTCTAAATGAGAAGTCCAGCTTAATGCCGGTATAGGGACTGGATGCCCATTTTCGCCCTTAGTGCACGTAAAGTTTAAGAACAAGCGCTGATATTCACAGTTAACATATAACATAGAATAGTTCAAGTCTATGATCCGACTATGAGAACACAACTTAGTACACGAATACTTGAAGTGGTTACAATAGTTCAACACCATGTTTCCAACCATGTGAACACAGTACACAGATACTTGAAGTGATTACAATAGTTCACCACCATGTTTCCAACCATGTGAACACAGTGCACGAATACTTGAAGTGGTTACAATAGTTCACCACGATGTTTCCAACCATGTGAACACAGTACACGAATACCTGAAGTAGCTACAATATAAGTATCAGGAATCACTGCCCAGTCATCAACCACGGAGCTCGGCGATATCGAAACAACATCTTAATCATCATCATCAAGTGCCGTGCCGGCTGGTGTAGGCGTTCATGGCTCTCCATAGATCTCGGTCTTTGGTTTTCTGGATCAACTCTGCTGCTGATATTCCTCCATGCCACCGTCTCAATCCATCCAGCATCACTTCTCTTGGTCTACCTCTGCCTCTCTTCCCCTCGATCTTTCCAGTTGTTACGATGTTCTCCAATGCCTCTCTTCTCATCACATGACCGAGGAAAGCTGTTTGTCTCTGTCTTATTGTTGTATATAATGTTCTAGTTTTGTTAGCCTGTTTCAGGCAGTCGTCGTTAGTTACTCTGGCAGTCCAAGGAATTCGCAACATTCGTCTCAGGAACCACATCTCTGTTGCTTCTAATTTCTTCTTAATTTGTTCATTTACATTCCAAGATTCACTGCCATACAGCAAAACTGGTTCTACATAGCATTTCAGCACTCTCTTTCTTACATTCAGTGATAGTGACTTATTGCATAAGATACTCTTCATTTTCTGAAATGCGGCTTTTGCCTGCCCTATTCTGCTCCTAATCTCTGTTGTACATCTTCCATCTGATGTTATAAATGCCCCTAGGTATCTAAAATTATCCACTTGGTTAAGGATTTTCTCTTCTATTTCTATGTCACATTTTGGTGTCACCATTTTCTTTGATATTACCATTGTTACTGTTTTCTTGATATTCAAGGAGAGTCCTTTCCTTGCACTCTCTGTTACTACAACGTCTAATAATTGTTGTAGGTCTGTTGAATTATCCGCCATCAATACTGTGTCATCTGCATAGCGTATATTATTTATATTATAACCTCCAACTAGTATTCCTGGCATCTCTTTGATCTCTCTCATTATTACTTCGCTATACAGGGAGAAAAGATCTGGTGACAAGACACACCCTTGTCGTACTCCTAGCTTTATCTGTTCGTAACTACCCTCTTTATTTCCCATTTTAATTGCTGCTACTTGGTTCCAGTAAATATTCTTTATTATTCTTAAATCTTTTCCATCAGTGTTGATATCTTCCAACATTTTAATCAGTTCATCATGTTTTACTTTACCAAATGCCTTAGTATAATCTAAGAAGCACAAATATATGTCTCTCTGTTTCTCTATTGACCTTTCTATTAGTGTCCGTAATGTATAAATTGCATTGTTTGTGCCCTTTCCTTCCACAAATCCATACTGTTCTTCACTAATTTCCATTTTTATTTTCTTTTTGGTTCTTCTCATTATGATTCTGAGTAGAAGCTTAGTGATATGGTTTATAAGGTTAATTGTACGAAAATCTTCACAATCAATTGCTCCTGGTCTTTTTGGTATAGCTATAAATACAGATTTCAGCATATCACTGGGTAAATATCCACTGCTGTAAATATCATTCAACATTTTGGTTAACATATCTACTCCAAATTCTCCCAATACTTCTAATTCTTCTATTGTGATTTCATCTGGCCCAGCTGTTTTTCCTTTCTTCATACGTTTCATAGCGTCAGCGACTTCTTCTTTCAGAATAGGTGGACCTTCTAAGTTACTATCTTCTGTTAATTCTTCCCTTTCTCCTTCATATAATTCTCTTATATACACATTACACCTCTTCATTATAGCATCTTCCTCTAATATTATCTTTCCTGTTTTTGATTTCAAACACCCTGTATTTATTCTTATTTTTCTTCCTGTAAGCTCACTGATTTGTCTGTGCATATTTTTTGTATCTTTAATGGATTTTAATTCAATTTTTTTGCATTGCTCGTTTAACCAACTTTCTTTAGCCTTCCCACATTTATCTTTTATTTCTTTATTTATCTTAGCGTATTCTTGTTTGTCATTTTTACTCTGTTTTCTTTTGTCCATCAGTTTTAAGATATCTTCATTCATCCATTTTTTTCTTAGCTATTTTGCCTCTCTCCGGTATTACTTCTTTGCTAGTTTGATGAATGGAGTCCCTTAACATTTCCCATTGTTCATCTATACTCTGTATTTTAGTTATTGCATTGTACCTATTTTTCACAGTCACTCTGTATTGTTCTTGCATTTCTTTATCTATTTTCAGAACCTCTTTATTAAGTCTCATGTTCTTAACCATTTTTTTCCCTCTCTTTAATCTTACTTTTATATGTCCACATAGTGGTACATGATCACTATTACAGTCAGCACCAGGCATTGTCTTTACATTAATTAAAGCATTTCTAAATCTTTTATTAATTAGTATGTAGTCAATTTGGTTGCGTATTTTCTTATCAGGGCTTATCCATGTGTACAGTCGTCTTTTATGGTTTTTAAACCATGTGTTTCCAATTATCATATCATTGATATTTGCCCATTCTATTAGCTTTTCCCCTCTTTCATTTCTTGTACCTAAACCATAATTCCCCACTACATCCTCCATTTTTCCCTTTCCTACTTTTGCATTAAGATCACCAAGTATTATCTTTATTTCTTGTGATCCAATTTGAGCCATCGCCATTTCTATTTCGTCATAAAAGTGTTGTATTTCTTCATCACTACTGCTTGCTGTTGGTGCATATACTTGTATAATATTTATGTCTATTGGTTTGCCTTTGATTTTTACCATAATAACTCTATCTGAAATACACCAGTATCCATTAATTGACTTGGCTGTGTTTTCGTCTAATATTATTCCTACACCTTTTTCATGTGTATCCCCTCCAGAATAAATTATTGTGTGATTGTCAGCTATAATTTTGCCCGATCCCTTCCATCTCATCTCACTAACGCCTAGTATATTCATTTTCATGCTATCCATCTCTCTTAGAACATTGGTCAACTTTCCTAGCTCATTTAATGTCCTAACATTCCATGTTCCTACTCTAAATTTATTTATTTTAGTTAAGTTTTTGCCATCAGTAGCTGGATGACGGTCTGGTGTCACCTGTGGCTCATGACTGTCCCTACCGGACGAGGATGCCCTAAGACAGCCATTAACGTCCTTCGCTAACTTTGAAATATGTTTTGCCATGAAGTCTTGGGAAGATAATGTGGTGGTTTCCCCTAGCCTTCCACATTCACATGGTGGTCTTTTTACCTCTGCCTTTGACAGCCATTTCCGACTGTAAGGACAAGTGAGTGCCCTGCTCTACTCAGCTGCAGAGTTGTCCACTTATTCCGGTGGATACTCGGTCCCCATAGCTGTGTTAGCCACACCGTAGTGTGTTTCCATCCTCTACCGCGGGGAGGTGCAGTTGGGATTTTCCCTTCATAAAGTTATGGTCTCTGACCAAAACTCTCCAGTACTTTTAGAGGACAACATCTTAATAGCTGTCATAAAGTTAACACAAGAAAGGCGTTTCGTTATATTGTATTTACTAAACTTCACTTAGAGTGGCTCCAGTAGTAGTGATTCAACAGGTCCATCCTTCGTTCATGCCGTGTGGCGTTGATGATCATCTCTGTCCACAGGCTTCTGTCAAGTGTACTGCCGATTTTCTTATAGTCCATGCCGTGTGGCGTTGGTGATCATCTTTGTCCACAGCCTTCTGTCTCGTGTACTGCCAATCTTCTTATAGTCCATGCCGTGTGGCGTTGGTGATCTTGTCAGTCCACAGCCATCTGTCTCGTGTACTGCCAATCTTCTTATAGTGCTTGCCGTGTGGCGCTGGTGATAATTTCTGTCCACAGCCTTCTTGTCAGGGATTGGGTTTGGGATGAATGGAACTCATACCTGCACGAGTGTTTGTTAGTGCGTGAAACACGTTTTGGGACGAGTGTCAAGAGAAGATAATTCTCGGTTGAACCGGGGAATACGAGTGAAAAGACGGCCCAGGTCTGACGTGTTGTAACGAGTGCGAGAATGGCACAAGCCTAGTGCCGTCTGTACATTATATTGTAGTTGAGAGTGATAGTCTGTGTGCTTATGTTAGTTGAGGATAACTGTGCGGTTAAATGGGAGTGAAGATTTGATCGTAAATGTGAAGCCGCGAAATAAATGATGAAAACAGCGTGGATTTATGTTATGTCCTTCAGTTAAACTTGTGACGTATGCACGAGAGGTGAAGAGAGCGAGTGGTTCACAAACATGGACAAGTAATCAAGGTTTGAGAGCAAAGTGTTCAGAAGATAGTAAATCATGGCGCAGGGATTGTTAACCATTAAATACGGAGCACAGAAATAGCGTCATGAATAAATGCCAGCCATGGATGCGATTTGCTAATAGAGCGACAGCAAGCAGAAGCGAGTCTGAAGCGGCGATATAAAAGTTAGGTCCATGACACTTATGTCTCGTGTACTACCGATCTTCTTATAGACCATGCCATGTGGCGTTGGTGATCATGTCTGTCCACAGCCTTCTGTCTCGTGTACTGCCAATCTTCCTATAGTCCATGCCGTGTGGCGTTGGTGATCATATCTGTCCACAGCCTTCAGTCTCGTGTATTGCCAATCTTCTTATATACTAAACTCACTCGCCTTCACTTTGTTCCTAGTTTCTAGGTTTATAAACCCAGACTCACTCGCCTTCACTTTGTTCCTAGTTTCTAGGTTTATAAACCCAGACAAGGCATTGGTTGTGTGGTACACTTTGGATAATCGGATTGTGAAGGCAGATGTCCCAAGTATTATATTGAATGGATGTCCGCTTAGTAGAGAGAGTAAATTGAAGTACTTGGGTATCAGCTTTGACAAGTGTATGTCTGTTTAGGATCATGTGGAGGCTTTGGTGGTGAAGGCTGGTAGGGGACTAAATGCTTTGAGGGCGATGGTAGCAACCGAGGTAGAGCAGAGGATGCGTTACAGGCTCTTTCAGCAGTTAATAATATATGTCATTGAGTATGGTTTGGGGCTTCTGACAGTGTCGAAGAGCCAGCTTGAAAATTTGGAGCTCACACAGAATGCGGCCATTGTAACAGTATGTGTAGTTTGGGTTATAATTAGGATCTAGTGGGGAATTAGAGATACAGCACGATTGAGCATTATGAGTGAAAGCGGAGAGAGATGCTCAATCGTGACGTATTGTTGTTGTGAAGGGCAGTCAACATCCGATAGTCCAGCTGAGAAGACACGGCTTGTCATCTTGAGAATAAAGTATAAAGTTTTAGTACAGATCAAGTCTTGTTACTTCATTTGACACTACTACAGAAGTAATAAATGGTGCCGTGGACCGAGAATCTGAGGTTGATCTAGGCCGGCCAACAACAACTATCCACTGGCGGCATGCTGTAAGACAAATTATGAAGATAATGGCCTACCACGCGAAGTACTAAAGAATCCAGACAAAACTGCCAGGACAAGAAGGGTTTCCTGGAGCCGTGGCTGAACATTTGAATCGTATCATTTATAAGGGGCCTAACCTGGCCGTTGCCTGAACCTTGCCACTTTCAAGATTTTATCGGAAGTCAGAACTCGTTCAAGGTCAGCTCATCACTAGCCGTTGGCTGATTGATACTAATCCAGTTTTGGGCCTTGTCATTCCTATGACCCAAACACACCTAATCAATTTTTGGGCCTCGTTATATTCCTATGACCCATTCCATACGACGATGAAGTACCCACTTGAGATCAAGGAAGGGACCCAACCAGGGGGTCGAAGATTGTCTGGCAGCCCATGAGATGTGACCCAACCAGGGGTTGAAAATTTTCTGGCAGCCCACGAGAAGGACGAAATTACCTGAGGGAAGAGAAGTGATATCTGAACTCCACCACCTGAATTCCGAGACTTTCACTTGATGCGGGCTCTGGTTGGTTGAACTGAATCCGTAAGTTGGTAAAAGAAGATGACGGATTAATTAAGGAAATAGACTCGGAGTAAAAGTTGTGTATTTCGAGGTCTCCCGTGAGCTTCCGAATTTATTAATTAGAGTGGAGTACAGGACATTATTGTGGCTTAAGAAACAAATATCTACAAGGAACCTTCTGATTGCCACAAATTTGAGTTTTTTATTGAGGACAGGGTTCATTCTTCCTATGCTCAGACAGGATATTGTTGATGCTTCCTCTGATTAATGTAATATCTTACAATATTATAACCAACTGAATTGTGCTGTTTGGGATTTGGGAAATTGTAATTGTGTGATTGGTTGCTTGCTTTGTTTCAGTATTTTTCAGCATGGCGGAACCGGATAACTTGGCCCAGGTTTTGACAGGCGTGGGTACAGCAGTAGGCCGACTTAATATGGTGATTAAACAACAAGGCATGGCAACAGAAATTGTAAAGTTTAGTGGACAGGCCAGAGACTATAAGAAATGGGTCACCTCTATAGAAAAATATGCCTATTTGATCTCAGCAACAGATGAAGAAAAAATGAGACTGGCTTATCAGACGGCAACGGAACCGGTCTCGGATCATATAAGAAGAAAGCTAGAAGCTAGAGTAGATGAGACATGGGAACAATTCAAGGAAGACCTAGCAAGGAAATATGCAGAAATAACGGATCCACAACATGCATTTTCGGTGTTGAGGCAGGCTAAACAAAATAACGGAGAGACGGTACAATTGTTTAGCGATAGATTAATTAATCTGGCTGAAGAGGCATTCTTAGGACAGAATGTACGAGGAGAGGAGGTGGAAAGGATGTTGGTAGGGATCTTTGTGGATGGCATAAAGTCTGATGGTTTGAAACTTAAATTAATGAGGGAAAACCCTGAGAGGTTATCACAAGCGGTGGATATCGCGGTACAAGAAGAAAATTTGAGACGTAGGTTTAGATTATGAACAGGACGAGAAGTGGGAAGTAGTCGAGATGACAGAGTTGAGGAACCTATGGAAATAGGACAAACAAGATTCGGATGGAATAGGAGAGGAGGTATACAGACGTTACAAGGTAGAAATAGGTATGATAATGAGGAAAGAAGAAATATGAGATACCCTACAAGAGAAACAGTAGGTAACACAAATAGTACAAATATTGTCTGTTGGAATTGTGGTCAACGGGGACATGTTTTTCGGTTTTGTAATAACAGGCATGTCCAGTCGAATACACAGGGTAGACATGACAATAATAGGGTGAGTAGGAATGTTGTAGATGGACACAGGAATTTTACAGGTACAAGAACACAGGAAAATCGGCGCCCTACCTATTAGACAGGACCTATGATAGGAGGGTAAATAATAAGGTCCCAAGGGTTAGAGAATATGTTAATAACAGGTATAATAGGTCGAACAGAGAATATTTTCAACTAGATGAAGTCAAGAAATTTATAGAAGATAAAACAGATTATAGTTCTTGTATATTAGAAATAGGAAAGTATAGAGTTCGTACGTTAATTGATTCGGGAGCTCAGGTTAGTGTAGTAAAAGAAAGTTTTCTATACAAAATAGTAAGAAATTGTAGAGTATTTAAGAGTCATAATAATTTACACTCTGTTACGGGACAGAATTTACAAGTAGTTGGACAAACAATAATAAATTTTAAGTTAGGAGGGATCAACATAAGACACCTTTTTCATGTAGTGAAGGGTTTAAATAGAAACATGTTAATAGGAAGAGATTTTTTAATAAAAAATGGAGTAAGACTTTTCTATGATTTACACAAATTAAAATTCAGGGACGTCTATATAGATATGCAAGAAGACATGCATATATCAGCACTAGTTAGAGTTAAAATGACAACGACGTTAAAACCACAGTCGGTTAATTTGATACAAGTGAAGCTGAAGAAAAACCCATATTATGTAGAAGGAAACACAGTCAGAATCACTGAATTACAAGAGGAAATAATTGATGAGCCTGGTTTGGAAGTTCCGGATGGAATAATAGCGTTAGATAAACACTTAACCTTTCCAGTTATGGTGATTAACAACACAGGTAGAGAAATTAAATTATACAGAGGGTGTGTAGTAGCAAAAATTGAACAGAACGTTAGTGAAATATTGGCAACGGATAGAGTAGAAATGCCGGGAACTAATTATTCACAGTCTTCTAGTGAAAGAAGTAATAACAGACGCGGACGCGGAAGTAGAGGAAACACACGAATGAATGAATTGATCCATCCATTCAAAAGAAATACAGCACAAATACATTCACTAGATAAACAGACAAGAGAACAGGAATTGTTGGCACAGTTAAAGACTTCACCAGAAAATAAAGAAGTATTGGAACAGTTTATAAAGGAGAATCAGGATGTGTTTGCAATTAGTGATTTAGAGTTGGGTAAGACAAAAACGGTAACAATGGAGATAGATACGGGAGACCATCCGCCGATTAGCTTAAAACCATATAGAACTCCCTTAAGAAATAGAGAAATTGTAGAAAAGGCAATAGAAGAAATGTTGAAAGCAGGGATAATCAAAAGATCAAAATCAGAGTGGTCATCTCCGGTGGTAATTGTGGCCAAACCTGATGGTTCGAGTCGATTCTGTTGCGACTATCGGGCGTTGAACAAAATTACTAAAAATGTTGCATATCCACTACCAGTGATAGATGATATTTTGGGGTTGCTAAATGGCGCTACATTTTTTACGACGTTAGACGCAAGAGCAGGATTTTGGTGCATTCCGATGTCGGCAGACGCGCAGAGAAAAAGTGCTTTCTGTACTCATATGGGTTCTTATGAATTTTTACGTATGCCTTTTGGAGTCAAAACTGCGCCATCTCACTACATGCTCTTAATAAATGAAGTTTTAGAAGGTATGCAAAGGTTCGCTCTTGCTTATATTGATGATATTCTGATCTTTACTTCTGGAAATGTGGAGGATCATTTGAAACATATAAAGTTAGTGTTTGACAGGTTAAGAAAACATGATGTGAAGTTAAAGCTCAGTAAATGCCAATTTTTAAAGACAGAAACAAAATATTTGGGGTATATTATAAATAGAGAAGGTATAAAACCAGACCAGGACAAAATAAAGGTTATTAAAGAGTTACCTGCTCCAACTAACGTTAAGGAGGTACGCGCCTTTATAGGAACATGCGCGTATTATAGGCGGTTTGTCCCAGCGTTTTCAAAAATAGCTGAACCTATTACAAACTTAACAGGCAAGTACGCTAGGTTTAAGTGGGATGATGAGTGTCAAAAAGCGTTCGAGTATTTAAAAAACAGTTTAACACTGGTACCACTGTTGACGCATCCAGACTTAAACAAACAGTTGATACTGTACACAGATGCTTCAGACAATGCAGTAGGAGCGTGTTTGGTGCAACCATATGAAGGGAAAGAGTCTGGAATACCAGGGGTTAAAAATGAAAGGCCTATATACTTCTTGTCGCATAAACTTAGCAGATCACAAAGAAAGTGGACGACTATTGAGAAGGAGGCTTACGCAATACATTACGCTCTTCAAAAACTAAATTACTACTTACATAACGCAAATTTTGTTATTAGAACTGACCATATGCCTTTAAAGTCTTTTTTAGAAGCCCCAGTGCAGAACAGGAAAATACAAACCTGGGCATTGAACTTACAGGGATATAATACGAAAATTGAGTACATTCCAGGTAAGATTAACACATGCGCTGATTTACTGTCTAGGATTCCCTATCCACAGTCGTCAGGTGACACAGAAGATGAAGGAGAACCAGAGATTGACGATCGAAATTGGCAAGTAAATATTTTAGATTCTGCTATAATAAATAGAGAAGAATTTGATAGTCTACCATCGGAACAAGAGTCTGAACATAGGGAAGATGATCTACACTTAGAAAAATTTAACATGAAAGAGGAGCAGGACCTAGACCCAAAAGTGTTACAAATAAAAGAAAAATTAAGAGAAACAGAAGATAACAAATATAAAAGGAATTATTTGGTTTTACAAGAGGATGGACATTTATACTACATGTCTGAAAGGAACGAACAACTGAGGAAATACATTCCAAAACATTTAGAAAATGAACTTTTAAAGGCATATCATGATGAAAATGGACATTTAGGTAGAGACAAATTGGTGAAGGCGCTTACAAGTAAATATTACTGGCCAAATTTATTTAAATCTGCATATAAATATGTGGATACCTGTGAGAAGTGCAGATTGAGGAACATGAAAACAATAAAGTGTCCCTTGCAGGATACTGACATTCCTCAGTTCCCAATGCAAAAGATTAGTTTAGATATATCGGGTCCACACCCCAGAACATTGTCAGGAAACGTGTATTTGATTCATATAGTAGATGTTTACAGTCTTTGGCCGGAGGTTTATGCAATTCCGGATAAGAGTGCAGATACAGTAGTCAATATTTTTTTACAAGAGTTTGTCCCAAGATTTAGTTGTCCACAAAGTATACTTACAGACAATGGTAAAGAATTTATAAATAAGAAATTTGAAAAGTTGTTAAATGATTTAAATATAAAACATATAAAGACATCATATTATAGACCTACTTCCAATGCTAGAAACGAGCGTCAACATCAGACGTTATATAGCATTATATCAAAGATTGTAGATGAACATGAAAGGGATTGGGATTTGTTTTTAGGACCTGCCCTTAACGCCATTCGTACTAATCAAAATGAAAGCACGGGTTTTTCACCATATTATTTAATATACGGGAGAGAACCGATACTACCTATAGACAATCTATTAAAACCTAGACGGAAATATATGGGTGAAGACTTTCAAGAGGTTATAATACAGGAAATGCATAAAGCACACGTAGGACTAAGGAATAATATAATTAAAGCTAGGGAAAGGCAGAAAAAGTACAAGAATATAAATACAAACTTACAGGAATTTAAGGTTGGTGATAGGGTCTATTACAAGAAGCATAGGAGAAACTCTAAGTTTGATAATCGTTGGATTCCAGGGTATTATATTTTGGAAAAACTAGGTAAAGTATCGTATAAAATTAAGAACCAGGTCACGGGACATGTAGCAAGGGCACACGTGGAACACTTAAGGAGAGATGAAGAAGAGATAGAATATAATAATAATAATAATTATTATTCAGACACAAGGTTTTTAGATGAACAACTCGTTAGAGGTGCTACAGTAACCCCAGGCGTTAGAAGAGATCCAGCACAAAATCGCTTATTAGCAACTCCAGGCTTTGATGATACTCAAGAACAGACGATACCGAAAACAATAGAAGAAGAAAAGTTGAATGAGACTCATTATGATAGTATGGAAGAGGAAATAAGTGCTCCGTTTAGGAATACTAGACAGGCAACGAAAAGGAGAATGGATAGACAAAGAGATAGAGAAGTGAAAAGACAGAGGAGAATTAGGGATTATTCAACGAGCGGGGAGGATATGCCGTTACTAGAAAGATCCTTGAGGAATAGTGATCGACAAATTAGATGGGATATTGAACAAAAGAGATTAGCGGCAGCTAAAGAGAGACATACAGACGAAGAAGAAGAAATGGATGAAAAGTCAGAGTCAAGTAGTAGTAGTATGGAGGAAACAAATGGATTGTACGAAGAAGAAGACATTGATGTAGAATTAGCATTGGTTCAAAGAAATTTGGAGTTATTGAAGAAGTGGAACCGTAGGAAGTAGATAAGTAGAGAATATTGCAGATAGCAATTTATAAGTGTTAGAATTCGAAAATGAAGAAGATGACTCTTGGTATTTTTATAATCAATATGGAGGTAGTTTTGAATGAAGTATATGTATATATTTGGTTATTTCTCTATGGGGTGGAATTGATGGTTGATTTTTTAGTAGCTTGGACAAATTGAAGGGAAATAATTGGCAGGTAGGGCCACAAGTAAATAGATGAGTGGATGGTGAATACTACATTAGTATAGATAAGAGGACTTGTACTGTAGTTTACAGTGATTAATTAAGAGGATTTTCCGGGTAGTATGATGTGTTTGGAGTTAGGCTAGAAAAAGGAGGAATTAATGTTTGTACTGTTTGTTATCATTGATATCGGCAGATATGCTTATAAGATTTGGATATTGGTCTGTAAGTAACAGATACACATATGTAGCATTGAATTGATGGGTTTACTTGGAATGGTAAACTTGAAATTGACGAGAGGAATGAAGAAAAAAAAAAAAAGAAAAGCTAGTAGTGTTGAATCAATATTTTTTTTGATAATAACAATTATTATTGACGGAAACTGAAGATAAATTTTGAAACTTTATTCATAAAGTATGTATGGAAAGAGAAGTGTGATTACTTCTTACTTTTTCCTTTCTTTTTCTTATTTTCCTAAGTGCGCACTAACTCAATCTAACATATCTTTTCTGTGAGAATGTGAAATAGGGGATAAGGGAAATATCTTCAGTTTTGTCAATCATAATTTTAATGAACAATTTAAATTTAAAAGCGGTTCGCTTACAGAGAGTTGTAGGAAGTTTTATAGAGAATTTGGTGGGGAGTTTTTGGTATTATTGATATACTGGGAAGTATGTCTCTGGTTAGCAATTGGCTATGATGAGGTAGGAAAATGAGAATGGAGTTAGGAAATATATAAATGGAATGGCCTGAATAAATGTGGTACATTATTAGTATGGTTGTTGGGGCCACTATACGTAATAATTTTAAGAAAGTTTACTTGGAAAATCTTTGTTTATTCACTTGGGGTTTTATTTTCGTGTAACTGGGCAATGATGGTTGTTAATTGATTATTTTATTGAGACTATGTTTCAATGCTATATGTATATGTATTATGTTTTATTTCATGCTTGGTTTGGTTTTATAAAAAGTTAGTTTAAGTAAGTTAGGATCGTTGAGTTTATAGTGCTTTGAGTAAAACACTATTGGACCGTAAAAGTGTCTAATAATGATATAATATTTGCTTTTGGGTTGATAAAATGCATGCCATATTAATTTTGAAAATGTGTTTTAATTGGATAATTGTGACGCCTTGTTTTGATTTAGTTTTGCGTAAACAGTTGGATTGATAGATTAAGTGATGTGGTTAATGAATTGGTTTTAAGTTTGGTTAGAATATTAGTTAACTTTTCAAATACAGGGGGCTTTATAAAAAAAAAAAAAAAAAAAAAAAAAAAAAGCCCTTTCGTTCAGAAAGGAATTAGAAAATTATTGAGGGAGGGTATGGAGACATAGGCTGTTGGGAAGGTTAGGTTGCTTGAAAAGCTTCGAATATATAAGTAGAGTATAACTAGATAGAAGTTTAAGGGAAAAACTGTGAATAGCAGCATATAGAAGAAATACATAGGGGGATAAAGGGCAGATCATGGGACATGAAGGGGGCAAGAAATAGGTGCTGTGAAAAACCAGCTTTAATTATATTAAAGGTGTTCATAAAAATTGAACAGGATCTCATGCTAAAGGTGAGATAACGCAATTTGGACAAGATTGTGGTTGGAAATTTTAAATGTTGAAGATATAAGGCTTGAAACTTACGTAAAAAGTTCTATTTCATATAGGGTTGTATATATAAAGCTTGTAAAACATTATATCAACTTGGTTTATAGAAAACAAAGATCTATTTTTGTATGACGTATTTATAAGAAAAAATTTGATTGTACAAATTTTTTTATTGGCAAAGGAGGTAAATGTGGTTGTGCGGAATATGCGTTTCTTTGTGCTTATCTTGACTATTTATTCCTTTTACTGGGTGCACCCCTTCTTTACTTCTTCTAAATACGTTGTTCTCGTTGTTCGGGTTGTCTTGTATTGAGAAATGCGAGTGATTTCCTAATGCCAGTTGTACAAATACGATTTTACGAGCCATTTTGTTTATAATATGCATATTTTATATAGGAACTTGAGGAGCCAAGGAATATATAGTGGATTGCTATATAGTTTGGGGAAATGAAAGAAGAGTAGAAATGGTAAGTTAAAAAAGGGTTACAGTACATGGTACGAGGTATAGAGGTAAAATGGAAGAAGAAGTGGGTTGATTATATAGCTGGGGAAAGAGTTAAAGAAATAGAATGTTTAATTAAATTGGAGTTGGTTTGGGGAGGATTAGAAGAACTATGGAAGATTAGAGGAAAAAGAGGGAATAGAGTAAGGGGATTAGGAGTAAAGATTTTTCCTTTATAAGGAAAATTCTTTAATAAACATGGGGAGGTGTAACAGTATGTGTAGTTTGGGTTATAATTAGGATCTAGTGGGGAATTAGAGATACAGCACGATTGAGCATTATGAGTGAAAGCGGAGAGAGATGCTCAATCGTGACGTATTGTTGTTGTGAAGGGCAGTCAACATCCGATAGTCCAGCTGAGAAGACACGGCTTGTCATCTTGAGAATAAAGTATAAAGTTTTAGTACAGATCAAGTCTTGTTACTTCATTTGACACTACTACACCATGCTGGTGATCCTGGGGTGCACAAAGTACACAGCAATATTACATGCACGAGGCATATCCTTGCGCTACCAACAATGGTGGATAGGTATAGGGTCCTTCAAATGGCACCTGCGAGTTGCTGCAGAGAGGGATCAACCTCTGCATGAAGCCATTGATGTGATCAAGGGTCATAGACTATGACGAGGCAGGTCCTGCATGGCACAGACAGAAATATCTATACGTCAGGTGTATGATCTAGAGACCAAAAGTCGTGAAAAAGAGTGGGTTAAAGTACCGGAAGACATGTCGGACTGACAGAATGTAATAGTAACACCGCGTCGTGAGTGCAGAGAATGGGCAGAGGGCCGCACAGAGTTTGTGGTGCAACAACTGATCCAGAGTAACACACATCAAGGTGATATAGCGATCTACACTGATGGGTCAGTGGCGAGAAACAGATGGAGTGGTTGGGGTTTCATTGCGAAGGCTAATGGACGATTCTTAAAAAAGGAGAGTCTGGCATACTGGCATATGAGGCTACGACTTCCAGCATGAGAATGGAGGTGGAAGCAGTCACAGTGGCACTCCGTTGGTTAGATGAGATCACTGCAACACACATTGCCTTCATCATGGACTCAAGGAGTATGTTTAGTAAGGTGGAGAAAGGAGGTTTCGTGTGGAATGGCTCACCTCACTTCAGAGGTCACAGATTATGAGAATTGAATGGATTGTTTGCTCTGGCCATGCGGGAGTGCGAGTGAATGAACTGGCTAAAAGACTGGCAGGGAATACACCTCTTTGTGGTAGATCACTTATGGACAAGGGAGATGTGGTCGTGCGCCTGTGGGACCAGGTGGAGACGGTGAGAACCCTAATGTGGAAAGAATGAGATTGCGGGGGATTGGCAGGGGTTCTGGTAGAATCTCAAAACTGAGAGGGAAGACCAGGAGAATTTTCAATCAGATAGCGGTAGGAACGATTAGTAGTGAGACTCTTCGCTGGCTGTTGAACGAGGGGACAGATCGTGTATGGGAATGTCCTGAGTGCAATGATGTCAGCTCTTAGCTCAACTCATGTAAGTAAATGATTTCTCTGAAGTAGGTGGGCAAATGATTTATCTGAAGTAGGTAGGTACAATGGCTTTGAAATGACGCGTTATTCTTCGGGGAGACGCTGTTTATTGCTTTCCTGTGGATTTCCTGTGAATAGTGTTTTCCCGTGGATTATGTGATGTTATTTTGTGTTCGTATATTGGAAGTTTTCAAAAGAAGCCACGGAAGGCAGGTGGTGGATGAAATTTTGAGGGCAGCCGACAGATATTTATTGGTCATGGTCTCGAGTTTCGCGAAGGCAGGCAGAGGATCTCTTTCGAGAGACAATGGTTGCGGTCATCCGGCCAGTATGGTCACTGCCATAGAGGAAAGCAACGACAAACTACCTCTTTGAAAGTGCCTAGTACATTATGATTCGCTTAAAGACTTATCATTGGAAGTCAAGGACAGAGACATTAAAATTAGCAACATGGAACGTTAGGACGTTAAACGACGACGGAAAATTAGAGAACATAAAACAAGAAATACAAAGAGAAAAAATTAATATTTTAGGGATGTGTGAAACGAGATGGACAGGAGCGGGCATCAAGATAGATGAAGATGTTAAGATTATTTATTCTGGAGGTGAAGATTGACACAGGGGAGTGGCAATAATTTTGGACCGGAAAACATCAAAATCTGTTCAAGGATATTAGGCCGTGTCGGACAGAGTTCTACTAGTTAAATTGAGTGGCAGATCTTTTAGCATAAATGTTATTCAAGTATATGCCCCAACAGGAGAGTCCAGTGAAGATAGTGTAGAGGAATTCTATAATGACATAGAGTCTGCCTTAAAGAAATGTAAAAATTCAGAAGTAAACATCATAATAGGAGACTTCAATGCAAAAGTAGGAAATCAAGGTGATAGATACACAGTAGGAAACTATGGTTTAGGAGAGAGAAATGAAAGAGGATACACACTCGTAGAGTGGGCTAAAGAAAAGGAAATGATTGTAAGAAACACCTGGTTTAAGCAACACCCTAGAAGATTATGGACATGGAGGAGTCCTGATAGGATCAGAAACCAGATTGACTACATTCTGATTAGCAGAAGATTTAGAAACGCACTAACAGTAGCAAAAACAGTTCCCAGTGCTGATTGTTATAGTGACCACAGACTACTCACAGGAACATTGAGGATAAAGTTGAAGAAAGTCAAGTATATAACAGGAAACACTAAATATGATTTGTGTACATTGAGTAATGACAAGGAAATACAAAACAAATTCAACATAGAAGTACAGAACAGATTTGATATATTGTCTGATCTAGAGATATTATTCCAGGATGTGAATGGTCAATGGGAAATGTTAAAGAATTCAATCAGTTTGGCTGCAGAAACAACTATTCCAAAATTAAAGAAGGTGGGTCGTAAGAAATGGATGACTGAAGAAATTTTACACCTAATGGAAACAAGAAGACTCAACAAAAATAATCCTGCCAAATATGAAGAAATTCACAGACAAGTCAAAATATTATGTAGGAAGGCAAAAGAATCATGGCTTGAGGAAAAGTGCTTATAAATTGAAAAACAACACAACAGTCAAAATACCAAATTAGTGCACAAAAGAATTCAGGAACTTACTAATAAAAGAACAAATACATCAACAGGCTGTCTAAAAACTAAAGATGGCAAAATCATAATAGAAAAAGATCAGATTCTACATTTATGGACAGATTATGTGAAAAACCTGTATAATGATAACAGAGAGGAACAGTATGATATCTTATATATAAAAAAGGATGTGTGTGGGTGTGTATGTATGTATGTCCTTTATGCGTTCGCGAACGGTCCATCCGATTGAGATGAAATTTTCTACACGTCTTCCTCTCATCAAGCGCTGCCAACTGTCATCCCCTCCTCATTCTCTCTCCTCCTCCCTCCTCCCTCTCCCTCCTCCTCCTTCTCCCTCCGCCTCCTCCCTCCTCCTCCTCCCTCCTTCCCTCCTCCCTCCTCCTCCCTTCTCCTACCCCTTCCTTATCCCTCCTCCTCCTTTCCCCTCCTCCAATTCCTACCGTCTTCCTCTTCCCCTCCCCCTCCTCCCTCTCCCTCCTCCTCCCTCCTTCCTCCTCCTCCTCCCTCCACCTCCTCCTCCTCCCTCCT